>JARHVA010001294.1:242500-842500 GCA_037957365.1 Torreya grandis | reverse complement strand
ATTTTTGTAACTACTTTCCTTAAATAATATAACTATCCTTAAAAAATCAGATTTATTGGGTCAATAGATCACTACAAACTACAAAATTTTCAGGTTTCCGAGATGATCTAGAAAAGATAAATGCCACATACATACAAGAAGATCAAGAAGGGCAGACCATTCAAAACTGTTTTTATCTCCCATTTATGATTCTTGTGTATAAATATGATAAAATTGAACCAAGATTGGTTGAAACTTGCCTAATTACTAGTACAATAAAATCTCATACATGGATTATTTATTCTATTCCTGACCCTTAAGAGGGATGCTGTAAATGGTAGTGTGGACAGTGTTTTGACAAGTTTTCTTGTAAGTTCATTTGATAATATTATTTAAAAATTAATTACATCTTAATATTTTCCATGAGACAATGAATGCTGTCTATAGTTACTCAGCAGGTGTTGAGGGCACTCTGATAGAATTTTACTAGTTTGGTTTTGGAGCAGTTTTATATAATGTTTTGGTATTGGAATTAGTTACATACCTATTCTTAGGTGAATCATGAATTTCAATTGCTAAGTTTGTAAGCTGTGCCTTGAATGGTTGTGGTGCAATTGAAGTTTAAAGAGGAAGGCAAAAAGCGGGGATGTGCAAAAGAACAAAACAAATAGACACTGGAAACATGGAAGGAATATTGCAGCAGGAACGGTCCATGTAGTCGACAAAGGAAGCTGTAGCGGAACAATCATCTCTAGAAGATCTTAACTCTGAAGAATTCTTCTCGATAAGTTATCTCAACTTATGGAGGTGATATTACCCCACAAGGGAGAAAGTGCTATAAGCGGCACCTCTTTCAGTAGAGATGCCACCCTTGTAAACCTAGTTTGAATAGTGCTATTAATTTCAGTCTTGAATGCAACTTTCAAGGTTGGAATCAAGTTGAATCCCCAACGTACGACGGGAGCATGGATGTTGAGAAGTTAAATTGACTGACACAATTGGGGATTTACTTATCAATTTGACATAATGCTGCGATAAATTTTGCTGTAGATAAAGTTTTGGAAAGAAAGCTTTAAGAGATTACCTTCAGATAAATTCTATAATTGAGTTGCACATGCTATCGTGCAAATTGAAGAGGGAGCTAAATGACCACAGGAAATAGTTGAAGACTATCAGTTGAAGCGGAAATGTTGGATATTAAAATCAAATGAAGGCCCCCAGCTCAAATAATTTGAAGAAACTCATCTTGAAGGAGGCTCATGATGTGGTCTGTGCAGGTCATCTAGGATACTGTTAAATCTATATTTGAGCTGTGAAGCATCCATTTCTGTAACTGTGTTTGGAGTGTTAGAAGGTTAAAGTAGAGTACATGCATCTCAAAGCGAATTTGCATCCACACAATGTTTCAGAATTGAAAGTGCAAGTTACATCCTTTGATTTTATAACAAGATTGTCTAAAGTGATATGACGTTTTGATTCCGCTTCAGAAAGTTATGGTGGATAATCTTGTCAAATAAATATATTTCCCAGCAGTGTGTTCTACAGATTATGGATCAAAGATTGTGGAGATAGGATTCAAAGAAATTGCAATATTTCACAGTGTATTGAAGATGATATTTGATCAAGAATACTTGGTTTTCCTTGTACTATCGGAATCAACCATTCACAGGGTCGTGAACCAAATTGAAGTTAAAAACAACTTACAATCACTGTGTTTGTAAATTGTTGAACCTAGGCAATATATGGTTATGCGAACCAAATTGAAGTTAAAAACAACGAACAATCAATGTGTTTGTAAATTGTTAAACCTAGGCAATATATGGTTATGGTTATGTGAACCAAATTGAAGTTAAAAACAACTTACAATCAATGTGTTTATAAATTGTTAAACCTAGGCAATATATGGTTATGTACAAGTCTCAGAGCTTAATGGATAGAAGAGCATTGTTAGTAGAGGAAACACTATCACCATATAAAATATTCACTCTTTGGTTTATAGTTTCAGATGTGTTTTTAAAGGCTACCTTAATTCTAATCTAAGGGCATCTATTTTCTAAATCTCTTTCTTGAATGCAGTACAGTTGAAGTTGAGAACAAGTTACAAACTTACAATTTGCACAATTATAAAAAAGTAGGACTACTTCATTTTTGTAAAATTCTATGTACAGGTTGTAGAGCTTAACGGAATGTAGCAAGAGCATTGATATTTCAGGGAACTTTATCAAAATTTCACATTTTTTATTTATTGTTTGAGAAGTTCATTTTAAGCCTATTTTAATTATAGTTTAGTGGCATTTGCTTCCCAATTCTCTTTCTTGGATGCAGTACATTTAATAATATCTAAATAATTGTCAGTTCGAGGAAGATTTTTGCTGTCTTTGATTTTTAACTTAAAGCATAGCAGATCACACACATGCATATCATGTGTATAGGGGCTTGACAAGATTATTTTGAAGGGAACGAAATCTTGTTTTCCAACAATTTTTGTCTCTATTTTCTGGCCTTTTCCTCTTTTCCTATTGTTGAATCAACAACATGTTGATAAGTCAGTTCTGGAATATGACCTCTCTTGAATCTTATATCTAAATTTTTGTTGCATGGGAAATCCGTATGAAAAATTATGTAGGGACTATATAGATGTAATTAAGAGTGCATATATATTCTCCTATTGTTTGGCCTTCATCCAAATGTTTTTTAATAAAAACTTACAACTTGAATGGTATTTAGTTTCTGGTTGTCCTTTTCGAGTCTAAGATGAAAACTGTTGGAATTTTGACGTAAGTACTTTTGTCTGGATAACATTATTTTCTTCATTTGTGAAAATGAAGGATATGATCCTTAGTAAGGACATGATATCGTGCTCCTTTATCTGGTCATATGCTATAGCATCATTCTTTACAGCATGATGTGAAAACTAAGTGTGAATCCAGAATTGCTTCGATGCAGCACTTATGAGCATAGTTACCAGATTCGGCCGCATCTGGCCGAAATCCGGAACGTTCCGCATTTTTGGCGGGCTTCCGGATTAATAAATTCGGTTCACCAGGGCGAAACAATGGAAGTCAACAAAAAAATCTAGAAAATGTAAATCTAGTCCGAACCCAATAGTATGTATAAGAAAACTAGATGTCCATTATAAATGTACATCTAGTTTTCTTATACTTTAAGTTATATTTTATTTATATACTTTCAGGGTGTTTGAGAGGGGTTTCGGACCGCTAGGAGCTATAATGCAAATTCTAGGTTTTGGAGGATCCTATCATATTTCAGAGTTAGTCAGATTCCAGGGTTTCAAACTTTATTTCAGGGTTTCAAGATTTCAAGGAGACATCATAGGAGGTATGAAGGCTGCATGAAGGGATGTATGCGTGATAGAATAGTATGAGAATATCTCTTGCAAAGTGCCACAAGCCGATCCCACCCCATTCCCAGTGCACCCCTTAAGGCATGCACTCTATGAGATTCAAGTTTGAACTATGGACATTTTACTATCTTTTAATGTAATTCAAGTTTGAAACTTATGCATTTCTCAATTTTGCAACTGTTAAATTAATATTCAATGTTTCATTCCTTACTAGATTAAAATATTTTACATACATACATATATATATATATATATATTTATATATATATTTTTTTCCAAACCGGATTTTACCGGATTTTTCCGAACCTTTTCAAGAATTCCGCATTTCCGCATTTTTTTGGCCTCCCGAACGCATCTGGATTTCCGAACCTGGTAACTATGCTTATGAGTACATATCTTACCATATTTAAAGAATGAGTCTGATATTTGTGCTTGTAAACCATTTACCTATGTCATTGCAAATTACCTGTATCAACCACACTTTTCAAAATTTTATGAGTATATTGAAAGCATCTAAAAACCCACGTTGGGTGATGATAGTTTAAATGAAAGTTGCTTTCTAAGTTCTCATGTCTGGATGGGTTCCTTGGATTAATTTGCACACATAGTTTGGATTCCGTTCCACATACTTCCATGCCAGGTCTTTGAGAGAAAAAACAATCAAGGCAATCTGGTTTTCCAGAAGACCTTTGAAATGTCTTCCTGCAAAAATCTTTGTTCTAAAATCTTATTCATGTCATAAATGTTATATAATGCAAATTAAAGTTGTACTCATTGTATTTTAGCCTGAAAAGAAGAACCATTGCGTTGCCATCTTACTTTGGCAATGCTGAGTTGTTTCATCTGTTTCTCTTTTCTAAATCAACTATTTTTAAGCAACCCCCACCCATACCTTTACCTTTAACCTGTTTCTTATGCATCTGCTTCTTCTCTGCCCATTTTTCCTTCCCATTTTTTTTTTGTCATTAAAAAACCCATGTTTTATAAAATAAAAAAAGTTGATTTATCAGAAAACAGTGGTGGCCAAAGCCTTACATTCAATACGGTGGCTTGAAATGCCAAAATGGCCAAGAACTATGAACCGTAAAATGCAAAAAACTACAAAGTAAACATTAGAAAAAAAACAGATTGAAAAATCCTGGCCTGCTTTACAAAATATTCCTGGAAAAGGACAGCGTAGCTGTGAAGTTCATAACTTTCATAGGATGCAGTCTCCCATGCAAGTTCCAGTACCTCATTCTGTTCTTATAGACAGGTGGAGAAAGTCCTCTGGAAGAGAAGTGTCGTTCTCTTGGTTGTCATGGGCATTTGCTGAGCCCGCAGTGTCTGTCCACTGCTGCATATCTCTGTTTGAAAAACAGTTGTCCATATTGAAGGCGCTAGACAAAGCACCAGACCCAGATCCTCAAAGCCTAAGCTGCCTGCATGAAAGCTCTTTCCGAGAGAACTGCATCAACGTCCATGTAACAGAAAGTATGCTTTGTATAAGATGGAAGGATGCTCACCATGTTCATATACCCGAGAGGGTTGTTTTCTACTGATCTTTCCTTTCAACAGCAGTATCATCTTTTCAATCTTTGATTAATTCTCCTAACAGTCTTTTATTAGAAGTTGTGTACATTTGGTACTGCTTTTGTTTCATGTATCATCTGATCTTCAGGTATCGGCTTTGAAGTCCTCTGATAGGAATTCTACACTTGACTGTTTTTTTCAGCAGTTGCAAATTCAAATATTTTCTTGCTGCTTTAACACGCCCAGATCCTTGTTATTGCTTTCTGGCTATTAATTGTAAAGTCTACCTATAATCTTTAAGGACAAGTGCTAAATATTTTCTGTTATTTGTGGCAATTGTTAAAATTCACATCTAATCATTTAGAGGTTTTGGCCCTATCCACAGAAGCACTATTTATCGATGCAGGGAAAATTTGATCAAATAACGCTGATTACTGTTGTCTGCACGTTTCAACAATAATTGAATTCTAATAACCAAATATATTATTGTTTGTATGGTTATCTTTGTTATTTGCAAGCATTCATCTTTATATATTTGAGTGATATTGGATTTTTAACATGACAATCTGGTTCTTGTCTTTATGTGTCATGCAGTGATGGTGAAACTTACATATCGGCGGACGATCTACGCATAAATTTGTGGAACTTGGAAATAAGTGACCAATGCTTCAACATTGTTGATATTAAGCCTACCAACATGGAGGAGCTTACTGGTAACAGATCTGTAATAGCACTAATTTATTGCTATATCTAGTCCATATTTTTGAAGGGGAAAACCAAATTTATACTATAATATTTATTGTTATATTGTTCGTTTTGGGTATGGGTTCGGGTACAGCGAATCGGGTTTGACCGTATAGTAATTTTTTTTCCATCCTGGGTATGGTGATTTTTATCCACACCGGGTATGGGTTGGGTATGGATGCACAAAAAAGTATGTAAAAATTAAAAACTGTAAATATTTTATACTAGCGTTATTTTATGTTATTTTTTTGAGTTTATAGCAACCTTTAGGGTTTTTAAAGTGTATTTTGTCCATTACTTTAGATTCATTGTGAATATATATATAGAACCCTGGCAAACCTGGGCATTCCCAGACAAACCCAATGCAAATGCACAGTCGAACCTGAACCGTACCCAAACCTGGTATAGATCGGATCCGGAGAAGGACTACTTAGACCTTTTAGAATTCTGTAATGCATCCTATTACACTATTTCAAATCATTAAACAATAGAAAAAATTGTGAAACAAAGGACTTTAACCTTTACTGTTAACTGTATTCAGTATACTGACGATGGATCACAAAATGTGATCTGGAATATTGATACTTTTTAATTAAAGTATATTTAATGCAGTTTTGTATTCAAAAAATTATTTTTTTAACAAACATGGACTGTGGACACCCTGTTATCACCTCTTGCCTTTGCTTCCAATTTTATAACCAATTTGTTAGTTTGTATTTCCTATATAGCAGTCTGAATTCTCTTATGATAATAATACTTGAACATCTGCGAAGAGTGATTGCTGCAAAAGACAAATTAACATACCAACGGTTGAAGGATTTCGGATGTGACTCCCGACCAGATAGATATAGATGCCTTTCCTTGACATTAAGAACCTGCTTAAAACAGATTATGATAATTTTCCAGTGTACACTTCGGTCATTTTTTATCTTCCTTGTGTGTTTATATTGATGTACTCAGAAATTAACATAAAACTTATGCCTGAAGAAAAGTATAATTGAATTGGAAGAATAGATCAGGAAAGAGAGAGTGTGAAGGAAGGAGTGGAACGTGAAAAATTAAGATAGTTAAGTAATTGTAATTAGATTCTAAGTATTACCAGTTGTATAAAATACTTAATCGTCTTGGGGAAAGCAAGGATTCTAGGTCTGGGGAGTTGTTGGAAGAACACTGAACAATTAAAGTTTATGGGTTAATAGGTAGTGATTAGTTGGTTAATGGTCATAACCAACTAGATAATATTAAATATATAAAAGAGATATATGAGAGGTGGCCGGGAAGGAATTTCTACAGATATGCTAAATAAAAATGATTGCCCTTCCTGGGCTGGCTCTTGCGCTGTGCTTATTCTTGTAGATTTAACAACGCCACTATATTTTCTGCCTCTTTAATTATGGTTGCAGTCTTCTTTTCATGTTATCTAAGTTTCTATATTTGGCAACTATATATGTTTTTTTTAATAGCTTACCATAATTACCATGCAAGGACAAGAACACATCATTCAGCATAAGCATACCAAGCTCTAAGTTTGCATGATATCATATTTCCCATATACTTTCATAGTACCAGGAGCGGCTGGATATCCTGCAGTTATAAATTGAATCTCTGTTTTCTGTTTGCCTACATTTCTCAAGAAAGCATTTTTAGCTGTTTTATGCCTTTACTTCTTTGAAGCATGGTTTATTTGGATTCCATGCCCTTAGTCTATCAAAAGGCTTGTGCACATTTTTTAACTTGTAATAACTATCATTGGTCCATTTTTAAATTCTGAATCAACATATCCCATGCTAAATTGCAGAAGTGATAACGTCGGCAGAATTCCACCCTAGTCACTGTAACGTGTTAGCTTACAGTAGCTCAAAGGGCACTATTCGACTTATTGACATGAGGCAATCAGCATTATGTGACAGATATTCAAAAGTGTAAGACATTTCCTTGGAATGCCTTTTTGAACTATTTTACTTATTTGTGAATTGGGAGCTTCTGGCTATAAGGTCGTTTTACTTGTCTAAAAATGTTTGGTCCTTCTGTGGGTTTACAGTTGCAGTGTACTCAATGACATTTGTATGTCACCTATATGGCAAATAATTATTATAATTGTGGAGATATTCTAATTCAACTTTTTACTTCGTTTGTGCTATCTTATTAGATTTGAGGAGCAGGAAACGCCTGGGTCAAGATCATTCTTTACAGAGATAATTGCGTCTGTTTCTGATATAAAGTTTGCCAAGGATGGAAGACATGTTTTGAGTCGCGATTTCATGACCCTTAAGGTATGATTTACTTTTCCGAAATACTTGACAGCATATCGTTCACAATGTCCATTGATTGTGTATTTACTTCAAATAGCCGTCTGTGACTTTTGAACTGTGCTGTTTGTGTCTTTTAGGGTGTGAATTTTAGTTTGTTTATTCTTATATTATTAGCAAGGCTCCTTGGTAACATAGGTTGGTGGTTGTCCCATTGGTGGCAGGAACCATTCAAAATTGTTGTAAGGTTGTTTTATTTTTCATTTGATATGGTATGCGCTTTTAGTTTCCTTTAATAGTGTTCACTTTCCTGTGTTTTGACAGCATATCATTCCTGGTGTACATTGATTGTTTATTTAACTCAAATAGCCTTAACGAGTTTTGCATTGGACTGTTGTGTGCCTTTTGTGCCGTAAATTTAATTTGTTTCTTTTTAAATCATTACCAAAACTTCTTAGTAACAATGGTTGGTTTTGTCAATTTGCAAAATCGTATCAATGGAAAGGATGTTGCTTTGCATTTTTGGTTGAAACTTTTATATACTATGTTTTTAGTGTATCCTCTAATTTATTTCTCGTTTGTATAGCGTGCCCTTTTAGTTTTCATTAAAATTGTTTATCTATCTGTGATCTACACTGAAGGTTGTTTCGTGCAGGGTAGAATACTAAGTTGCTACGAAATGGAAGCGTGCACATGCACACACATACACACTCACACATGCACACCCGCACACACATACATACACATTCACATGTACATGCACATTCTTATATGTGGTCAAAATACAATAATTTTTAATTTTGTGTATTAAAAAGATTAAAAAAATCATAGAAATGGCCGCAAAAAACTGGAGTCTCTGAGCGTTTCTGTTATCATTTGGGAAATGGAAAGACTTGAAATTGGGACCCCCTATGGTGTTTTTGGAAATTCAGTTACAATATATTGGAGGACCATAAGTATGGTTTTTGATTTGGGGAGCATGAGCCGGGACTGATGTTCTATTCAGTCTTTTAGCGTTTTTTATTTTCTCTCTTCTATTGTGACCATTTTTTCCACTTCAGCCTAGTACTGCTTATTGTATCATAATGTATTTTTGAGTACCATTGACCTAATTTTTTTTTTGGACATTATTATAATTTCTTTCTATCTCTGGTTGCAAGCTGCTAGAGTTTTCATTGCATTCTGTTTGTATCCTGACAAAACCAAATATATTCTTAAGCAAGATTTCCTTATCTAGAGTTTATTTAGTTTGTAGATGTGCAAGCCTTCGTCCGTGTTCATCTGTCCTTATTTGTGGAGACCCTTCATCATTTTGATGCACAACTCCAGTAGCATGTTTCAATATGTATGTAGACTGCTATTATTGTCTGGATTAGGTGGTTTCTTAGTAGCTCTTTTAGCATATAGCAAATGCTATTTGGGATTAGCTATCAAGCATATGGTATTGGAGAGTGTCTTTTGTTTTGCTGTTGGAGAAATGGTTTCATCTTGCTGTTGCTATGATTAAGTTTCAGTGCATGGAATGTTATAATTTGACATCTTGCATGCACATTTCATCTTTGTCTGCAGCTGTGGGACATAAATATGGAATCAAGTCCTGTAGCAACCTTCAAGGTTCATGAACATTTGAGGCCCAAGGTTAGTGTTACCATTTTGTTATTTTATATAAATTGTCAGGTTGTCAATTATTGTATTTGAGATATGTGACAGGAAACTTTCGTTGGGAATGCAGGCCACAAAAATATAATAAAATGGAGAAGTTTATTAGTAAAAACAAGAAATTAAAATTTACAAGAAAGCATGTGAGGGCTTAGAAAGCCCTGACACATCTCTAAAACAAAAGGTGGGCCATAAATATCTTTCGAGAGGATTAAACTATTGAAGTACCTAATCATTGAACCACCACACATAAGACACTTTTTTAACTACTAACACAGTTATTAATAGGGATATGTCACTAATGAGATGCATGCCGCTTACAACTAAGTTAATTTTAACTTTATTACTAAAGTACACAATATTTTTGGATCAATATTCCCAATGCCCCTTGATCCAGAAAGGGAGTATATTCTTAAACAAACTTTTGTATCAATATTCCTAACTGGAGCAAACACCACCATCTGATGAAGTCACTGTAACCTGCTAACTGTACCCTGATACACTAATCAATCTTGTGTTGACACGTCTATTGCTTCCCTCACAATCTGATCACCTATGCTTTGTGCCTGCTGCCATCTTGTAGTCTTCTGACACGAACCTGCTGACGAATTTTCCTCGCACACTAGCATTCTATGACTGTTGTACCTGTACCCGTAGTATGGAGCATCTGCATAATACCCAACTACAAGGATCGTCATTGCTAACTCTGGACCTGTTGATTCGGATTGAGGATTCCATTTAGAGAACAACACACCAACTGTTAGGAATTAATGTGTTATATAAAGAAAATTCTTGTCTACTGAATTGGCAAAGATTTGCAAGAATAGAAAACAAAGCATTATTGCAAAATAATAGCAGAGTATCTAAAAAGAAAGCAAATCTCTATGGAAGAGGTGTGCTATTCACTCTGCATTGCAATAGGGTGGACCATTGTTTTATAGCCAAAAAAAAACTAAGAGCAGTAAAATTCCTTAAATATAAAGAAAGCTAATAATAGCCATTCAATTTGCATAGGCATGCAAATAGGAACTTGTAAGAATAAGAAATCTGCTACGATAAGAATTGCTAATTATGGCCATTTGGAGTGGCCATCTTGCTGGGGTCATAACTTTATTGGGTATGCTCTGATTTTGAAACTGGTTATCTTTTGGGCAAGGTTGACTCACAATCTAGATTGTCACTTAGATAAATTGAATCAATGACACATTTTTTAAGCTCCAAAAATTCTACAAAGGCCTCCAAACTTGCAAGTTATGCCATGCTGATTTTTTTTGAAAAATTGTAATTCTTTGAAAATGATCCCAAACTGTCATGTAGTGAGCCTAAGTAATTGTCGAGATCATTCTAGCCCCCTTGAGAAGCAATGAACCCAATTGCATCTATGCCTGTAAGAAAATGTGGAAATTTCTATTGAATCTGGCTCTTGGAGAGCCACTTTCCATGGTGACCAAATTGCCTTGCCTTGATTACTCAATATAGGGGAATTTCTTTATTTTGGATACATTTTACCACTACATTTATGAACTGATCAACAGTGAATGGCATTGGACAGTCAGGATTAAACTCTATTACCTGCAATTGTTCAGCAATATCTGAAGTGCCCAAGAGAGGTGGAAAGTAAGGCCAGAGCCAGGGGTTAAATTTGACGGTCGACCCTTCCAGTCAGATAATTTTTTATGACGGTTATCCATTCAATGTTGCCCTTCAAAAGCTCAGACTGTTCATGTTTAAGAAGGAAACATTAAAGAGCAAATGTATATTTATTATTATTATCCTCTACAATTTTTGACAGTCTATACAAATTTTCTCCTTTCATCCCATATAGTTTTCAAAAAATTTCCACCATATGTTACATTTAAAAAGCCAAAATACGTTCATATGGCTGTCAAATTCAACCCTTGGTTGGAGCAGTTCCATTTTGAACACTGGATGCAACCCAAGACATAGTGGCAAATTTAGCTCAAAGGCATTAGTGCACACTTGCTTGATGATTGTGCAGGGACCATAACGGAGGTTTGAGTTTCCTGTTTGTGCCTTTCAAATGTTCTTTCTGCAAATGTGGCCGTTGCCCTTCAAAATTTTAGACTGTTAATGTTTAAGAACGAAACATTAAAGAGAATATATATATTTACTACATTTATTGTTATTAACCTTTAGGATTTTTAACTGTCCTCTCAAAATTTCCCCTTTCATCCCATACAATCTACAAAAAAATTCCACCATATTTTACATCTGAAAAGAAAAAATACCTTCATATGGCGGTCAAATTTAACCTTTGGCCAAAGCAGTTCCACCATGAACACTAGATGCAACCCAAGACATGGTGGCAAGTTTAACTCAAAGGCATTAGTGCACACTTGCTTGATGATTGTGTAGGGTCGGTAATGGAAGTCTGAGTTTCATATTTGTGCCTTTCAAACGTTCTTTCTGCAAATGTGGCCATACCTTATTACCAACATGGAACTGGTGAGGTACTCGATTTTGGTCATGATGTTGCTTGTACTCCCAGTTGGTTTTTTGTAGGATTTCGTGCACCTGTTGTTGGATTTGTCATATTCGTTCAGCTGGATTTGTCATATTCGTTCAGCATTTCTGGTGGCCTTGTCTGATTATGTCTGTGTATGGAGAGATACTTCCTCCAATGCAATAGGTAATGCCACATCAATGGGGGCCAAACTTGAAAATGGCTATGCAATAGGTAATGAAACATAAGAAAAATTTGAAAATGCCTATATCCTATGGAGCCATTGAGGGCTCGGTTATAGCCATGTTGGATATATGGTAAACTATCATCCCATATCCGTGGATGTTTTGAGTTATAAATCTCAAATAGATGCACATTCATGTAGTTAACCAATTTTGTTTGCCCATCTGTTTGTGGATGAAAAGAGGTGGCCCTGGTTAGTTTGATGTCAATCATGGACCAACATGTAGTCCAAAAAGTGCTAAGAAACCTACTGTCCCTCTCTGACACGATGGTATATGGTAAGGCGAAGTGGATGTGTACATGTTCAAAGTAAAGCCTTGTAGTGTTTTCAAATTTTATTCTTTTTGTAAAGGGCACCAACATTGCCATTTTGAAAAACATATCAACCTCAATGAAGACACAGTCATGACCATGTCTAGTCATGGGAAACCTTGACATAAAATCCATGGAGATTGACTCCTAAGGTTGATCAAAATTTGGTAAAGGTGTGTTGTAAAGGCCTTGCTTCTTGCTGGTTAGTTTTTATAATGCACATGTTGTGCATGATGTAATATACTTGCTGACATCAAGACAAAGCTTTGGCTAATAAAAGTATTTTTGGAGCTCTACCACTATTTTTTCCACCCCAAAGTGTCCTATAGCTTGACTGTAATGCATCTCCCAAATCACATTTTGGCCCTCCAATGTTGGAACGCAAAGGTCTCACATTTGACACAAAAGCCCTTCTTGTAGGTGGTACTATGCAACTGGTCGTTCTGTTGTTAGTGCTTGATAAATGATGTAAAACTTAGGGTCATTACCATACAACATGGGGCATTCATAAGTCTTATGGCTACATGAATCTAAGACTGTTGATAGAGTTGCAATTGAAGGGTGACTTAAATGATCAACACCCTGATTGGAACTACTTTTCTTGTTCCTACTAGTAAGGTGACATTGGTGTAGGTAGGTAGACCACTTTTGATGGCAATCATTATGTAACTTGCCTTGGGTCTATAGGAATTGCAAAGGCTTGTGATATGAATGGATGATGGTCAACATTTTCAGATTGTATTGCTTCCATTGTTTGCATACCTGGACAATGGTGTAGGGTTCTTTGTCGTATGTAGGATACCTACATATGGTATATGTGAATGTTTTACTATGGTAGGAAATTGGATACCCATGATGGGTGAGGACTACACCGAGTGCATATTCAGAAGCATCAACTTCATTCTCAAAGGGCTGTTGTAGATCTCGTAAGGCAAGGACTGCCGTTGGAAAAAGTCACCTTTTTTAATTTCTTAAAAGCTCGTTGTAGTGTTATGTTCCACACAAACTTGGCCTTTGCACCCCTTTGGTTGCTTGGCTCAAGGGTCATGTAAGATGAGGGAGTCCAAGCATGAATTGATGGTAAAAAGTGGCCAAGAAGCTTTTGAGTTCTGTGAGTGTTGTTGGGGCTGGTCATTCTATGATGATTTTGATCTTCTCTAGGTCAATGTGTACACCATATTTGTTTAAGATGTATCCTAGATATCAAACACTTTGCAAACCAAAACAAAGCATATCAATGTTGGCATATAACTTATGGTTGCGTAGGGTGTCAAAAACTCATCAAACTTGATGTAGATGTTCTTCCTATGACTTACTAAAAACAAGGATGTCATCCAAAAGGAAAGGAAAGTCCTTTTTAAGGTCCACGATCCTAGGTGCATTCTTTATGGTCTGGAAGGTAGCTTACAACATATGAGACCACCTTGTACTCCCATGATGTAGGAGGCACCTAATTGTGCATAAATACGAGGCATACATACCGAACCCCTTGCAGGATTTGAACTTGTGACCTCCCTTTCAAGGGCACAAGTTCTTCACCATTAGGCCAACTCAGGTGTACAGTAAACTTAAAAGACTCGATGAATGGTCGTAAGACATCTTTCATCATCCACTTAAATGTGACTGGTGCATTGGTCAAGCCTAAGGGCACGAGTAACCATTCAAATGGACCTTCTATGGACTTAAATGTTGTCTTCCAAACGTTTGATGTCTCAATGGGCCCCTGATGGTACCTTGACTTCAGATTATTCTTTGTGAATAAGAGTTCTCCCTTGAGATGGTCTAGGATGTTATCAATACGTGGGAGCAAATAATTGTTCTTGAGAGTGATCTTATCAAGGGCCATATAGTCAATACAAAGTTGCCACGATCTATCCTTCTTTTGGGCTAATATGATTGGGCTGCTACAACGTGATGCGTTGGGTCGACCTTTCTTGACTAGCTTCTTGATTTTTCGCTCGATCTCTTCATTTTATAGCATTGAGCGCCTATGTACTAGTGCATTTGATAGGGTGCCCCAAGGATCAAGTTGATGGGATGTGTTACTTGGTAGTGTAGGGCCACACTAGTAGGTGTAGTGAAGAATTTTGTTACTTTGTTAAGACCTGATCCACGTTTTGTTGTTGTATATTCTGATTTTGTATAGTGACTTGCGTGGTTACTGTGATTTGTAGAGTGCTCTCTGGCCTAATCAACATTAGTGCAAACTTTCTAGTGTGACCAATCACATGCGTACATTGCTTTGCACTAATCAAGGACATTGTCTTCGCTGGAGGGATCCCATGGATCCTTTTGGATTGATTTGCCAACGTGATGATGACACTGTGAGTCTTGAACTGATAGATTCCATCGCATTTCCACATATATGGATGCTGAAACAAAATGTTGCAAACTTTTAGGGGTGTAACATCACACATCACCTCATCTTTGAATGGATTGATTGCGTATGGTAGAAGGCACTATTGACTGACATGAATATCGTTGCCTTTGGTTTAGCCATCTGATGGAATACCGCTGTGGGTGAGGTATTGTTTTTAGACTCATCTTTAGAATAATTTCTGCAAAGATTATTTTTTTCTCACTTCCATTGTCCATGATTAAGGGAGAGCTTTCCTTTGCACCCACCTCTGTGAATGAAAGACATTCTTCTTCCTCAAATGATGATGCTACAACTTGCATTGTGATGACAATAGTAGTTAGAATCCATAATTTGCTTCCATGTGTCAGTTGGATGAAAGAAGTGCTCATCCTCATAGGATGCTTGTATTTGAGTAGATTCATGTGCCTCGGTCAAAAATGTTTTCTTGGAAGGACATTCGTCTGTGGAGCGAGTCGTGCTCCTATGGTTCTTACACCATTTTCGAGTTGCCATCTATGGAGGTTTATTTGTGGGATTTCTTGGAGAAAACCTTGAGACTGCAAATTTTGAGTTTCGCCTCTGTTGTGTGGCCTTTTAGGTCTGCTTCCTGCTTCCATACTTGGAGTTGCCTCTATCATTTGATTGCGCATGCTTTCCTGCGATAAATTTCCCGTTTGGTTGAACATTTCCTTTATCTTTGTTGTATACCAATGGTTTGCTCCCGTTTTTTCAATGGTTAGGAATCCCATCTCTGGTTGGATATATCAATGCAAACCACTTTTGTATTTGAAGACTCGCCTTTCGCAATCCTTGATGTTGAGTTTTGTTGATAGAGCATGGGAGGTGTTTGTCTAGTCTTGCAAAGATTGGTCTTTCTTCTATTGTTGTAATTTCCACTGCGTGCACTTCTCCTTATAGGCATCTTCTGAACAATACTCATTTGTAACTCCAAGAAAGATCTATGATGATTGTAAATCAATCTTTCGCAGCATCTTTAGATTGCTCAAGGTGAGCCTCCCACTGTTGTACTTGGGGTTCAACTTTTATCAGGGCAAACATTATTCTCTTTGAAATTGAGAAAGCATTTACAAAAAAATGACTAGTTTTATGTAATGTCCCTTTTACTAAATTAAAATAATATTCTAATTAAAATAAAAAGTATTTTTAAATACTTAAAAGTAAAATTAATAATATTACTAAGTGGCCAAAAATGTCGGCAACTTATGTTCTATTATTAAAAAAAAATAAAGTGGGGTTTTGAGTGGGAAGGATATAAAAGGAGATGGAGTAGCTCATTTGGGGCTATGCATGATTTGATAATTGAATTCTTTGAGTCTAAGCATGAAAATGCTTAACATATCCATTGAGGACAAAACCCTTTAATTGTAGTTGGAGTAAGGACGAATTTTTTTACATTCAACCAGGGCATCCTCATTCAGGGGTTGTATTGAGCTTCATTGGTTTGATTTTTATAGAATCTTCATCATATTTTGTGCAGTAATTTCATCTCTTTTTTTAACGCTAGTGACTAGGGTTTGGAGCCCATAAATTAGGGCAGTGACCAGAAAAGCAGGGCAATGACCAGAAAAGCAGGGCAATGACCAGAAAAGCAAGGCAGCGATTGGTTTGGAGGGACAACACATGGTTTTGAGGGCTGTGGATTGCTTTTAGAGGGCTGTACTTGGTACCCTAGGGCAGGGAATTGTGTATGACAGCTGGGTGACCTCTTTTGAGGTCAAATCTAAGGGTTTCAAGTGTTGTTTCAAGCCAAAATTGCAGTTTTGAATATTTAATCATTTTTTGCTATTTTTATTGGTATTTTCTAGCAATTATTCATTAAGAAAATTTAAAAAACAAGGTATTATTTTTGGTAATAATATTTAGAATTTATTGGTGAATATTCAAGGGTTAATCATTGCTTTGCACTTGGAAAATTGCATTTCCAGCACTCTGTAATTTTTATTTAGGGTTTGAAGTGAAAAAATAAAAAAATCATAATTGTTGATTAGGGTTTGATATTTTAATTAGAATTTGCACATGTGGTGATAGGGTTTTGTTGGGAAACTCCTTTGATCTAATTTCAGCCCTAAAGGGACATTACAGTGGTAGTAGAGCCAAGATTTTGGTAGTTTGTGAAGGGAATTCTAGATCTAGCCAATCTGTAGGGGTAAGAATCAGAGCATTTGTTTTTTCCAACTTGTGAATCTGACAAAATATCATGGGGTTCATAGAGGAAAAAGAAAGGCAACAACAAATCGGACTTGATTATGAGGCCTACTGTGAAGAATCTGAAGATTATTACAAGTTTCATCTAAAAACTCAAGCCATGTTGACACTTCCAAGAATGCATCCTTGAAAGAAGAAGAATCCTAGGAAGGTCTTGTTGGGAAGTATGCACATGAGGGAGGGGCTTCACAAGCTTTGTATGATGATCTTCCACTTGTTGGAATTTTCAGACCAACATATAAAGGTAAGATGAAGGGCAGTAAATGGAGGAAGGAATTTCTCCAATAAGACTCAAGGATGGGGAGTTGCAAATTTTCAATATTGATGTGGGATCCACATAAAAATTACAAGCTTAGTGCTGCTGTCATACAAATTCTGAGTTCACTTGCACCCATACAAGTGGGTTGGCAAGCCCTTTCAGTCATGGGAAGGAGCAAGTTCCGGTTGGTAACTGTTGGGAAAGGATTCTCAGCCTTCCTTGAAGTGTTTTCAGTCACTACAATGCTTCCAATTCATTTTTTTTCACAAAGATTTCAACCATGCAGTTGCTGTTCCATTTTCAGGTTGCTAACCTTGAAAAAATCAGATTTTAAATTGTAATTTTCAGACTTGAATAACTGCAAACTTGATCATTTTTAGGCCATTGAATCATTGGGAAATGCTATTGAACGGTTCTAGCCGAAGAAAATGAAGACTTCAGCGAACATAGTTCAGAATGGGGTGGAGAACCAGGTAATTCATGGCTGCCCTAAGTTGTTTCCAGCTTGCATACAAACTGATTAGTGTCATTCCTTGGAAGGAATGGCATACAAGATGATCAATAAAGATCATCTCACAAAGGTAGGTGCACAAGTGATGATTGAATTGTTTTCTGAACCGTCAATAGACATCCTTGTTGATAGGGTTGAGAGCAATGCTCGCTGGTCCGAATTGTTCCCTCTATTTGGTAAGGGACTAGAACTTGAGGGTTGCATGAAAATTTTCAGACCATGGGAAGAGGCTGAAAATTCTGAGTTGGGGCAGCCACTACAACATGTGGGAATTCACCCACTCCATATTTGGTAATTATCAAAAATTCTGATTTTTTTTGTTAGGACAGCCCCTCCATTTTGTGGAAACTCAGCCTATCCCAAGAGTTAAAAATTCTGAAAATTTTGAGTGGAGACAGCCACTAAAATATTTGGGAACTGAGCCCACTTCAAGTACCAAAAACTCTGAAAATTCTGAGTGGGAGCAGCCACTCAAAATGTGTGGGAACAAAGCCCATTTTGAGTGCCATTAAATCTGGAAATTCTGCATGGAGGCAGCCAATTCAGAGGGTGAAAACTCAGCTCAGTCTAAGCATGGTAAAAGATGATGAAGAGGTCACAAAACAACTCCATAGTGAAAGGAAGGATGGGCGAGTTGAGGGCAGCCCAAGGTGTGAATGTGTTCCTAATTTGTTGTGCACTCACATGCTATCTAGGGTATATGATTGTAAGGGGCTGCATATGTATGGAAGGGAACACTTGTCAAGATTGGTATATTTTTGTGCATCATGGTAAGGCTGCCGTCTTTTGGGGCAACGACATGAAGATGGAAATGCAAGGAAAGTCATTTGGAGTGACAAAATTGGCCGGGACTTCTTCATCCCGAGCTTTGAGGATATCCACATGGAAATATGGAAGATAGGCCTTCGAGAATTGTAAAAGAGGTATGGTTTCAACTATGTTCAAGTTTACTTATTTCAGAAAAAATTGTGAACCCTATCATAGGCTTAAAGGGAGAGGTTTTAAGAATCATTGGAGGTCATAATGAGCACTTTTGTACTACCTTGAAGGAGCACTTCTCAGAAATTTGGGGGAGTCTTGGCTTTAAATGGAGTTTCCAGCAAGAATGGAGGATTCCACCAAGGAAGGAGGATGGCACATGTCTAAGGTGCATGTATGGTTAAGAATGGCCAAGGGAACCATGGAGGGCATCAATTATACTTTTTTTTCTGTGCTGCCCACAACAGTACCAGCTCATTTGGGATTGAGCTTGAGGGTCATCAAGTCCATGTTGAAGGTATGTTGTAAACGGAAACTTCCAAAGGGTGAGTTTTTGTCAAAAATTCTCATTAATGTGGATGATAAGAAGGCTGTTATGCATGATTACAGTCCACTAACCACCGGATACATGACTTTGTATGTAATCTCTTTTGCCAAATTGAAAGATCACATGTTGATGGGGAATGAGGAGTTGATTTCAGTCATTTTGAGAGTGTTTCCAGCCCATGGAATAGGTGCAATTCTGTGTTTAGGGACAAGTTTTGAGCATGATGGCAGTTATTCTATGCTGGGTGCTATTTGGTACAGCACAGGCAGCCCCTTAATGCCTTCTTGGGCAATCATAAACATGTTTCCAGCCGCCAATTGGGAAGGGAGAGTGGTTAAAGGTGCAAACAAAGAGATTTGAACCACAATCCTATATGGCTTGGAAGGAGTAAAAAAGGGAGATGGAGAGCCTTGGTTTTAACTAACATGTTTGCTTCTTGTGCAGAAAGTACAATGGGGACACCTATACCCCAAATTTTCAGCAAGTACATTGCTGTAGCAAACATCTTCAGCCCTCATGATGCCACTCTGGAGTATGTTTTAGCTTGTTAGGTTGTTGATTATTCATCAATTCCTTGCTCTAGGGCTGAAGTTACAGCAGCTCGGAGGGTTTTTTAGTGCAGCTGAATATACAAAGAATAAATTTGTTGATGTTGTTTTTGAAGGGGAAAATGAAGATGGCAGGTCTAAGGTAATAATTGATCTCTGTTTCAAGGAAGTTTTTAAACTTCACAGTCTGCCAAAGAACATCATTATGAAAGACAACAAATATACAAGTTTGTTTTGGCAAGAGCTCTCTCATTTGACAGGTACAGGGTCCAGATTATTGGAGCATTACAGCGTATTTCTTCACTTTGGTATGATAGTACTAGGGTATGAGAGCTTGCATGTGCTTGAGGGCAAACAAATTTGGGAAGGGCGGACTATAATGTCCCTTTTCCTAAATTAAAATAAAAAGTATTTTTAAATACTTAAAAGTTAAAATAATAATATTACTAAGTGGCCAAAAAAACTGGCAACTTGTGTTTTATTATTAAAAAAATAAAGTGGGGTTTTGAGAGGGAAAGATATAAAAGGAGATGGAGGAGCTCATTTGGGGTTATGCATGATTTGATAATTGAATTCTTTGAGTCTAAGCACGAAAATGCTTAACTTATCCATTGAGGACGAAACCCTTCAATGGTAGTTGGAGTAAGGACGAAAACCCTTACATTCAATTAGGGCATTTTCATTCAAGAGTTGTATTGAGTTTCATTGGTTTGATTTTTATAGAATTTTATAATACTTTGGGTAGTAATTTCATCTCCATTTTTTCTAAGTTGCCGATACGGATACGGGTACGAGTATCGGATACGGGGATACGTCGATTTTTTTTTTGGTGGTTTGGATACGGCTGGATACGGCCGTACAAAAATATATATAAAAAATCAAAAATATAAAAATATAGCCATATAACCAAAATTAACCACATAATATGCATAGAGGAAACAAAATAACTTCAAATAAGTTATATAACCACAAAATATATACTCATAAAGTCATAATTCAATGCCAAATATCATAATATTCAATTGTCGAACTTATATTAGTTTTATAAATTATAACAGGGACATGGTGCAAATGTTACAATGTATGGACAAAAATAGAGACAAATCAGCGTTCTCATTGTTCACTATATAATATATTTAATATTCTTCTTCCCCTGCAATGTTTTCATCACGTGGTTCATTAGAACCACAAGCAGTAGCAGTGCCACTCCCACTAGCTCCACTGTGCAAGTCATGTGAAGCACTGTCTAGCTCCGTGTCAAATAAAGAAAGGGATGTTAGGGAGGCATCTAAATCAGCAGTCTCTGGGTTCACATCCCACAACTTTGTTGGCCCTTCTTTGTATTGAGGTTGTTTATGTGAGAGAAGACGTAAGTTGGAATGCACATAAACCAAATCCTCCGCTTTTTTTGCAGCCAACTTATTGCGTTTAACGGAGTGGATAAAACCATAGCTGCCCCAACTCCGCTCAGCTGAAGATGAGCTTGCAACCTATTGAAGCCACAAAATGAATTAAAATTTATAAAAAATTCAAAGACTAAAAACTTAAAACAAAACATCGAAAAGGTCAAAAGAAGGGTAGCGTAAAAAAATTAAAATCTTACTTGTGATAGAACTTTTATTGCAAGTGGTTGAAGGTGGGTGGATGCTTGTCCATGGAGGTACCACCAAAAGTGAGCTTCCATCTTGTATTTGTCACGGATAGCGCCAAGGGAATGACCCACCGAGGATATGAAATGCACAAACTCTTCTCTGACTTGGTCTTCTACCTCTGGATCGGGAAAGATTTTAGAGAATGCTGCCTTATATCCCTCGGCAACCTCAACATCCCTATATGGTGCGACCCTCCTGGGCAAAGAAAGAATCTCTGTACTATAATATTTGGGTGTCAAGGCAAAAGCAAGAAGATGTAATGGGGTGGTCATTTTGTTCCACCTTTCAATGAGATGCGACTGCACTTCCTTGAAGAACCTCTCTGTGGGATCTTGCTCTTTGGCATTTATAATGGATTTAATGTTTTCAATCATTGAGTCAATTCCATCATAAATCTCACCCAAACATGGATGATCCATGTCCACATATCTCAACATGCTGACAATAGGATTAGTAAAACTCAGCAAGTACTCCACACGTTCCCACCAAGCATCATCAAGAATCCATCCTTTCACTTTTGTGGCCCTCTCACTGTTTCCCTGCCTCCATACACCCCAAAGGTTGTTGATGACCATGCTACTCAATGCTTCACGCACCTTAACAAGTCGTCTCAAGACGATGGTGTGTGAGGCAAATCGAGTCTCAGCAACCTAATACAATTATACAAAATTAAAACAAATAATTAATAAACTTAAAATTGTTCAAAAAAAAAAACACTACAAATTACAAACTTATAAAATTAAATTAAGAGTTACCTTCAACAATTGTAATTTTGAGAAAGTCCTAAAGATGGCTTGGGACATGTGATGGTTAGTTATGAACATTTGGATCTCATTCGCCTCCTCATAGACTTGTTTAATCCAATCAATTTTTGTCCCCAACTTTTGCAACATAAGATTGAGGGAATGAACAGCACAAGGTGTCCAAAATATATGCCCGTACCTTGCCTCAATCAACATGCCTGCAGCCCTGCAATTTTTAGCATTGTCCGTTACAACTTGAACAACGTTTTGAGGCCCCACTGCCTCAATGGACTCTATCAAAATGTTAGCAATGAATTGTGCATCTTTCACTTGCCCCTCACAATCAACGGCCTTCAAAAACATTGCCCCTTTAGGGCTCACTGCAATCACATTAATCAATGGCCTATTTGCCGTATCTTTCCATCCATCAGAAATAATAGACAACCCTGTTTCGATCCATGAATCCCTGATAGGCTGCAATGCATCTTCAATGTGTTTTCTTTCTTTTGTCAACAAGGTGGTGCGCACCTTTTCATACCCTGGAGTGGTAAACCCTTTAGGGGCAGCATTGATAGATCTCACCATTTCCTGCCAGTATGGTGATCTAACAGTATTAAATGACAACCCGCATGCGTAAATACGTGCGATGCTCTGCTCTGCTATCTCTCTAGATTCATTTTGGAATGCCCTCTCCAATGGACCTGTATCTTTTGTTCTCTTGCAACCAAGAGGTGAATCCTCTTCCTCTTCGGCCGCAATGGGTGCAGCAAGAAATGGGTGTGATGGGGTCACCACATTAACACAAGATGGAGCAACAGGGGGTGATCCTTTCTTTCTCAAAGGATGTTTTGATCTTTGACCCATAACGGCATCTGCGTCTTCTTGCTCTTTGATGAATGCAAGAATCTTTTCTTGTGGCAAGCCCTTCCCAGGCCTTCCACCTATGCTTGGCCCACTACAAACTCTGATGCCAGTGCTAGAAATCGCACATAAATGAGCTTTCACTCGACTATACGAGCTCTTGAAATGACCGTTACATTCTGAACAAACCCAATGAAAACACCCTCCACCAGGCAACTGTTCTAATATTTTCACATATTTCCAAAGAGGTGCTCGCAAATCATATTTGGGGCTAATCCCTTGCCCCACTGAACTGGCACTTGCACCCTGAGACATTCTAATTTTTAACAGATCGCTGTAACACAAAAAATCGCTATTAAAATTTAATTATAAATATAAATTTTAAATTTTTAAACTAATTAATATTTAATAATTTAAAATTTAATACTATATATTGAAAAATTTAAACTAATGAATAATTTAAAATTAAATACTAATAAAAATTAAAACATTAACACAAAAATTTAATAGTATATATTATAAATTATAATATATAGTATTAAATTTAATTTTAAACTAATGAATAATTTATAATTAAATAGTAAATACTAATAAAAATTAAAAGTAAAATGTTAAACTTAAAATAAATAAATGTTAAACTTTAAAAAAACTTAGAAATACCTGTCCTCAGCGGACAGTCGCGCAGTCGCGCGGGCGAGCTGGTGCGGGGGCGCGGGGGCGCGGAATACCTGTCCTCAGCCGCACAGTCGCGCAGTCGCGTGGGCGAGCTAGTGCGGGGGCGCGGGGGCGCGGAGGAGGGACGAGGGCGCGGAGGGACGAGGGCGCGGAGGCGCGCAGGCTGCAAATGGCAGGTCGCGGGGAGGCGCCGAGGTTGCAAGTCGCTGGGAGGCGCGGCGAACGGAAGGCAGTCGCAGAAATAAACGGGTCAAAGCAAAAAACGATTAGGGTTTTTACTTTATGATTTTGTTATAAAGTTAAAAAAATAAAAAAAATATTATTTTATTCCGCCGATACGCCCGGATACGGCCAGGGTTCGGCGTGTCCCCTGCGGATACGGACGGATACGTCCATGGACGTATCCGGCCGTATCCGCAGGGGGCACGCCGTACCCTGGCCGTACCCCCCGAGGATCCCCGCGCTCCCGTACCGGACCGCCGTATCCCCGCGCTCCCAGGGCCTGCTAGGGGCGAATCCGGTAACGTAGCATTTTTTTGGCTGGTGACTAGGGTTGAGGCCCCATAAATTAGGGCAGTGACTAGAAAAATAGGGCAGCAATTGGTTTGGAGGGACAACACAGGGTTTTGAGGGTTGTGGATTGGTTTTAGAGGGGTTGTACTTGGTACCTTAGGGCAGCAAACTGCCTATGACCGCTGGGTGACCTCTTTTGGGGTCAAATCTGAGGGTTTCAAGGGCCATTTCAAGTCAAAATTGCAGTTCTGAATATTTAATCATTTTATGATATTTTTATTGGTATTTTTCAGCGATTATTCTTTAGAAAAATTTAGAAAGCAAGATATTTATTTTAGTAGTAATACTCAGAATTTATTGGTGAATATTCGAGGGTTAATTATTGCTTTGCATTTGGAAAATTGTATTTCCAACATTCTATAATTTTTATCTAGGGTTTGAAGTAGAAAAATCAGAAAAATCATAATTGTTGATTAGGGTTTGATATTTGAAATAGAATTTGCACATTTGGTGTTAGGTTTTTGTTGGGAAACCCCTTTGATCTAATTTCAGCCCTAAAAGGGACATTTCATTTTATGATCCAATTTTCAAGTGCATCCACTTCTATTTTACTTTCAAACATCGGGATTGTTGTTAAAACTTACTTATACCTTAAAGGGTGTGGGCCCTTGGAAGGGTCTCGTTGGAGTCATTGATGTACTTGGTATTTGCTAGAGCATCTATGGGCATTGGGTCGTCATTTTAGCCCTCTGCTTTTCTAGAAACTCTTCAAGCAATACCTTTACTGGATCTAAGGAATTTGTTGTTCCTCTTGCTTCTATTTGAGGTTGCTTGCATCTATCAGAAATATAGTCAGATGTATCTCTTGTATCCATCCCAAACTTTTGATATTTTGACCTTGTTTGATGGTACATGTAGGATCTAACTTGATTTGATACCACTAATGCGGATTTAGGATTCAATCTGGAGGACAACACACCAACTGTTCGGAATTACTGTGTTAAAATAAAGCAAACTTTTTCCTATTAAATTGACACAAATAGAAAACAAAGATTTATTGTAAAATAACAAGTTTTTAAAAAGAAAACAATTTTCATGGAAGAGATTTACGATATCCACTGCATTATAATATGGTCGACCCTTGTTTTATAGCTAAACAAAACTAAGAATGGTAAATTGCCTTAAAGATAAACAAAGCTAATAATAGCCATTCAACATGCAAATGGAAAACTCTTAAGAATATGTAATTTATTTAAAGATAAACAAAGTATACTCAGAATAGTAAGTTTATTTAAAGATAAATGAAGCTGCTAGTAGCCATTCAACATGCATAGGAATGCAAATAGGAAAACTCTTAAGTCCGCTAGGATGAGAATTGCTAATTATAGCCATTTGGAGTGGTCACCTTGCTTGGGTCAAAACCTTTCTGGGTATGCTCCGGTTTCAGAATTGTTAACCTTTTCTGAAAGCTCAAGTCACAATCTAGGTCAATATTTAAATAAATCAGAGTGATGACTCATTTTCCAAGCTCCAAAAATTTCTCCAAAGGCCTCGAGTACTGCAATTTATGCCATGCTGATTTTTTTTGGGAAAATTCTTATTTTCCAAAAATGATTCCAAACTGTCATGCAGCGGGCTTTAGTAACTGTCAGGATCACCTTCACATGTAGTGTGGAACATCTATGGTATGCTTCATCTATATTGACCATTGTATACAGGCAGTTCACAGCCTGCTACCTCTTTGTCAACTCTGTACAAAAGTACTTGATATATCCTATTGCTTGAAGGATCATCAGTATCACCATCTTGAGGTTAATCTACAACACCTTCCCCCCTATCAGACGAGATGGGAAGTCCATGCAGCTCTACAATATCTAACTGTTCCAAATCTCGACAAGCACAAACAAGCCAAAAACCGAAAAAAAGAACCAAGTTTAAGCCAAAAATTGTTCCTAAACCGACATCAAATAAAGACATAGAAACACCTTATAACTACCTTTCATCTCTCCTTGTTTGACCCATTCCTATCATGTTCATAATTCTTCCATGCCTTATTTTACCGAGGCCTATTGCATCGTTTCAATCCATTACAAATTATCTTTTGTTATCTCCGAAGTACAAAATATTTTACATCAAACACCCTTATTACATATTTATTTTTCCACATAAAATATTGCACTTTTTACACATTTCTCTAATTTAAAATATTGTACTTATAAGCAAAAGATTGAGAGACTGGAGTTCAAACTTAGAACCTATTGATTTATGACTCTTTCTACCAAAGTACTTTTACCAAAATTTCTATGCATATGCTATAAACATATATTACAAACTTTCTACAGAACCCTTTCTTCCAAGGATGAAATAGATACACTCTAAGCAAAACAATAGAGAATGAGTTTGAACTTGTTACCTCTAGAATAGCAATTCCTTAACCGTAACATATTTACCAACTCTTCTATGCAGCCTCCTTTAAAATATATTATTCAAAACTCATTTATCACCCCTTTCCAAATAACTTAAAAATAAAAAATAAAGAAAGTTTATTTTAAAATGCATACTCAACTGTAAAATTGAATGTGCACTACCTTCTCAAAACTTTTAAAAATTCCAGCATTTCTTGAACTCAACATTCTTCTTTTATGCAATGTTGCATGGAGAGTCGTCTCCTACCACCAGAGATGTGTTTATTTTTTTTAATATATTTTGTACCCTTGACAGTAGATATGATGACAGATTTCAATATAATTACTCGTCTTTTGTTGACATGTAATTTCTGTACTTAAAAAAATTATTAATGTTTTTCTTAGGCTATATTAGGTTGTATAATATTTTTTTCTTGAAAATTTACAGATATTTTTGCCTCATCCAAGTATTTGTCTCCCATTTTTCTGAAAAATGACGTACCCATCCTTGTCTCCTCATACATATACTTGCACCAGTCTCTTGGTAACTATGCTCTTAAGCCATTTATTTCCAGTAAATATTGTCCACACCAAAACAAATAAACAGGATGTGTTATTCTTTGTTGGGCCCCACTTACTCTTTAAAAGTCTCTTTATATTTTCCAGTCGTTGCCTCCTTTGTTGGAAATTTCTAGCAATCTGTGTTGCCACCATAAAATTCTTATTTTCTTCCTTATTGCATGTATATGGATCTTTCTTTCTCCAACCTGCATTATAAAATGTGCATCTTCCTCCATCTTCTTCACAGGTCTTCTTCATCATTCCTTGCAACCTTCGACAGCCCTTAACTACTTCATTATCTTTCTTATGGACCAAAGGCAAGGCTCTAATACCACATGTTGAAAATGTGGGCCACAAAAATATAATAAAATGGAGAACTCTATTAATAAAAACAAGAAATTTACAAGAAAGCATGGTGAAGGCTTAGAAGCTCCAACACAACTCTAGGGCAAAAGGTCAGCCATAAATATCCTTCTAGAGGAATAACCTTCTAAACCACTCAAGTTCCTAATCATCTAACCACTCCACATAAGACACTTCATTTTACTAATGGGGGAGTGTCTCATTAATGAGATTCATGCCTCTTACAACTAATTTAATTCTAGTTTTATTACTAACCTAAACAAACTTCCTAACATTATTCTTAACAAAAGTAACGCTCATTTGCAGATTTTTATCAATGGTAACTGAATGATCTGATGTCATGCCATTGATTGTTGCTTGAGGAGTTTGTATGCAAAGGTTGTATAACCATCAAGT
Source organism: Torreya grandis (assembly GCA_037957365.1). NCBI lineage: Eukaryota > Viridiplantae > Streptophyta > Pinopsida > Cupressales > Taxaceae > Torreya > Torreya grandis. Next base: position 814,596 of record JARHVA010001294.1, on the reverse strand, counting down.
TAGTGGCTTTGAAGTCAAAAATCAGTCATTTTGGAACAAGGATACTGAATAATGACAAGTTACCATTGTTTCTGGAAGACAAACAAAAATTACATTTGAGTCAATATTTTATCATTTCCCTTTCTGGGCATTACATTTTGTACAGGTAGCCTTGTCCCCCACCCTCTCCCCCTCTAAACGATCAGAATGTGGTAGAGCCTGAAGATACGTTTTGTACTCCATCAATTTCTCTGTGCCTCTATGGAGTTCCTATTTGACCCGAAACCGATCGATCTAGCTGGGATAAAATGGGACTCAATTTATTCCCAATGTACTAAAAGAAGACATGGGATCATATGCAAAGTATTCTAATAACTTCTAAAACTTGGTCGATACCTGTTTTTCTATCATTTCTGAATTCCATTATGGACACAAGCAGCCTCTTTTTCTCTCTCAGTTTTTTTTTTATAGAAAGAAATATTGGCCCCTTGTAGTTTAACTACTTGCCTATTTTGTTGACATGCAACTACATTTCTATTACGGACTTCATTAGCTTGACATGCAACTTTTAGTGAGGACTAAGTTTCTTCCTATCACGTGGAAGGCGTTTTCATTTTTTGCTATATAATTGTAATCTGATAGTGATTATTTGAAATTGTAGGCATCTTATTCATGTGAGAATTTTTAGATCCGTCGTAAGCATAGTTACCAGGAAACTCCAAAATAGGGACAAGGACCATGTACCTGTCCCCATACCCGCATTTTTTGTGATAACATTTATATACAATATAGCCATACCCTTATTCATTTACTCACATACCCTGATTTGAATGGCGTCTCCGTACATGTACCCCCCTGTCTCCTAGTAACTATGGTCGTAAGTATCATCTGATTGATCTTTCTGATTCTTTTTGTGTTTCATTATATTTAGGGCTGTATTCCTGAAGGAATTTCATGCCTTTTAGGTAAATATGTGCCAGGATTATAATTAATGAAAGTGTTCACTAACATGCACAGCTCTCTTCTATCAGTTGCTATCTGTTGACCTGAAAGTATTCATTCGACAGTTCCATTGGCTGGGTAATGGTTTAGATGTGTTGTGAGAGTCCGAAATTAGAAACTTGCAATGCACATCTACATTGGAAATTAGTTGAAAAAGCTGTGTCTTTGTTCTGAGAATTAGGTTAATGAGGAAATTGATTTTGCAACATTTGAAGTTACTCTATTTTTTTTTCTTTTGAAAAAGATAAAGAATTTATATTAATGATTGGAAATGGTACAAAGCATTCCCCTACTCAAGTTAAATCTGTTCATTAGTGGGGTAACAATGCATGGATTCTACAAGATTATCAGGGATTACATTCGTTGATTTCCAACTCTTACATATATTGGATTACACCAGAAAACGTGAAAAGAAAACTGAAGTTAAAGGAACAGAAAGCATAAATGCAAAATAGGATAATACGTAATATTATATCCTAGTGGTTCTGCATTCGTTGGCCGGCATTGGAGGCACAAAATCTGGTTCATAAGATGTTAACACTCCTGAATTTTCTGGGGTGACCTGTTTAGTTGTGGGTATTATCATGATACTGATATGATGTGTTGGCTCCAGTTTCATTGCTGGACCCAGGGATGTCTCTGTTTGCCTGAGTATGGTATGGGATGTCTCTACTTGCCAGTGGGTGGTGTGGAGACTCGGAGAGAAAAATTGGAACCTGCCAGTCTGTAGTTGGGCTCTCTCTTTTACTGCCAGCATTAATTTCCTGTGCGTCTTGGATGACCTCACCTTTAAGCTTCTGCAGAGGATCATAAACGGTCAACTTTCCAAGATTTTGAAGCCTTATTTTTTGACCTTCTACACTCTTTTTCAGAAGTTAATTGCATTAAATATTCCGAGCTTGAAGAGATGATTGTTGGGTTTGTAAGGTGGAGAGTTGACACCACATTCGCCTAGTAAGGGAGCTAATTCACAATAGTCCACGAGTTTGGTTCCTGGTTGCTCTAGTCTACTATCCAGTGTGCTAATGGCTTGGACGAAGGTTGCATAGATTTGCTTGATTTCTGCCAAAGTGGGGTTATTGGGGGTACATGAGGAGTTTTATTTGTGAGGTCCAATGGGCTGCTATGGTGGATGAGGAATGTCTTGAGAGGGTGCGAATCCCTGGGCCTTGAATTCTTGATTTGCAGAGGTCGAAGTGGGATTTTGAATGATAGGTATTGTAGAGACCTATACCAAGATTTACTTCATACACTTTGTGATGGAACCAAACAAAAAGTAATTTAATCACACACTATATTATATTTCTCTATTACATTGTCTTTCGACACAATACATTTATATTGGAAAGCATCCTATAATTTAAGATATTCTTCTTACCTATAGTATCTCCCAATCTCCTATATTCGTGAGTTGGTTGAATAACTCCACTCACGTACAATAATATAATAACAAACTCCTAATATACATTATTGTTACATAACAATAATTTTACATAACAAGATAAACATAAGTATTATTTACTCTACGGTAAATACCCAATGTAAATACTAAACTTTAACATTCCCCCCCTTAGTTTTTACATGGTAAAACATATCCCGTTCTCCGATTGTAGCATGCCACCTTTGTGTGCTCATGATCTTACTGATGGTTTGACCCAGCTATGACCAACAACCTTATTCAATTGGCTTTGCAGGTGTACCAATAACCTTTCATAATTGGTTTTCCAGGGTCACCAAAAACCTTACACAATTGGTTTTTCTGGTTCACCAAAAACCTTACACAATTGGTTTTCCTAGTTTACCAAAAAGTTAAAATGTTTACATCATGATTGCTACAATACATTTTGATCAACATTCTACAATATTTCTACAAAAAGGGGTTACATGGGGAATACTCACAAATGAACAGAAATACTCATCCGTTTTTATTTTAACAACATTGAAAAAACTAAAAAATTGAGATCCACACAACTGAAATCACATGCCACTAAAGCAAAAGTGGCCTCATCGTTAGTGGCTAACGAGAGGCTTGAATGGCCTCTTTTCTCCGTTGCCTTTGACCTCTTTCATGTTGCTGCTTACTCAACTGATGAAGTTTTGAAGCTCAAATGAATGCCGTCTTTGATAACACAACCGCCCCCCCCCATACACATAACTGACACATTTGACTCATGACATCAGGTTCACCCGATAATACGTCCTTTACAAGGATGGTTTTTTTTACTTGACATTTTTGACATATAAAAAACAACATCTTACAATAGATGTAACAACTTTTGACAACTAAATTACAAACTATATCTATATTGACTCTAATAATCTTAACAAAAAGACTTGGACTTGCTAATAAACTCAAATACTCAATTCATATAATATGATGCATTTAATATATTTTGATTTCAAAATTCATAAAAACCTAAATATTAAAGCAAGACTTGACTGGATGATAAATATCTTTGACCATTAGATTCTATGCAACTTTTTCCAAAAAGCAGATTTGAATAGCAACCTAGACCTAGACCATAATAGAAAAATAGACCTAGACCATAATAGAAAAATATAACTCAAAAACTCAAAATAGACATAGCAAAACTCTAATCACTACGTCATATACTAAATATGACAAAACAAAGCCCTAAATATATACTTTGATGTATTAAAACCCTACTGATTCTGAGGTGGCCACCCATATATTTTGAAAAGACACTCTTGTCTATGTTTGTACACAACTCAGTGCAACTTCAATCAGAAAGCTGTTGTCCGGTAATTCTGCACGGAGAAATATTTTGAGGATTGGAATTATACATGACAGTTCACAAGTCTGCAACTGGTAGAGTATGTAAGAATGAAATACGCTCAGATCTTCGCACAAATTGGCTGAGAAGGTCCTCTTTGGCAACATGAGAGCAGAGGGAATTTTATTTTTCCACTTAGCAGGCTCGAAATCAACCCACAAGGTGACTCGATAGTATTTCTACCGCTCCACACGGAAATAACAGCTCACACACTGCACTGAAACGAATCGCTAGAAACAGTAGCAGCACCTTCAAGACGAACCTTGTCCAATATCCCGTAGACTGATACAGATCAGACACAATCACGTGCTCATTGAATACAAAATGATTCAATTTAGAATGGATTTGATAAGGCTAAATGGCATCGGGCTGTGCAACAATGTAGATCTTGGGTCGAGACTAGTGCATAACATGTTGGCTGTTCGTGTGTGATAGAGAGCATACAATCAGAAAACCAGATTGACCAATATGCAGTTGATGGTACTCATCTGATTGGAAGATTAGAATAATTCTGATTGCACACACAGATGAGTATTGTGACCACCACTTTCCAGGCCTTCACTTGTACGTGGCTTTTTCACTGCTCACACAAACCACTGCGCAATGATGGAAGTATTGTGACGGCAGATTGTTGATTGGAACCAGATGCCCACAAAAAAATGTCTCAAACTACAGCTATTACGCCTTTGTACAAAATATTTCTGACCTACGCACAGCTTTTTCGGAGGCAAGATGTATGAAACCAAATTATCTTGCACAAAATTCCTCTTCATTAGCCAGGTCAGCCAAGAACCATAGTGGCTCTTCCCCGTACAACATCTCATAGTTCCATAAAAGCACTAGATCAGTCTACTTTGATACCATTGATAGGTATTGTAGGAGCCTATACCAAGATTTACTTATACACTGTGCAATGGAACTGAATAAAAAGTAATTTAATCACAAAATATATTATAGTTCTCTATTACATCGTCTTTTGACACAATACATTTATATAGGGAAGAATCCTATAATTTAGGAGATTCGTCTTACTTATAATATCTCTCAATCTCCTATAGTCATGAGTTGGTTGAACAACTCCACTCACGTACAATAATATAATAACAAACTCCTAATATACATTTTTATTACATAAAAATAATGTTACTTACATTACAACATAACCCTAAGTACTATTTACTCTACGGTAAATACCTAATGCAAATACTAAACTCCAACATGGGAACCTCTGAGACTCAGAAGAGACATAAGAACTGTTTGGATTCCCTATCTGTAGGATTTCCTGAAAAGAATATGCTGTTGTTTGACCTAGACACAAGGAGATTGGATAACCGAGCATCTGCTTCTGAGCAGAGCCTCCAAGGATATTTAGAAGGCCTACTATGGGATTTTGCAGGAATGTGAAGTGCATCAATATTCAGGGTGAGACCAAAACGTGCCTGGAAAGACTGGCAAGGCTTGTGGGGATGTTACCTTGGTTAAGGAAGGCGGTAAGTCTCCTTTCAATGGTTCTTCCTAATCTATGCCAATCAGCTTTACACAGCCTTCTTTTGCCTGATATTTCTGCTTTACTCCAAACTGATAGCTGGCTGCCATATTGCTTCTCCTTCTAAACCTTCTTTGATAGACTTTCAAACTCTGAATGTTACTAAGGTAACACTTGCATTTTCAGTATGATGTGGGATTAACTTGCATTTTCAATATGATGTGGGATTAAACTTGCATTTGAGTCTTTTGCTTCTTGTCTCCTAAGCCCCCTTTCCCTAAATCTTTTGCAACTTCTCTGATGTGATGGGATTTCAAGCGTAGAAATGTCTCAAACCCTATGTGCGGTTGTTTGGTGTTTTTTGACCCTTGCTTTGTTTGGAGAAGTACATTCCTCTTGTTGCTTAGACAGCTTAGTGGGTAGAAGTTTAATCCTGATGGGATTGATATTGAGAGGTGAGTAGAGGTTTAATCCTGATGGGATTGATATTTAGAGGTTGGCTATTATGCTGTTGTGTAGAGATGATTGGTTGAAGATATAACATGAATATATCATCTGTGTTGTTTCTCCAAAGGCACCCAAAATACCCTGCAGTGTCCTGGCAGTGATTACTTCACATTAAGAGCAGGCTGCAAATGTGTTCAACAAAAGAAAATATTGAAATTGTCTTAAAGCCCAAGCTGCGCAGGAGTACTGTTGGGAGTGTCTTTAGTGTTTGTTGAAACTTCCGTGGAGTGATTTTGAGCCAATTAATATCTGAAAACCACCTTGAAATCAGATGGGGCAGAATTTGTGCAAGTGTAGTGGCTTGTTTGAGAAGCATGAAACCTTAGGAGTGCAGGCAGAATTGCGAAGCTAGCTGTCAATGTGAGCTCTTCATTCTTTTGGCCCTGGTGCAGAGAATACATTGACTCTGACCTCGAGTATTGCTCACTAATATCATTTATCTTAGGCACGGTAAAATTTTTGTAGATATTTAGGGATGCAAGAGAACCATTTACAAGACTATAAACATTATAACTAGTGGAGGAGAGATTTTATCGCGATTTGATCATAATTGTAAATGTGTAATGACTGACCATTCAAAAAGGGCGTATTGACAATGAGATGTTGATTCCTAACTTGAATTTAGAAAGGACTGTGAGAATTCTTCTACTTATTATGAGATGGTTGGAAGTGGTGGGTATAGTGTCTAGACTTGAATGGTTTCAAAATAAGTGGTAAAGGTGCTTGCACATAGGGCCAAATAGGGTTAGGCACACGGGTGAGGCTTGGGGCCTAGGATTGTTAAAGTTGAAATTAAAAGATGATGGGATATTAGTCATGGTCATGAGAATTAGATATGGCATGTGGTTTCTGTAAGGTCACCAAGTGTTGAATATGATTAAGTAGACATGCTAAACCTTTGAAAGTGTAACAAACATAAGTCTTGGTGTTTTGAAGAGCATGGTTGTCCAGGCTATCAGCTAGTCCATTGTGTTGTCAATGGAGATGTTGAAAGGTCACCTCTTTCAAATTGTATAGATTTAACATCACCTGCCTAGTGATGTTATATAGTTTCCAGTGATAAGGGTGAAAGGAACCTGCGCTGGATCACCACCTTCTCTTAATGGTGTTGATAACAATTTTAGAGTCACCCTTGATGTGAAGTTGTAGTAGTCCATGATCTATTGCCTGTTGGAGTCCAGTATCTAGAGCGAAGAATTCAGCATAATTATTGGTTTAAATGCCAATTTTTTGTAACTGATGGTTGGCTTCTCTTCAGAGTTTCGGATTATGCCACCAATACTTGTTGTGCCTGGACTGTGTTTTGAGCCTCGTCAACGTTTAATTTATAAGTGCCTTCTGTTGGTGGGTCCCAATAATCATTCAGATGAATGGTAAAGAACTTAAATTTTTTATGGAAGGGAATACTCCACGCAGTTGCTAAACTACAATCCAGCTTAGTAGGAGAAGAGAAAACACCCTGTGTTTCTATGATGAATTAAACCCGTGGATTGAAGAACATTTTTAATTATGCACACTATTTGATCCACCTTTAGAACTTTATTTTCAAATATGTGCTAGTTATTGTGTGATTAATGTTATTGTTTCATCTGCTTGAAAAAGAGAATTGATAGGAACCTTATGGAAGATGATTTGGAATTCTTTCAGTTGGGACAGAACTTTGAACTCTCAGAGTTCACGGTCAATTGCTTCTTCCAAATCATAAAAACTGATTGGCTCAATTTTTCAAAGCTATTTTCACAGGTTGTTCGCAGCTATGAATTTTGAAGTATTACATTATTTCTGCGTGGAAGAGGATCTCACTGATGTGGGACACATTTGTAGATGATGTTTTCCATGTTTGGTGTTCTATCTGAAGGAGGTCGACAAACACTATGATGAATTAGTGGATTGAACATATTGTGTGCTTTACCTGTCTAAATATCTGAATAACAATCGTATAGGCAACTTCAGTGATTTGTAGTTTGCGGCTTGCACAAAATTCAATTATATGTGGTGGGCCCCCTGCTATAAGGGAGAATTAAGCAAAGCCAGTGCAAGGATCTAGGAACTGCTCATTCAATATGAACCCAGTTGAGATCCTCAAAAGCCAGCATCCTTTGAAGATTGCATCTACTGGATGGTTCTATCATTTGATGTTTTCTTACATACGTTGAATGTTAAAAATGTTCCTTTATTTAAGCTTGTAACAATTTGTTCCTCTTTATTTGCCTTTTTGATCATATTATACTTATACGGCGTAATGTTTTATAGAACTTTTGGAAAACCTTTACTTGGTAGCTGATCCTAATCATCGTGTAATAAGAACTTCTAATCTTAAAGAACTAAATTTCAGTATGTTCATACTTCATATCAGGTCACCAGGCGACTGCAAAAATCAGTGTTTGTATACTTTTATTCAAATTTTCAGACATTCTTATAGATCTGTGTTTGCAGTGAAAATATATGAAAAATCTTTTCACATACGAACATATTTAAATATGAAAACTCTACTTGAATTTCTTTTCAAATGTTAATCAATAAAAAACAATTACTAGCTTTTGACACACGTGCTTTGCATCAGTTTGACATGGATATTGTAGATGTTAATTTTTGTTTAAGCCTATCATATCACCATCTTTAGTATTAGTTTTTGATTAATACTGACGGGCTTCTTGATTTTGCAGCTATGTGATTTGTATGAAAACGATTCAATATTCGATAAATTTGAGTGCTGCCTTAGTGGCAATGGACTCCATATGGCAACTGGGTCATACAGGTTTGTATTTTTGGATTCGGAGGATGTGCTGTCCTGCTGCAGGGAATCTATTTTTGGATCGTAGTAACATCTATGTTGATTGGTTAATGTCTACATCTGTGTTGGCATGTGTCTGCATATATATATATATTTATATCATTTTGTGTGAGTTAAGATAAATAGTCAGAGGAGGTGTTTGTTCTTAATGATTACCACTTCATAATTTATTTTATCAGCATAAACGTAATGATAAAAGGTTGGATTGAATGTACATAGATGGGAATTTCAACTACCATATGAACTTTTAATTCCTTACACTTTATTTGATCTTTAACCATGGTTAATAATGATCAATTTTTAACTGCAGTCAAGTACACTTAATTTGTAATTGTGGTTAAAGGTGACGGGGTGTATATACATACTACGTTTCTAATGTATAACTATACACACATCTACACATGCAAAAAGAGAAAACACATGACATGTACTGACAATTATATCATTTCTTCTACAGTATTCAAAACTATTGACCTTTTTTACTGTTCAAATAAGTAATTTAATTATGGTTGTAGAAAATCCATAAATTTGCTTCAATTTTATGGATTTGTATTACAACTTGATATGCTAAAATAGACGGTAAAGTAGTAGACTGAAAAGTAGTTGTATGCTAACAGAAAAGTTTAAGGACATTACATAACTTGATTAGAAAAAAAAGTTTTGCAACAAAATCCTATCATGGGCATTGACTTTGCGGGTAAACAAAGATGGACGATATAAAAACATGTTCCAAGTAATTACCATGTGCATTGGGACTATCCCATAGGTCTTATGAACTTCCTCCTCTCAAGATATTGATGAAGAGAATAGACACAATGGTGAAGGAATGAGTATTAAACAGTGTATGGGGACCAGGCTACAAGCTTTTACTTCATTTGTTGTATATTAGATGCACACCATATATGATTGCTACTTATAGTTTTTTAGTAAATTGAACCTTGTATTTTATTTCATTATTTCTATTTGGTTAGATGTGTAGGTTTAATTTGTTACACAATTCCCAAATATAATATAACGAAAGATTGTCTTTTCTTTTTTCCTCTTACTCATCTCGGTCACCCACTTGCATGCCTTCTTGCATGTGCTTATAGGCATTACATGGGTATATTTACATGTGATCTCTAGAAGATGTGCATATTTAACACCACAGGTATCTTTATGTGTAGATGTTTATATGTTTGGATTTACATATATACATACACACAGGTTAGCTATACAAATTGTACATATAGTACAGCATATGGCTGTAATTTTGTGTACAGAAAAGAGACGTGTGGATTTAGATGTATACATACACATACATATGTGGGCATTAAGTTTATCGGTAGTTCATGTCTTCGCAGAGCTCTACTTATTATCCAGTGCTGGGCTCAAACATTTTAGAATTTTTTGCAAGAATCTTCTGCTGTAAGCATTCTTGAATGAAGCACTAATAAATGTATCCATTGGACCATGGCAACAGCAATGCGTTCCGCGTTTTCAATCGTTTTGGTGGTGGTGACGAGGGATCCATCTTGGAAGCTAGTAAAAATCCAAGCAGGTATGTAACTGGTTTTTGTAAATGATAATAAGATCTCCATTACAAGCATATTTTTCCAAGACTGACCACTACATGCTTGATATTGCATGCATGGTTTAGGCTCCTTAATTAAATGTTCACTCCCCTCCTTGCGACCACTTTAGACCATCTATACATGCTTGATATTGGATGTATGGTTTAGGCTCCTTAATTAAATGTACATTCCCCTCCTTGTGGATCCTTTTTGGGAGCAAGAAAACAAAGGAATCTACTATGGACACATTCATCCGGATTCCATATTATATCACACTTCAATTTTTTATGTTACCTAATTGACAAAGTAAATGTAATATTTTATGTGAACCATTTTGAGACAAAATTTATGCAGCACACTTATCAGGTTTCTATTTTTTTGGCATTAATGGTTTTGTTTTTCATCTTATTTGTTATTTCCAACCGAGTCTTGTCTTGCCTCCATTGTTACTTGAACATTGAAATGAAAGTGAATAGTTTTTGTATAGTGCATGAAGCTCTCAGCGGCATTGCTTCTGTCCTAACATGTGAGTTGTGTGTCAGCAATTTGGTTAGAGAAAGTTTATGCCATATTATAAAATCTGTTACATATGTTTGCCTGTGGCATGTAAATGTTCGGAATTTGTGTTATAAGGCGGCTCATTCCAACACCTCCAAAGCCTGGAAGGTCCCTCACAAGTCTTACACGTGGTCGCACTGCACGAGGTAGCAATAGTCACTCATTGTTTGCATTCCTCTTCCTAGTGTTAGGTGTTAATGAATTTGACGTTTTTGCTTAGTTCCATATATTCTGGCATTTACCTTTTGGGTTTCCATCTGTACAATTTGTCAAAAATTTTCTCACCTTTGCTGCTTCTTTACATCAGGAAATGAGACCTCAGGGGGAGAGATAAATGGAGGTGCATATGATTCTACTTCGAAGTTACTCCATTTGGCATGGCATCCAACCACAAATGTCATTGCATGTGCTGCTTCAAATAGTTTATATATGTATTATGCCTAATCAAACATCTCCAATGTAATCGAAGGACAGGTTATTTTTTTCTTCACCATCAGTGGAGCAATTTCAGGCTAAACTATTATCGGATTGCAGCATATCTGTTGTTGCACTCCTGATTTTGATGTGTGACTTGCTACAGCTTGTAGCATGTTGATCTGCTCTGTTCCTGACTGTAAATGCTTTGAAGGATCTAAAGGTTGTGCCAAAGCCTTGTCTTTCAGAATATGTGGTGGAGGTGAAGGGATCAAGTTTCATTGTTGATTCTTTTTAGCAGGGACACGTCTCAGTCTGTTATAGGTTTAATTGAAATGATCCATGTATTCCTTAACAGAAATGGTCATATATTGTAAAGTGTTATGCCAGGAGGTAATGCAAAACTTTCCTGGTTGGTTGTCATTCAAGGCACGCAAGTGTCATTTGGAATGTGGTACTAACCCCAGCGCACTAAGTCGTAATGTTAGGCTGTTTCCTTAATTAGGGCTTTCTGCTTTGCTTTGTTTGTATTTTTTATATTTAAAAGATGGTTTTAAAAGGGACCAGCCGATTTGTCTGGTACATTTGAAGCCAAGCTTAAGCATGTGCAGCATCAAGCACAGATGTAACAATCATACACTTGTATTCTCTCCCATCTCAATTTAAGTATTTCTGATCCTGATCTTCACTGTTCACTAAATATTTGTGTTTTGGAGTCTGAGATCACGTTGTTTATAGGAGTGTTTATTCCGAATTTCTTATCTACCTGAAATGCCGTGTCTGAACATGTTGTCACTGTCTGATCCTGGTAACAAGGGATTAAAGCATTTTTATCGATCTTTTGTCGTGTTATGTACTACTAGTGGAACTTCAATAATATGATATGGTTTGAAGACTGAGTATATACTAATCAGCTACAGGTTAGAAACCATGTCAAGCTCTAATAATGCCATTCCAAGAAACCACTTGATTTGGAGAAAGAAGAGCTAGAAAATTGGAAACTGGTAGCTCGTCTTGAATCTTGTAATTAAAATATTCATCCATAGCATGCTTAATTGTTGGTTTCCAATTCTGTTGTATGATATTCAACTTTGAATTGCTAATCTAAGTTTTGATTTTCAGTTTAATAGGGTTGCGGAAATTTCATATGAATTGGAAAGACGACTTTGATTCGTATTGTCCATTCAATATATGCCAATGCACTTTCCTTTTACTTTGTTTTGAAAATGTAAGCATTAGTAGCTTAAATTTAAGTTCCATCAAAATATACGAGTTTTTACCATATGAGATAAATCACTTTGTTCGAATGAGCATTTAATCTGCAAATTTCAGTTTAAGAGAGCGCCTGTACTGTTTCAAAGATTGCTTCTTTTAACTGCTAATGTCCATGAAGGATTTCTGTTATGTCTCACTAAAGCTCCTGATGTCTCTAAAAATACGGCCCAGTTAAAATTCTGTCAGTGGCAATTTTGGGCACCTCTTAAAAAACGAATGCCCGTTACCTATAAGTTTGTAGACACGTGATGACGATAGATTTTGCAAAGACCGAACATTATTGAGTCTTGCAAAGTTTACCATAGACACAACTCGGATTCTTTGTGTAAGGTTTTTCAACAGTATCAAGTCATGGTTTGAACAAGTACAATTTGTTTCTGGAATGCAGCGTTAAAATCATTAACGAATCATAACTGATTGAAGTTCAATTAACTTGAAAGTGGAAGTATCATGGTTATGATGTTGGCATAGAGTAATAGCGATATGGGAAGTGACCGCCTTTCTAAGCTTGTCACCCAAACAAATTTACAAAGGGTGTTACACATTATTAGTCTTATCACACCTGACAAATGTTGAAAGCAATTCAATGATCTTTCATTAATCAACCCAAAAGGTTACATAACTATATTTATAGCTGAAGGCAAACCCTACAAAGTAGGATCTAACTTACTAAAAATAGTAAGATAACTAATAATAATAGAACCACCTAAAACATAGTGATTTGTGTTATGTAATCACATTACATAACATAAAAGACTGATGAATTAACATCAATATTGTAGACAGGTTTGCCATAAATTTCCTCTTTACAGGGGTCAAAGATAATTACCAAAAAAATACAATTTTGATCCATCTAAAGAAAATCAACAGATTTCAAATCTGTTATTTAAGATATGGGATTTAAACTTACAAAAGTTAAAATTTAAAAATTTAAAATAATACTCTAAAAAGTCAACTGATTACAAAAATATCCGATGTTAATTAAATTTAGCGTTAATTTAAGTCATTTCAATTTAGAAGGTAACTTATTGAAATGTAAAATATAATCTATTCTAACTAAATTTAATTTTATTTTATTTGATCATATAATATTGTAATTTGAATAATTTATAATGTGTAGTCGAATATTTAAATGATTATAGTTTGATTTTTTTTAAATTGTGTTTTTTACAAAAATAAAAATAAATATTTATTGGTCAAAACATGTGTAATTAAACATCCAAATAATTAAAAAAATGTAGTCATTACAAAAAATAAAATGAAATAAATAGTGAATGGTTAAATTGTGTTTGATTTAGAACATGTGATTAAACATCCAACTAATTAAAATCATTTGCCTATAATATGAATATGGATATATTTATGTCAACTTTTTAAAAATATTTTTTTAAGGTATATTTCATAAAAATACATCAATTTTTTTTTTTGATATAGGATGTGTTAAAGTAGACACTTAAAAATGTTCCAGGGGGAATGTATTAGTCTTTAAATTACATAATTTTAAGATGTTTATATAGTTGTTGATTCTTGGTACAAATTAGATGTTATTGGTGTGTTTCGTTGAGTTTCAATGGTCTTTGACTATTTTCCTAACCCTTGACTATTTTCCTAAACCTCTCTAGTTGTCATTCTCTCAATCCTCTTTTTTTTGGCTATTTTGAGCTCTTTGCCTAGAATGTGGCTTAACACTCCAAATGGTTTGGTGCATTAGTGCACGGTCGTGGGAGCTTTGTTTGGAATGTTAGTGCATGTCCCTAGGAACTATGTAGTCCCTTGTGGCTAGCGTGCACTTACTTTTTGTCTTGTATTTAATTTGAAGTTGGCTTGCATGCAAAGAGGAACTTTATTTGAATTCAATGTCTATAAATAAACAAGCACTGTAGTTCATTAAAGATATACAAGATCTATTTATCATTCACATTAATCTATTGAGCACTTGCAAGCATTCTTGATTAAATCAAATATTTATTATAACATTCATTGAAACACAAATTTATGTTTAGACACACTTCAAGACATTGGAGTTTCTCCAATTATTGAGGTTTGTTGTTTTTGATATTGTTATTGTCCAAGGCGTAACAAATATCAAGATAGTTTGACTATTCTCTAGTTCAATGCAAGCCCTAAAATATACGTTGTTTTTTTTAAGTTTGGAGATATTGCTGTCCAATTAAGGCAAGAAGAAGAATAAGGTTTTGTGTAGGGGATCGAATAAAAAAGTCATAAAATCGATTGAAGTTTTTGAGTGAGGTTTTAGGAGGTCAAAACCATAGAAACATGGTTGCCAAATTGTTTCAGGCATGTTTGCACTACGTTTAAAACAACATGACAGTTTGGATTGTCGAGAGCAAAAGTGTATGATCAAGATAAATTTCTTTGGTGGTGGTAATTTTTTTGAGTTAACTACTTGTCACTTCTGAGTGTGCATCTCCATTGTCACCTTTTGACTGTTGCCCCCAGATCACAAAATAAAAATAGATCAACCTAAACCCTATGTGTTTTCCTTCTAGATTTGAAATTAATTAATCAATTGTGTTTTTCCGTTTTTTGCATGTTATTTATCCTAGTTAAAAGTAATAAGGTATTTGAGTTTCAATTTAACTGTAATCCGTTTATTCATATTGCATTTTGGTGAACCCACATTGTCTTGCATTCAACCTTAGCATTAAATATTGTTTCATCTTAGAAAAAAATTGAATTTATTTGATTTTTCTAGGTTATATTCCATTTTATGCTCTTAGATCCATTAGCACTACCTTGTGTTTACTTCCAATCGATAGGTTATTTTTTTCTGTTTTTTTTTAAAACCATAGGGTGCTCGTATGATGTGTATGTTCTATGTTTGATTTATGGCTTCAAAATTGATTAGAGATAAAGATCCAATTACAGAAAATCTAAGATAAATTGAGAACCTATTGATTTTATTGAAATTCCTTTAGATAATTCTAGATCTCGCTTGAAAATGAAATTGAAGTTTGAAATGATATTTAATGTTGCTTCCAAAATTGTAATGTTAGTTGCAAATCATGGGAATGATGTGCCTTTGAATGACAGTGTTGTGAATGGATAATAAATAATGCATGTGAATTAGACCGTGATCAACAAGTTTGCCTATGTGAAAAAGATAGCGCTGAAAACACTGTACATTTTAGTAATCATTTAATGGAAGACCTTCATGAAATAGTTGGATTAATGAAAGTATTGGAAGAAGTTACAAGTCAAAACATAGATTCTTAATTAATCTTATCCAAGAATTCAAGATATGGTTAGGAATGAAGAAATAACCTTTAAGACAAATAATGGATATATAAATGCTCATTCTGGTGATTATGGTTTGAGCTTTAAAGATTTTCTTTTAAAGCATCCCAATCAACTTAATGTTCGAAGTATTATTATTCAAGTGCTACAACCTATATTTCTCAAGTATTCATTTCTCATTGTTTTCTAAATCTACCAGTGCTCAAGATTCTCTTTCTTCTAATGTTGCTCCAATTGCTTCACATGCTTCTCAAAATGCTATGTTTTCTCAACTTGTCTCCACTGCTTCTCAAGTTCCCCCAAAATTCTCAATTGCTTGTCGAGTTCTTCCATTCTCTCAACAGGTTTCTGAATTTCCTCTTGTTCAACCATTCCTTGTCCATAGTGCTTCTCAAATTACTTCACATGATTTCAATCTTTATATTTTGCCAAATTCTTCTATTCCAACTTATTCTACTTCTATTCCAAATACTAAAATGACTACCATGATGCATTTATCGTGTAACTTATAAAACTAATAAAAAATATTTTAAAAGGTTCTTAAAATCCAAATAGTAGGGTCACTTGTAATGATATTCTTCTATACCCCTTGGCTTATGAAGTACTACCATATCCATTCTCAATAGGTTTTGTTCTTCAAAGACATGAATTTTCAATGGAAAGGAAGATCCTTCTCATCACATTAGATCCTTTTATGCTTCTTGTCTAGACTTTACTCATGATCATAGATTATTGACTAAGGAATTCTCAAGAAGCTTGAAGGGTTATGCACTTGATTGGTTCTATGTTTTACCATGTGGATTTGTACACTGTTATATGACTTTAGTTGATGATTTCTTGGCCCATTTTACAATCAATATTGGCATGAAAGTTAAATTTGTAAAACTAGCTCAAATCAAACAAGGACCAAATAAGATCATTAGTAAGAATGTGATTCATTTTAAGACTATGGTTACCGAGATGACTTATCAACCACTAAACAATGAACTTCAAAGCATATTTTCCAATAGTTTTCTTTTAGTTATCAAAGACAAAGTAATTTTCAACACTTATCAAACTTTTGACGAACTTTGTCATGTTATTAGAGACTCTGAGGTCAAGCTTTTAGATGCAAATGTGCTTAAATATGTGTTAAATGCTCAAACTTTTAATGGTGAAAAATTTATATATAAGTCTTTTTATAAAGCTAGAGTCAATAAGTATGGATTTACACCTAAGAATGAGGTTAAGAATGTGGTCGATGCTATATAACAACCATCTAGAAAGTTTGTAATTCCTCAATAATGGGAGCATAGACAATTCACTAAGCTAAGTAACAGTGCAAAAAATATTTTGAAGAGATTGTTTGAATGCAATATGATCAATTGGCCCCCAGTGAGAGAATTATGGTACAAATGCATATTGTGATTATCATAAACTATTGAGGTATTCTTCCAAAATATGCATTAGTTTGAAACACAAAATACAAGATCTCACTAACCACAATTAAGTTCAAGTATATGGAACACAATAATTTGAATAAATCAGTGGCTCAACCAATTCAACACTTCCTTTTTTTTACCAACCCTCTTCCAAATCATAACAACCATACAAATGACAAGGGAAATGTCCATGTGATAGTAGACACAATTAAAGAGAAGCACCAAAAGTTGGTAATGCTTATCCACTTGATGGTTTTATTAGTGTGATTGGCTTGATTAAGAAAAATAAGGCACTTAATAAAATTTTGTTTGACAACAGTGAGATTCTCAGTGATAACACATATAATGGACCTTTATTTGTAAGTGATTTCTTAGTTAGACATGTAAAGGGTGTAATAATGGTTAATAATAGTTCAAGCTTGAATATTTGCACTAACTAATTCTTTTATAATAGTTTTAGATTTACAAATATTTTGGCATAAACTCCAACAATTATCATGGAATATGATGTTATAACTAGAACGCCTCCTAGTTGTATTATATTTCTTATTAGAGTGGGTCCCAAAATAGTTCAAAGATTATTACATATGGTACCCAATAATGGATCTTATGATGCTTTACTTGGCAAACCTTGGTAATCAAATGAAAATAATTCCTTCTATTTTGCATTAATGTTTGAAGTTTTAATAATGAAGACCAAGTTATTACAATCAAGAAGGATATCAACTTTCCAAACCAGTAAGTTCAAGTACATATTTTTACATAAGGAATTACCAGAGGAAGAACCATTGTTTATATCTAAGGCAAGAGAACATAAGGTTCATGTACATAAATTTATCCCAACAAGAGAGTGCCTATCACAACTTATTTCCACTACCAAAAAAGGGAAAAAACTATTTAGTTATCCAAGATAGCATCAATGAGAAAATTTAATTAATGGATATTATAGTTGAATAAGATCGTGAGGAAAATGGTGAAGATGTTGATGATGATTTTTAATCATTCCTTGATTAATGGGTGCCTTGACATACTGATTTAGCCCTTGATGATGCTCGTAGTAGATTTGCAAATGGCAAAAAGCATTGCACAACAGTTCATAAGGGAGATGGGTGTAGTTAGAATAGTCTGGTGGGGCAACACAAATCTGGGCATTATGGTGGTGTTGCACAAAAGTTATGAGATTCAATAAAATTGGCTCGAGGAGCCCACCTAGCGGGCTACCCAAATAAGGGCCCAAAGTGGGCAAGAAAAAATGACAAGGGTATCAGTGGCTTAGAAGGAGCAAATGATGATAAAATGTGAAATTGTAATTTTAATATATCTAGGGTGTGAAGAGTTGGATAAGGACATGAGGTCATGTATAAAGGGGACCAGTCTAGGAGGGTTGTAGAATGTCGCGAAGACAATAGTCAGGCCTGCAAAAAAAAATACAACCTATAAGTTTCAATGTTCAACATACATGCAAAAAAATATTTTTGATCTAAGTTTAACTTTATAATACAATTTTTTATTTTCCAATTGAAAAAAATAAAAAAAAAACCACAATGCATACAAAAGCATTTGCATGCATTTTTTTTTTAAAAACATCTATTAATGGAGCATCAGAGCTTCATTTGTGATGAAATTAAAGTTAAACTTGAATTTCTAAAAAAATTTGGATGTAATGGAATGGTTGAAATCTCTCCAAGGAGGTTCAAATGTGGCAAAAGCAACATGGTCCCTCCAATCAAACTTGATGGAAAGCTCGAAAAACTAAAGAGAAGATGATTCCAATGAGCTAAATCATCCATGCAACGAAGTGAATATTTAGAAACTTCAGATATTATGTAATATTATGGGTAGGTTCTAGGATCAAATGATTTAAATTCAGTTACAATATATTTCATTGTTGTACTTGATTTTTGCACTTTATGCAATTTGCAAGGCTTTACCAATAATTTAGTCATATGATTCCTTGCCTGTAAATGGGTACCCATCATGGCATGTTGTTTTACAAGACCCATCTTGAGGAAAGTTTATAATTTAGTACATATAATGATGAATCAACTGTCTGTGCTTCTTGGAAACTTGGTAAACACTTACTTGGCACCTTGAGCAGTGGTTTGTACCACTGTGCCTTGATTATGTGAGATATAATGTTTCAGTGCTTAAGTGTATACCCTCATATATATTTTCGATGCCATTGAAAAGTGACACCCTCTTATGTGGATTGATCACTGGCCTTCCAACATCTGTCTAGTTTCTAGTGTTCGATAAGTGGGACATGCCTACTTATATAGTGTTTTATATGAGGTTAATTGCCAACAAATTGGCAATCATTTTTTTTTTTCAAAACCTTATAGTATATAAAAAATCCTCATATTCAACGCCATTTCCTTCTTGATTAAGTGGTTACAATAGCTTGAAACCCATGTATTTAGGAAATATGGAATTTCATCCATAAGGACCTTCATATTGTTTGGTATTCATTGACATATAGTTAGTGGTGTCTATAACCCATTATGATACACTTGCACATTAGATTAGAGTTTTATGAAGTGAATGCTTGTTTTGTGAGGTCAATTTAGAATCATATTCAACACAACCATCTACCTATATTAAGAGCTATGATCTCTCTTGGAGCAAGTCTCATGATCATTCTTTGATGGTCTTGATTTTTATATGATAGTCATGTTTGGTGTTTGCTTCTCTAGAAATATTTTACAATGGGATGTGTCTTTCATGGTTCTCTTGGCACCAAATAATGCCTAAATTGCCTTTCCATTTATTGTGTGGTTTGATCATATACTCTAACACGTGCCATCCCAATAGGTAGTAGTCAAATAATTGGTTTTAACTACAATTTCATTTTGGTGCTCTTGCAATGCTTCTGACCTACATGGTCACCATCCCCTTTGAGTCATTTTTTGAGCGACACATCTCATTTTATCTCACACAATTTAGCATTAAGGGGAGATTTACGTGGATAAGTATGTGATTCTAATACGTCTTGGTAGTGAGTTTGTTATGTAGCTACTTCTAGTCACTATTTCATGAAGTTATGTTGTTCGAACTAATTGTACATGTGTCTTTAACATGGCTTAGTTGTTGGGAACAATATTATAGGTTTTTCCTCACTTGTTCACTTTCATCAAGTTGATCTTAGGGGGTGAGGGTGTTGGTGCACACAACACCTTTCTTATTTTAAGCTCATTTAGGCTAGTGTAGCATACTTTTCCCTTTCCTTTTTCATAATACATCTTAAGGGGAAATGGTAGTGTATATTAGGAACTACACTTTTGTATAGTCTAAGATGGACTTGTAGAAGAAATCTTTATTGAGAAAAAAATCTTTATGTGCACATCATTATTTATAACTTATTTATAAGTTTTATAAATAACAAATATCTCTTTAGTGATTATTCTCAAATTCGGGTTTATCTAATTTGAGAAGATTCCCTAAGATATAGAGATGCCTTCTTACCCTAAACCTCCTTAATTATATATATATATATATATATATATATATATATATATATATATATATATATATATATATATATATATATATATATATATATATATATATATTAAGCTAAAGGAAAAGGGTTAAGATAGTCCCATAGTTCTTTACATGTTTAGATCACTTGGTAGATCTCTTTGTATTGTATTCTTTATGTGGAGGGTCATCGGTCCTTTCCATGTCTGTGATTTAATAAAATACAATATAAATTTTACCATAGTCATATATGTGTTTATTAATACATTATTTCATAGGTATGTACATAAAATCATAGTGATAGTCTTGAGGTCGCTTATTTAGTGATCTTAGAAACATTACAATATTCACATATTTGGGCCCATCCCAAGATTCTTATATTTTTTACTTTCATGCTTTCCAATTCTAGCTTTTGTTGGGCTTGCTGACATTGCTTATGTCTCAAGCCCACATGGGAAATATTGATTTTGATATTGCATTGCTTATATCATAGGCCCATATGGGGTTACTTATTCACAACATACAATCTACCAGAATTATATATCTCTATGTTGTACACCAATGATTGCATATTTTATCTTATACATGGTGCATTTAATTCATATATTTTAAAATGTAAGCTTCATAGTTTCATCCCAAACCTCAAAATATGGAAATATATATACCACTCGTCATAATAAGATACATAATATTGGGGCATGCACAATTATAAATTAAAATTTAGGTAACTCATATTTTATACAATTTTCCTACAGAGGATGTAATCATATTATTTTCACGACTTCTATTAGGGGATATACTTAGGACAACATTCAATTTTTATAATTGATTTTAGTACTAAATATTGTAATCAAAACTATATATAGGATTTTAGATAGGTGTGGAGGCATGAGTATAACATGGTGTGATGTAGGAGCACCCAATGGGTACAAGCAATATTGCATAAACCAAAAATAATAAAGGCATGTTTATCATTTTGACATGGTAAAGTTGATCCAAAAAAAGTATCATCACTCCAAAACTTAAAAAGTATCAAGTACATCAAAGAAGATTCTATATTATTCATCAATATGGTTCCAAATGGGTTGGTTGAGTTACTAACTATCGAGAGAATTCGGGAAGTGGTTGCATCCATTGAAGGCCTAAAGGTGATAGTTTTTTAGGTGAAGGAAAATAGGGTGAATGAAAAAAGAGCATGAGGAAAAAATCCAAACTAGAATATTATTGCATGTTTGGATTCTCTTAAAAAAAGTTATGAAATTTGAAAAACACATCTCATTTCATGTTTGTATGCAAAATATATGGCCTCTAAAATTTGGCAAGTTTTGCATTGTTAAAAAATGTGTGGGGAAAATTTTCAAGGATCAATAAATGGATACATAACCAATGGTATGCAGTAAGGGGTAGTTAATAAACCAACAAAGTAGTTATGAAACTATCACTCTGCATTAAGTGGAAGTTTTTTTCACCACTAGTAGATTTTCATGAATTTGAGACACTTTTTATGTCTATTTTTAAAAATCTTTGATGTAGGTTCGTGTTAGAATATGAAACTAATGAAAATCATGTCAAGGTTGATGTGATTTGTGTTAGCACTTGAATAACACTCTCAGTGAAAAGATTTGCTCTAAATTTGGTAGTTTTTCCTTGCATGACGATGCTATGTCAACATTTGCATTAAGTGACACATGGTATGTTAGGATTGCCCAACTAGGTATTAGATCCATTTTATTTTTTTACCTCATATGAATTGATTTTTAATTATTATATTTTTATTTATTACCTCAAATGTATTTCTTGCATTAGAAACTTGATGAAATTTTAATTTATATCCATCAAGGGAGGTCATGTGAGTGATCCTACATGTGTTGGTAGTGATTAAAATAGGTCCATAGTTAGCATTAACCACTACACTAATTAAAGATGCAAAAATGGAATTTAGGTATTTTGATACCATTAAAATATTTTGGTACCAACATATCATACTCTTCTTATATAAATTCAATGTAATGTACCTTCAACTGTGAAGATCAACCATTCATCTTGAGTTATACATCGTACCATGCCTTGTACAAAGATTTGAAGTCTAATTGTACATTATTTTCATTTTAAATCCCACATAATTTAATCAAGCTTTAGGGCATACATGGTCTAAAAACCCTCACATCTAAATTAAATAAAAATTTAAACTTTCCACCATTTAAAAAAATAAATTTTTATATTAACCATTAAAATTAAAGTCCTTTAAAGCAATTAACAAAAGGCCTATCCATTTAAAATATATTTATTTCCATTCAACGGACTTCATAATTTATGTGAAAAAAATGAATTGTAGTGGGCCCTAGTTCTTTTCACAACAAACTTATGTAAAGGGAAAGGGAATGGGAAATCATGAAAATGGAGAGGAGTAAATTGTGATAATCGCTCTGATATTTATACATAAAAATTACTAAATAAGGGGAAAAGTACTTGTATTTAAAATAAAATCTAAGGGTTGGTTGAACTTCAACATATGCCACAAATAAAACTATGTTTTTATAGGTAACTAAAAACATAACCGATTATAAAAATTAAGGTGGTGGATGATTATAAAAAAATGTCAATATGAATGATGTACCATTGTACACACCATAAATTGGACAAGCAAACACAAGTACTATGTCTTTTGTAGTTCTTTCACAGGAAGTTCTTAATGATGAATGAAGGTCTTATTTGCATGGTCACTTTAGTCTTTTGGTCCTTATTATGACTTGTTTTTGCATACTTTTTTGCACCTTAAATGGTCTTATATCATGACTATCCTAGTCATAGGGGCCCTTGGCCTATTTTCTTCAGTCACAATCCAATTTATTGCATACATGACAATAGTGTGATCTTAGATAGTCATGCACTATAATATTGTCCACCTTAGCGCTATTGTCCAACAATCATATTTATAGCTTGTTTCAGGTACTCACTATTCTTTGGGTCTCTTATTATGATTTTATTTGTCTTTTCACCTTGTCAACCTGTGAAAAAGCATCTCACATTCAAATTTAAGTTACTTCTATAGAAATATCCTTGTAAGGTATTTATAATCTTGCACTTATTTGGCACATAATTAGATAAAAATCAGCCAATAACATAGCTTAACAATCTGCATATTACTCAGCATCACACATAGATTTGCATGCTTGATTAAAGAAGGGCATAAGAAAAATTCATTCTAGCATACCATACATGTTGATTATGCACGTTACCTAAGGGAGAACTGCATGCGATCTAAGACCCATATCATTAGGGTTAATGTAGGTAGTAGTTAAAATAATAAGGGTTATAGAATGAATGATTATAATATCTCACAACCCACCTTTTCCCCTACTTTTTGCATTTGATTCTATTGTTGTTTCATGTGTGCAGGTGTTTATTAGGGTTTTGAGAGAAAAAAGCAAACAATGATATAAAAGGGTGATCAAAAGCTCCAGAGCACATATACTAAACCCAAAAGACCCCCTTACAACATCCCCAGTAGTCTTAGGACCCTTCCCCACAAAAAGACATTAGCATGGTGCCTTTACCAATAACACAATGCGCTATTGTCTCAATTATTGTGCTATTATCCTAAGGTAGTCTGAACTAAAGTTTCATAATGAAAGGACTCCGAGCTCTTTTATTGACCATTTTCAACATTATCATCATCCAATGATGCATGTTTTATTCTAGATAAGTGGATTTTTTTCTTACACTTGCTATTTAGGGTAAATCAATTAAATTAGCTATTTATAATATTTATCTGCATTTACTCTCTTTACTTAACCCTTTAAAAATCTAGGATTTACACTAGTAAACACCTTATGTTAAATCATTTGGTGAACCCGACTTACTTTGAATATTGCTCTACAACCTTAGTTGCATCCTAGGGTTTGCCTTCTCCATTTTTGTGTAACAAATTAGGATTTATGAAGTTCTATTTTTTCCCTAATTTTTTCACATCCTAACCGATCCATATCAATCCTCTATTAGGGTTTCATTGATTAAATATTTAAATTTTTTGTCTAAAACCTTTCAAACCCTAGATCCGCATATTAGGTCCTCATACATCCAAACATTAGCTCTTAGGGTTTCAAGTCAATTTATGATTTTTTTATACTTTGGACTTAATATTTAGTATATTTTCAAATATATTTTTGTTGGTTTATCTTCTATCCATTGTTTTCTTATTGTTCATTTTTTACATTCTCTTTTGTGGTAAGTTTAAAATGATCTCTAGGGAACCTCTTCCCCCTCACCCAGTTGATCAATTTTAAATTTTTTTGCATAATTATAAAAATGAATGGACCCATTGTTCAAAATTGTACACTAGCACATGATAATGAACATGCTTTCATTTATGATGATGATGATTATTATTATTATTATTATTTTTGTAATGATGGATATGGTGATTACTATGAACATGATAATGAAAGTGATAATGAGGATACAATAGATGTATCTTCTTATCCTTATCCTCTCTCTTCACCCACTTCTAAAAATCAACTTAACAACATAAGGCCAAAAGAGCCCCTTATAGGTAGTGCTTTGTTTGAACAAGATCCTAGCTTTTCAACCACTTTTGCTACATCCCTATTCCAATTGAACCAATATACGAGTAATAAAATCAATTTAATTTTTCATGATTTAAGAATTATTATTCCTTCAGATGATGTTCCTAACATAGAAAAGGAAACTGCACTTTATTCACCTTTCTCAATTCAATTTGAAAAAGCATGTACAATTGATATTATACATTTTACAAGTTTAAAAACTAAAGTAGATGATATTTTCCTTTCACCTTGTTTTACCTTTCAAGCTCAACATAAGGATTCCATGTAAAATATAGATAATTCAAATATCTTTAATACTTCTCCTACATTCCATAATGTGCCAAATGAAAATATGATTGATGCTTCTTATACCCTTGACTTCATTATTGAAAATAATGATAACATGTGCATTCCAATCATAGCTAGTGAAGATACACATTGTGTTCCACCTACACATGATGATATGTTGCATAGTACTCAAAATTTAAAATCTTCTTCTACTCCTCTTATTGAGCATGAAAATGACACTTCTTCTTCTCTTACCTCTACAAGTGAAATAAACTCTGATTTTGATGAAACTTGGAATAACAATGATTACTATGATTTTAGTGAATAATAAATTGAGTCTAGTCCTCTCTCTACTTCACCCATCTCTCATGTTGAAATTGATTGATTATTACATGCTAATTCAAGAAATAATGTCTTTAGATAAATATGTGTAAACTTATACTCATGTTCATAGTTTACATGGTTTACATTTGCATGATAATAATGTGTCTTCTCTTCCATTAACATGTGTTACTTCTATACAAATTAAAAAAATAAGAGATACCAATGAATCTCCTCCACCCCTCATTACTACAATAGTACATGTTCCTCATCATAACCTCTATGAGGGTAATATCCATTTTCCTTCTCACTAGATCCAAGCTATCACCCCTCCAAAGGTTACAATGAGCCAACTTACTACCTCTAATAATGCTCCACAAAATATTATACCAATGACAAAAATTAATAATAAGACTCAATGTTTAAATGAACCTCTTAAGGATGTTAACACACCTTTTTAAGAGCTAATCTACTTGAGGCATGCTGTGGGTACTTTAAAACAACAAGTACACCAGGTCACCTTGGAAACTAAAGCACACTACTCTTGGGTTGATTCCAATGCTATCCATGGCAATCCGATTCCATGTACAATCATCAATGCAAAACTACCAAAGCAATTTCAGATAACAACATTACCGAAGCTCAATGGACATGGAGAACCATACTTTCACCTCAAAGCTGTTAGAAAGGCTATGATAAATACCATTGGTAATTTGATTCTCCTATAATTATTTACCAAAAGTCTAGAGGATAAGGCATTAAATTGGTTCCATCATTCACTCCCCAGTGGTTCACTACATACATATGATGACTTAGAAGAAGTATTTATCATGCATTATATTAAAAATAAGGGACCTTGAGTCACATATTAGAGGTTTACTTCACTACACTAGGATGAGTCAGAAATAATAAATGATTACATTTTACAATTTAAATCATATATGCAATAATTGATCTACTAGCTGATAGATTTAGAGATACAATAAATCTTTGCTAGAGGCCTTATTTTCCCTCTTAAGGAGAAATTTTTATATGCGACATTCCAATCATTTTTGAATCTATGTTACATAGTTATGACATCAGATAAGAAGTTGGGACTAGTTGAGACACATTCAGAGGCAGATTTTGATTTAGATCTCTCACAATCATAGTCATCCAATATGGTATAGGCACCTAATACACCTATAACTAAGTTAAAAATGGAACAAAAACAACCAATCAATAAAGGCAAAGATCCAATCCATAGAGCATATCCCATATGAGTAGAGCAAAGGAAATTGGCAAAGGGGCTATATAGTTTTTTGATAGAGATAGACCTCATGATATCTTACATTATTAGATAAGGGGTAATAACACTTCCTACTACTCATCATCATCTGGCACACTGGTTGCATAAAATAAGGAACAAACTATATTGAAATTATCATCAAATAAATGGAAATTAGGACAATAGATATTGTGCACTCAGATATTATATTGACTAGTACGTCAACAAAGGCATTATAGTATTCAGATAGCGGGCATCAATATCTCCTTCTCTACATGCTCATAGATCACATTCCTCTACAAGTGAGGAATCCTAGGATGTTCCTTTCAAGGAGCCATTGGTTACTCATCATACGAGCCACATGGTTTCTAGGACACATACTTATGTGAGATCTCATGCACCATAGATTTAGTAGAGATGGAAACCAACTCACAAAAACAACCTACTTAAAACATCATGATGACAAAATGGAAAATAACTCAACCACCAATTTTAGCATGATAAATGATTAAGATATTTGGCAAAGATCACAGAGACCAGAGCATAGTTTTAGCATAACAACCAATTAAGATATTTTTAAGACATTATGCATAACATAACATAAATTCATTATGACAATCAATTAAACTATTTGCTACAGAGTCTACAAATCTAGATACTAACAATACACCATTAGTAATATTAGTTCTAGAGTCTAATTATACACCTACACAACATGAACATTATGGTCACTTGTTTACTATGACATCAGGATTCAAATAGTCCATGCTATAATCACATGATCAATACTCATGTATAATACAAGACTTTTATGTCATATATACTAACAACTAACATTCTTAATCTAATATCAATATCTAATCAAACATTTATATATAATTAAAATCAATTACCATTATCTAGCCATATAATACATTTCCATATCAACACATAAGTCATGAATATAATCAAACATCTACTCAAGTAAACAAAGCCACAATCAAAATGCTAAATAACATGATATGCATAAATCAATAGGTGCATACATAACTCAAGAACAAGTTTTCATACAATAATACACAATCACTCAATCATAGGAGCTTGGTCACCAAGACCAACCTCATCACCCTTACTCTCATACACACAAAATCTTGATGCTCATGCATCCCCTCTAGATGTAGACTGATACCAAGCTCTATGAATACATTCCCTCTTTTATAGCAATACTACCTCAACCACCAATTCCACATGCTCCTATTGTAAATGAAAATAGTCATCCATGATCTTGATACTTATCCCACATAAACTATTGGGTGGGGGCATAACTCACCTCAGTAACTTGACACATGTCTCTTACCTATCCACTCTTGCCCTCCTATATGATGTAGTGGAAATGGCTACTTGATTAAACAAGTGGGCATGGATGCCTGAAATCCTTGTATCCTTCTCCACTAACCCATCATCCATAACATCATCAAGAATGTGTCATGTAATATCTCACAACACAACATCAATGATGGTCTCCTAATACTTGTCTCATGTACCTACACACACCAACATAATACATTAGATATCTAAATTGATAAGCCAATAATAAATGAACAAAACATATAAATCTATAAATGACAACACACCCTTAATTGCTCTAATGGGCTCTAGATCTAGTACATCCTCTATAATGGCCTCATCTCTTGGAAATAGTGGTGACCGTATGTGTCATCCCCACCATAATATGATGGAATTGGTATCCCCCACATTATTTACATTAGGTATCTCTATCAAAACATCTCGATCTATCACTAAAATCAGAGCCAACTTAGCCATTATGGGTCTCAATCTACTACCTAGCCTTAGTGGGGCTTGACTAATCTTCAACCACACCCATGGTGCGGGAGGCACATTTTGGACCACACTAAACTACCATCTCACTTGATCATATTGGGATCTCTCAAAAATTATGGTCTATTGATCATGCAACCAACAACTCACCCAAATTTGACTTAAATACATCCCATCCTTAGGCCATCCCTTAAATTCCCTATAGGGTCTCCAAATAATATCTCTAGATATCACTTGATCCAACACCCATCGATAGTGCATTGTTATCCTTGATTACATGGGACTTATTCTAGTCCATCTCTCTATAAATACTTGGGGATGTGCCCAATTTACACATAGAAACCCTATAATCTATCCACCTAATGTGCTCATAATCCTAATTGTGTAATAATGTCAATGATCCAATCTCACCACCACAACTCATGAGTAAAATGATAAAAATATTGATATAAGTGGTCCAACATAATATGATCCCATGCGCATCTAGTCCTGTGCTCTTATATATCCTAAATAATCTCATGTATCCTATATAAAATAAATACACCACTACCATCAACAAAAAAAATGAAGCTAGTAACACCCCAAAAACTTTTGTAACTGCATAAAACTAGCTATAAAAATCACATATAATAACACATCACTACTACTCCCTCGATGGTGAGTCACTGTAGGTATAGCCAAAAAATACCTCGAGGATTGATCTATGGTTCTATCTCTAGCTACCTTTTGTAATACAACCCATTAACCAGTAATGGTCAGTCTCAGTATCCTATACACATCCTCCAAAGTAATAATAATCTCTCTGGTGGGTAGCCAAAAAATACATGTATCAACATTTCACTAGTCACACAATGTAGTCATCATATGAAATCTTAGGGATTTAATGAAAGTGATGCCACATAACCCAAACCAACCCTATCTACAAATGATCTCTCATCACCTATTAAGAGTAGCCCACATAAGTACTCCATCATCTGATTGCTAAAAAACTCCTTCATGTATATATTTGCCTATAAAATACCTAGAATAAGACATTAACATCTCTAAATGAAAAATATACACACTAAAACAATCATTAAATGCAAATTCAAATAAAAAATTTCAATCTTTAGTATACAAGACATTAGCACTGAAAACAAGACCATAACGTTGGACATTAGCATAGTTTGTAAATAATGACGTGACAACATAGGACACTATCGCTATCATTAGAATAATAACATACTCAAAAAAACCTTAATCTAGCTCAAATGACATGAAAAATGATAAAAAAATGTAATCAACAATTTAAAAACATGGAAAATGATGAAATCCTTACCATAGTGATCTCCTCGTCGGCTTGGATAAACACCTCCACCTCTTTGTAGCGAGTCACATTTATACCTCATCTCCTTGTAATATTTTCTTCACTCTGATAAAAAATCATCTCAAATTAAATAGTTCAAATGATTTTTGAAATCAATCAATCAGACCTATTTAAACCATTTTTCAAAAATTCCACCCACTTAAGGTTGGCCCCACACGTAAATTTCTCTAACTATTACCAGAAACTTTCAATCATGATATCTCAAGAATCATGGCTCTAATTATTGACCTATTTCTTGTGTGTAAAACTCAATGATGATATCCCCTAAACTATACCAATAACACTTATATCCCAATAAATTTGACTTTACAAATGACAAAACTTATTTTTCATTAAAAAACTCACTATCGATCAAATGGCTATCTTAGTCTCCATTTATAAATAATTATTCTACAATTATCAAAATAATCAATCCTACAATCATCTTATCAACACTAAATATTCACTAACATGTCTATTGGTATCAATTTTTTTTCAATACCCTTACCCTAGTTTTTGCTTTCTCACCAAAAGGGGGGCATATATACACTATTTACATTAATACAATTTGGCTTGGATTAACCAATTCAATGACTCAGACACATTGTTTGGCTCAATTACTCAGATACACAGATTGACTCAAATATTTAGATGCATATATTAAATTAGATATTTAGATACATATACTTAGTCAGTGATTCAAATATATAGACACATAATTTTCTTTACTCGGACACTCAGATACTCATATAAGCAGATACATAGTTTGACTCAAATTTCCAGGGTTTCATGATATTTTTAGATACTAGTTCATATTCTTAGATTTTACATAGGATTTTGATACAATTATAGACTTGAATTATGACTATGGGGGCATGTACATGCACATCATTCCTATATATACATATAGTTTTATATATAGGACACACAACTACATTACTCATATTTTAGGGTTGGGGCATGATTTAGGGTACAAGTCCTTGATCCCTCATAATTTCATTGGGTTATACAAATGGAATGGAAAATTATACCATTATCTATGCATAGACTATTATATTACACTCATATTATTACCATGATTTCACCAAATTGGGTCATATAGTCATCTACAATGGTTGATCCATAGTTTTCATTAGGCCCAGATTTCTTAGGTCAAATAAAAGTTTTGACCTCCATGCACATTTACTTCTTAGACTCAGTTATAGATTTGAGTAGGGGAAAGCATGGCTTGTTTTTTCACATTTACATTTACTTTTTAGACTCAGATATAGATCTGAGTAGGGGCAAGCATGTTTTGTTTCTCCACATTTATAGATTACTTCTTAGACTCAGTTACAAATCAGAGTGGGGGCAAACATGACTTATTTCTCCACATTTATATATTAATTCTTAGACTCACTTCACATATTAGAGTGGGGGCGAAACATGGTTTTTACCTCTCAATCCAACCAGTTACTTATAATCAATATAGGAGACACCCACATTGTGGATTTCCTATTCACAAACATTATTCAGAGGCCTATCCACTTCTCTATCCAAGAAGTGGGTTGGGTCCAGAGCACATCCACATAGGTAAGTAAAGGTATGCATTTTTATTTTTATTTTACTCTAGTAATTTCATGCCATTGAATTACTATAATAAAAGGGGGGAAAATGTACACACCCTAAATTGGTCAAGCAAACATAAGTACTATGTCTTTTGTATCTCTTTCACAAGAAGTTCTTAATGATGAATGAAGGTCTAATTCACATGGTCACTTTGGTATTTTGGTTCTCATTATGACTTGTCTTTCCATATTTTTTGCACCTTCATTATTTTTATGTCATACCTATCCCAATCATAGGGGCCCCTATCCTGTTTGTTTCAATCATAACCCAATTTTTTGCATACAGGATAATAACACAATCTTGGATAGTAGCGCACTGCACAATTATCCACCTCAACGCTATTATCTAATGGTCATATTTTTATCTTATTTTATGTCCTTACCCTTATTTGGGTCTCTTATTATGATTTTATCTATCTTTTCACATTATCAACCTACAAACTGTTGAGGTGTGGAGCTAAAATCTTCATCCAGATGAACAAATGCAAAGTTGCAGGATTTACATAGTCACCGACGTCGGTTATGATCGGCTGACGTCAGTCATGTGTAGACTGACAGGGTCCGACTTTGGTCACCTGTGCATCCAAAAAGTCTATTTTTGTGGATGAAACAAATTGTTTGCATGATTAGTTTCGCTGTTAGTTGTAAGTCCGCATTTCTATCTTTAGTAGGACTATTTTAAGCCTTAGATTAGGAGGTGTATCTAATGGTTGATATTGCATAGCTCATGACCCCTAATTCTATATATAGGGATAGATCTTCATAGCTTGTAAGTTGTAAGATGTAAGATAGGCAATTCAAGTCGCTGAATTGTGTTTGTAATTGTGAAGAGAAAACTCTTGAGGGAAAGAGATCTGTACATCTAAGAGAGGTGTGGAAAAAAGAGAGACTTCTTGAATTGTATTTCCAAGAGTTTAATACAAGTTTTCATTATTTCTTGTATCTCATATTCTTTGCTGATTTTGATTTCTAGTTGCTTTCAATTCTGGTTTAATTCCATGTTTAGTTGCACAATAGTAATCAATTGTTCTTGTTACGATCTTGTCAAGTGGTATCAGAGCTAGGTTGCTAGTTCACCAAGTGATACCAACTGAAAAGTGGTATCAGAGCTTGGGTTCACTAACAAGTGGTTTCATATCTGTTTAGTGTGTGTTGATTACAGGTCACTCACAGGGGTTTCTATTTGAGTGGGAGTAAAGCAATGGTAGAAGAAAGTAAACTGAGAATGGAGAAGTTTAACAACAAGAATTATCAATTATGGAGGATGCAGATAGAAGAATTATCTGTATCAGAAAGATCTGTACTTACCATTGGGTGGGGTTGATAGAAAGCCCACAGATATGGAAGATGAAGAATGGAATGTTCTTGATAGAAAGGCTCTGGGATCCATAAGGTCGAGCCTGGCATCTTCTGTGATTTCCAACTTGTCATAGGCAAAGACAACGATAGAGTTAATGGATACTTTAGCAAATTTATATGAAAATCCCTCAGCTTCAAATAAGGTATATCTTATGAAGCAATTATTTAATTTTTAAATGCAGGAAGGTGGATCTGTATTTAGTCATCTAAATGATTTCCATGCAATAGTAAATCAGTTAAATTCAATCAAAATAGTTTTTGATGATGAAATTAAAGCTCTCTTAATTTTATGCTCTTTACCTAAAAGTTGGCATAGCTTGGTAATGGCAGTTAGTAATACTGCATCTGCTACAAATATCTTGAAAATAGATGATGTTGTTAGTGTAATCTTGAATGAAAAAATTTAGAGGAAAAGCACAGAGGAAACATCAGGTAATGCTTTAAGTATTGAAAGTAGGGGAAGGCAAAAAGAGAAGCGCAAGAAAGGGAGATCAAGGTCTAAGTCAAAGATGAGAGGTAGATCCAAATCCAGAAATGGAAGAAAAATAACTTGCTGGAATTGTGAAAAGATAGGGCATGCAAAGAAAGATTGCTGGTTGAAGGTTAATGAAGAGAATTAGCATGAAGGTAATCAAGAAGCAAAAGTTGCAGGTATTGTTGCACAAGATGCTTTTACACTTTCTTTGGATAATAGATTAGAATCTTGGATTGTAGATTTTGGTGCTTCTTTCCATGCAACCCCAAATAGAGATTTTTTCAATGATTATGTCCAGGGAGATTTTGGAAAAGTCTATTTAGGGGATGATGAGCCTTGTAAAATTGTTGGCAAAGGAAAAGTGCAGCTAAAATGCAGAATGGAAACACATGGGTGTTGAAAGATGTCATGCATGTACCCAACATGAAGAGGAATCTGATTTCTGTAGGAATGTTGGGGGATGAGGGTTGCACAGTAACTCTCACAGCTGAATCTTGGAAGGTTTCCAAGGGTGCACTTGTATTAGGCAGAGGTAAGAGAGTAGGTACTCTCTATTTATGTAATTGTATTACTGATTATTCTCTTTTTGTATTATCTACTTCAGATGTAGATGCAAAGTTGTGGTACTGTAGGCTCGGCCACATGAGTGAGAAGGGAATGAAAGTTCTTAAGTCAAAAGGTAAGCTTTCAGATTTGAAAAGCATAGATCTAGATTTTCCTGTGAGCATTGTATTTTTGGGAAATAGAAGAGAGTGAGTTTTCTCAAAATTGGGTCAACAAAGAAGAAGCACAAGTTGGAGCTTGTTCACACAGACGTGTGGGGACCAGCTCAGGTAGCTTCTATTGGAGGATCACAATATTTGTTTCTTTCATTGATGATACTACAAAAAAGGTATGGGTTTACTACATAAAGAAGAAATCTGATGTTTTTGACATGTTTATGAAATGGAAAGCTTTGGTTGAGAATGAAACAGGTATGAGATTGAAGTGCCTTAGATTTGAAAATGGTGGTGAGTACTGCAGCTATAATTTCAACAGGTATTGTTCTATGAATGGAATACGCAGGCAAAAGATGGTTCCAAGGACACCTCAGCAAAATGGAGTTTCTGAAAGGATGAATAGAACAACAATGGAGCATGCACGGAGTATGAGGTTGCATGCTGGTTTGCCCTTATAGTTTTGGGCAGAAGCTTTAGACACTGTGGTTTACCTGATTAACAGAGGACCCTCTACTGCTCTGGATGGTAGAATTCTAGAAGAGGCTTGGATAGGTAAAAGGGTAGATCTTTCATTTCTCAAAATTTTTGGTTCTGAAGCTTTTGTGCACATTGATAAGGAAAATAGAAAGAAGCTAGATGCTAAGTCTATGAGGTGCACTTTTATTGGTTATGGATCTAAAGATTTTAGATTTTGATTGTGGAATCTAGAAACTAACAAGATTATTAGAAGCTGTGATGTTGTTTTCAATGAGAAAGTGATGTACAGGGATCAGCTCAAGAGGTTGAATGATTCTAAGCAGAGCAATGGAGATTTGGACGAGATTGTGATCCAAAATGAGCTCATGGGAAATCACTTCTAGAAAAACATAGACACCAATGTCGGTCAAGCAGGAACTGACATCAGTCAGATAGGTTAGACAGTAATCGACGTCAATCAGACAGTGACTGATGTCAGTCAGACAGGAACTGACGTTGGTTAGGCAGAACCAATGTTGGTCAGGTACAAGCTTGGAGATGACCGAGATCGGTCACTGACAGAGAATTTGGGTAGACAGCAAGCAGTGAATGAGTCTCAAATGCCCTTAAGGAGATCAAAAAGGGTAAGTAAACCTCCAATTCGATATTCCCCTTCATTATTCTACTTATTGCTCACTGATAGTGGAGAACCAGAGAGTTTTGATGAAGCAATGCAGGTAGAAACCCAGAAATAGTGGGAGCTTGGCACGAGTGAGGAGATTGATTCCTTGAAAGAGAACCAAGCGTGGGATTTGGTTGAGTTGCCAATGGGAAAGAGAACACTGAAGAACAAATGGGTATATAGATTAAAGGAAGGTGAGAATGGATAGATGAGACACAAGGCCAGGTTGGAAGTAAAGGGATTTGCACAAAAACCAGGTATTAATTTTGGTGAAATTTTTTCTCCTGTAGTAAAAATGACTTCTATTTGGACTGTATTGTCTTTAGTTGCTATTGAGGATTTGCATCTTGAGCAGCTTGATGTTAAGACTGTGTTTCTTCATGGAGATTTGGATGAAGAAATATATATGGATCAGCCGGAAGGGTTTGAGGTCAAAGGTAAGGAGAAGCTTGTGTGCAGGTTGAAGAAGAGCTTATATGGTCTTAAGCAAGCTTTAGACAATGGTATTTGAGGTTTGACAGGTTTATGACTGAGCATGGCTATAGTAGATGTCAATCTGACCATTGTGTGTATTTTAAGAGATTGGATAATGGTAGATATATTATTCTATTGTTGTATGTAGATGATATGCTGGTTACAAGATCACACATGCAGAATATCTCTGAGCTTAAGGTAAAATTAGCTCACATATTTGCCATGAAGGATTTGGAAGCATGCAAAGAAAATCCTTGGCATGAGTATCAAGAGAGACAGGAAAAATCACAGGTTGATTTTGTCTCAAGAGGATTATGTGAACAAGGTGTTGGAGAGGTTTAATATGCAGGATGCAAAATCGATAGGTACACCTATGGCTGGACACTTCAAGCTGAGCAAAGATCAGTGTCCTAATTCACATGATGAGGTAGAGTACATGAGTAGAGTTCCATATGCTTCCGCAGTTGGGAGCTTAATGTATGCAATTGTATGTACTAGACCTAATATTGCCCAAGCAGTGGGAGTTGTCAGTAAGTTTATGGCCAATCCAGGGAAGGAACACTGGAAAGCAGTTTAGTGGATTCTTAGATATCTGAGAGGGACCAGTAGTAGGCATTTGTGCTATGGAGGGTCAAACAGTTCTCTACATGGATATGTAGATGCAGATATGGCAGGTGACTTGGATGGCAGGAGAAGCACCACAGGTTATGTTTTCACTATTGGTGGAATGACAGTTAGCTAGATTTCAAAGTTGTAGAAGGTTGTTGCCTTGTCTACTATAGAGGCAGAATACATTACAGTCATAGAGGCTAGCAAGGAGATGATATGGATGACACGGTTCATGGAAGAGTTGGGAAAGGAGCAAGAGAGTTGCAGATTATACAGTGATAGTCAGAGTGCAATTCATTTGGCTAAGAATTTAGCCTTTCATTCAAGAACCAAACATAGACAGCTTAGGTACCACTTCATTAGACAGATATTGGAGGATGGTGAGTTGAAGCTGGAAAAGATCCATACAAATAAGAACCCTACTGATATGTTAACCAAGTTAGTAACAAAGGAGAAGTTGAATCTTCATTCAACTTTTGTTGGTCTTCAAGATTGAGCTTGAAGATGATGGAGAAGCTAGAAGATGTTGCTGTACAGATACAGGTGCAGCTGTTTATCTCCAAGTGGGAGATTGTTGAGGTGTGGAGCTAAAAGCTTCACTTGGATGAGCAAATGCAAAGTTGCAAGATTTACACAGTCCTCAACGTCGGTTAGGGATCGACTGGAGGCTGTCGACGTTGGTTATGATTGGCTGACGTCGGTCATGTGCAGACTGACAGGGACCAACGTCGGACACCTGTGTGTCCAGAAAGTCTATTTTCATGGATGAAATAGATTGTTTGCATGATTAGTTTAGCTGTTAGTTGTAAGTCTGCATTTCTATCTTTAGTAGGATTATTTTAAGCCTTAGATTAGGAGGTGTATCTAATGGTTGATATTGCATAGCTCATGATCCCTAATTCTATAGATAGGGATAGATCTTCATAGCTTATAAGTTGTAAGATGTAAGATAGGCAATTCAAGTAGCTGAATTGTGTTTGTAATTGTGAAGAGAGAACTCTTGAGGGAAAGAGATCTGTACATCTGAGAGAGGTGTGGAAGAAAGAGAGATTTCTTCAATTGTATTTCCAAGAGTTTAATATAAGTTTTCATTGTTTCTTGTATCTCTTATTCTTTGCTGATTCTGATTTCTAGTTGCTTTCAATTCTGGTTTAATTCCATGTTTAGTTGCACAACAGTAATCAATTGTTCTTGTTACGATCCTGTCACAAACAAGCATGTCACATTCAAATTAAAGTCGTTTCACAATGCATTTTACATCTAACACTTACTACTTTGGCACATAATTAGATAAAAATTAGTCAATAGTATAACTCAACACTCTATATATTAATCAACATCACAAATAGATCTCTACACTTGATCAAAGAAGGGCCTAAGTGAAATTTATTCTAGCATACTATGTGTGTTGATTATACATGTTCTCCAAAGGAGAACTACATGCGATCTGAGATCCCTATCATTGAGGTCAATGTAGGAAATAGTTGGAAAAATAGGTGTTCTACATTGCATGATAATAATATCACATAACCCACCTTTTCTCCTTCTTTTTGCATTTGATTCTATTATTATTTCATGTGTGTAGGTATCCATTAGGGGTTTAAGGGAGAAACAACCAAATAGTGATATAAAAGGATGATCACAAGCTCCTAAAAAGACCTATCAAACCCAAAATACCCTCTAAAGTATAACTAGAAGTATCAGTTCCCTGCCCATAAAAGGAAATTAGCATGGTGCCTTTGCCAATAGTACAGTGCACTACTATGCCACTGATTGCACTATTATCTTAAGGTATTCATAATTCTAGTTTTAGAATGAAAGGACTCTAGCTATTTTCCTAACCTATTTCAACATTATCATCATCCAGTGACACATGTTTTATTCTAGATAAGTTGAATTTATCCTTACACTTACTATTTAGGGTAAATCAATTAAATTAGCTATTTAGAATATTCATCTGTATTTACTCTCTTTA
Organism: Torreya grandis; assembly: GCA_037957365.1. NCBI lineage: Eukaryota > Viridiplantae > Streptophyta > Pinopsida > Cupressales > Taxaceae > Torreya > Torreya grandis. The sequence continues at coordinate 776,117 of JARHVA010001294.1, read as the reverse complement.
CTTAAACCTTTAACAATCTAGGATTTACACTAATAAACACCTAAATAGTTAAATCAACCATAATACCAAAGCAAAGTCATAGAAACAAAGTCCTAGTTTTTGTTTGGGTCATGATCGCATAATATTTAAATTCCTCAATTTTGTTTGGAGCCATGAATTAATGTTTTAATGGAAATAATTGATGAATTTAGTGTTTGTTCTCAAATTATTCTCCTTCAAGATCACTATTGTCATATCCTATAAGATTTTCCTTCAATAATGATATATATATATATATATATATAAATATGTAGTAAAGGAAACATTTAATACACACCAAAAAACTAAAACAAATGTTTATACATTACAATTAAAAAACAACCATAACCACAATAAATGTGTACAACAAATTTCATTGTAGAATTAAGTGGGAAATTTAGAAAACAAATCATGCATGTAATACAAAAATGAGTGCTAATTAAATCATTAAAATTTCATTTACCTAGATGAGTAGCTTGGATGCTATGATGATCAACTAGCTAAATTATAATTAAATGATAAATGTTGTTGAAGTTTGTCAAAGTGGCTAGAATGCTATCAGAGAAAATTCCCTCTTTTTGATGAGACCACTTATGTAGACATTTAATACAAACCAAAATTACATCAGCTTTGCATGAAGTAGAAGCTAAGGTTGGTGAATGATTTTCCCCTATGCCACTTATTCCCAGGATATTAATGTGCCTAATAGGATTTGTTGGATGTAATGATCAAATTTATCTCTTTGGACTAAGGATGAGGGTGGATGCACAATGTTTATCCCCCAATTCAAACCTTCAAACTCTCCATTTATATTACCAAAGGAATTATATTCAAAAATAACTTATAAAACTGTGAGTAGTTAAATGAAAGGTAACTGACTAAGAGCTTAAAACTGCAACAATGTTCTTGGTTCTCAACCTAATTTTTTTATTCTCCTCTACCTCATATAAACAAAATAGATTAAAATTTACTTGTGTATAATGATAGATTAATGCATTCCTAATATTCACAGATCTCTATGAAAACCATTTAGGATTATTAGGTAAAATCTAAATTATGACTACAAAATTGCAAAGTTTTATTACCCCATCAGTATATTCATAGGTCTACACCAATGCCATAGTAATAATCTCATCAATTATTATTGTAAAACACAATATGAATTATATTATAAAACTTTACAAGTGGACTAGTTCTGAAGTGGACCGGGATTGATTATCTTAGTCAATAATGTCACTGCTACAAGAATGGATAGTATGGACCTCTCAACAAGGTGAGTGCCACAAGAGTCTTAAATAGTTTGCATAAGAAGATATGAAAAATATTTTAATTTAATGTAGGTGCATTTCTCAAGTGGATCAATAAGACTAATTTTTCTAAAGTACCATAAATTACCCTAAAATTATATTGTGTTAATTAGTAAGGTGAGCGCTAAAAAAATTGATAGACACATGGGACAAGTTTTTTGGGCATTGGAAACAATATGAGAAAATGTTCAAAAAAATTGAAAATATATATGAAACAAGCTTTCATTTTATTTGTTTCATTGATGAAAAAACACAATATGTACATTATATAACATAAAATTACGTGGGAAGGAGATTGGATAATATGTCTAAATTATTGATAATGGTAAATTTAAAATTAATAAAAAAATAAATATTGATTAAAAAATACCAAAAAAGTATGATTCATCTAGGTCCATGAATCAAGGAAATACATCTAAGAAGATGTTTTTTTAATGTTCTGATAATATATTTTAGTTTTGATAATGCTTTGACTAGTCTTAGTACACCTAGATGTGAGAACTGATATACTTTACTTAAAAATTTAAAAGTGCACTCAAGTGGAATGAGAGTGAAAGATGTTCATGTCTATCCCTATTAGTCTAGTATATACAGGAGACATTAGATCACTATCAATTGATTAACTTGTGCCAAATGTATATGTAGTAATTTATATTAGTCTAAGAAGTACTATGTCTACACCAAGCTCATTACATGTATTGAAAGAATCTTAATTTTATATTGATTGATGTTATACATCTGAGAACATTTCCAAACGTGGTCTAATATATGTTATAAGTAAACTTAAGTGGAATGATAATGAAATATTTTCATGTATGTCCCAATTAGTCTAGTCTATGCAGGAGACATCAAAACAATATCCATTGATTAATGCATACTAGATTTATATCTAGTCATTTCTATCAGCTCGAGAAGAACTATGTCTACACCAAGCTCATGGTGTGTGGTGTAAGTGTATTAGTTATATTATTGATTGAAGTTATACATATGAACACGTGTCCAAATGTGGTATAGTATAACTTATAAGTGCACTCAAGTGGAATGAGACTAAAATATCTTCATGTCTCTTCTAAGTAGTCTAGTCTATGTGAGAGACATCAAATCATTATCAATTGATTAATTTTACATTATGTCTATCTAGTCATTTCTATCAATATATGAATTATTTTGTCTACAAAAATCTCATGGTGTGTGCTAAAAGAATCTCAATTATATTATTGATTGGTATTATACATTTGAGAACATGTTCATATGTGGTCTAGTGTAGGTTACAAGTGTACTCACGTGAAACAAAATTGAAAGATCTTAGTGTCTAGTCTATTTTATCATCCAAAAATGTTATCTTGTAAGAATATATGCATGAGTCAGTTGAACATGATAAAATTATATATAACAATGATATGAAGTAAGTGAAAACCACTGCAATAGAACACTAGAAATGGGAATTAGGAATGTTTGAAAGGAGATCAAATGTGTTCAACATCCTCCTTGTTCCCTAGTTGAGAGAAAGGACCCCTATTATTCACACATATCTTGGGTTCAGAGGTGTAGGAAATATCTATCTAGAAATGTTTAATGTTGAATATTTGATGTAATATGCAAATGTTGGTATGAGTTCGAATGTTGGGTGGAGTTTTTTTCCTTTAGCTCCCCCATTTATTGAAATAATTCATGTGATCTAGAGGGATAAAGGGTAGTTAATGGAGGCAGAGGTCCATTCATCCCTTGACATTTCCATCCCTAGTTATTCTAGATTGCTTTATTCTTTTGATTCCATGGTTTTCTTATGCAATAAAAACCTACCTAATTTAGAGGGATGACAAGGATTATTCAAGGGAGGAAGATCATGTCCTATACTCCTAGTTTGACATTGCTTTATTTCCATTTCATTGTAGCTCATTCACACCATTCAATAAAGATTTTATTTATAATAGTGGTGGTTTCTCTCACATATAACTTTTTGAAAACTGAAAGATGGAAAGGAATTGTATTATCTAGAACACTACAAGATGTGCTTATTTATACATTAACAAGTTAGATAAAATCTCCTAATCTATTGATGATTAAACCTCACAATATAACTAATCACACATAACTAACCTATGCTACATGTCAATCAAAGGTGTAACTACACCATGAGACATTTATTACACATAAGCTAGGATAAATTAATTATTCTAACATTCCCCCAATTGATCATAACTTGAAGAGAAGAAGAGAGAATTTTTGAATGCCTCAAACTTATCACGTGAAAGTGACTTCATGAAGACATATGCACAGTGATCCTAAGTGGGGAAATAATGGAGATATATGTTGTGCTATTGAACATGTTCATGTATGAAATGAATCTGAACCTCTATGTGCTTGGTTCTCTCATGAAACATTGGATTGCAAATAAGATGTAGAACACCTCGATTGTGACAATACAAAACTAAAGGCTAAATTTATGGAACTCCAATTCCTAAAAGAATGTGATGTATCCATATCACTTCATATATAACTCCTACTACAACATGATATTCTACCTCTGTGGAAGATCTAGAAACACAATTCTACTTCTTAATTCCCCATGAAATTGGACTAGATCCTAGAAAGAACACAAATATAGAAGTGGATTTCCTATCATCAATAGACATTGTATGATCTGTATCCATGTATCCTATCAAGAAAAACTTATCAATCTTCTTGTACTCTAGGCCATACTCAACTATACCTTTGATATATCTCAATACCCACCTTGCTACTTTCTAATGTGTCACCTTTGGCTCCTGCATGAACTGAGAAAGATAGATGATAACATAGCTATTATCTAGCCTAGTATATGTAAATAAAATAAGACTCCCAATCAATTACTAATAGAGAGTTTCATTTACTTTTGGTGATGGATTTGTACAAGATAACTGAAGTCTTGTCTCTATAGGTGTTACAATAGGTTTGTAATCCATCATCCAAAATTTATCGAGCAATGTCTTGGTATACTTCATCTGTGAAAAAAAAATGTGATGTTCCTTATACCATACCTCTAAACCAAGATAATAGTGTAGTAGATCAAGATCTATCATTTCAAACAATTATTTGAGATCATTATTAGTTACATCGATCATCTTCACCATGCTAGAAGTGATGACTAGATCATCGACATAAATGATAAATATAAGAACCTCCCCCCCATGTTGTTTGAGGTAAAGATTAGGATCATATGGACTCTTATTTAATCCATGTTGTATGAGATTCTCATTAATCTTGATATACCAGGCTTGGGGAGCCTATTTTAGCCCATAGAGAGACTTGATAAGCCTACATACCTTCTATTCCTGATCAGGTACCACAAATCCTTCAAGTTGAGTCATGTAGACTTCTTATTGAAAATCTCCATTGAGAAAGGCACTTTTTACATCCATTTTATGGAATTTCCATCCAAACTATGCATCCATAGCAAAAATCATTTTGATAGCCTTTATCTTAGCCATGGGAGTAAAAGTATCCTCATAGTCAATGCCTTTTTTCTAAGCATAGCCTTTTTCAACAAGCCTTGCCTTTTACTTATCAATACTACCATCTGCTTTATACTTGGTCTTAAAGACCCATTTGCACCCAATAGAATTTTTACCTTGTGGAAGATCAACAAGCTGCCAAGTGTTTTATCAATGACTGATGTTCTACATTCATAACATCTTTCCAAGGTCTAGACTATAGGGTTTCTATTACTGTTGATAGCTCATATGTTTCTTGAACAAACTCATAAGGGCCATATTAACCTTTTCTCTAGTCATGATTCGAGTCCTTAGTCTTGAAGTGGATGTATCTGGTACTCCATTCAAGTTAGCATCTCATATAGTACTTGTATACCACTTGGGCATACACTGAGTTGTAGGTGGTGGTGATGGAGGTCCTATTTGAATATCTTCCTTTTCACCATCACTATCTGAAAAGATTACAAGAATTTTTCCTATATCATTTTCCTATGTAGAAGGTGGATTGATTTCACTCTTTTCATCAAACACTACATTTTTGCTGATTAGTACCTTCTTTGTTTTTGGATCAAGGAGCCTGCATGCTTTTTATTGTGCATTATATCCCACAAAAATACATCCCTTTATTTTTTTATCCAACTTATTTCTTTTATTCTTATGAGCATGCATGTATGACTTGAAACCAAAAACATAAAGATGAGTGACCTTTGGTTTGTTCCCTATCCAAGCTTCTTGCGGTGTGATGCCATCAAGAGCTTTGGTGGGTGATAGTTCAACAAGTAGACTACAATGTGACAAGCTGCTACCCATTATGTATTAGGAAATTATGCATCTTCAACCATGCTATTGAACATTTCCATAATGAATCTATTACACTACTCTACAACTCCATTTTTATAAGGTGAATATGGAGCTATCAATTACTGTTTGATTCCTTTCACACTGAGATAGGTTGGGAATTATTTACTTGACTATTTCCCCCCCATGATTTGAGTGGAGGGTCTTGATTTTCTTACCAGTTTAATTTTCAACTATGGCCTTGAATTCTTTGAAGACTTGGAAATATTAATCTTTAGCCTTCAATAAATATACTCACATTTTCTATGAGTAATCATCAAGAAAAAGTTGAAAATATTTTTACCCTCTGAGATGGGGAGTAAAATGTCTACATAGATTGGTGTGAACCAAGTCCAACTTACCAAGTGATCGATATTCAGTCTTTCTAAAGGGATTTTTCTTTGCTTTTAAACTAAGCAACTAGTACATATATCATACGATTGCTTGAGTTTGGGTAGACCATGAACCATATCTTGTTTGTGCAATTTAACTAAATAACCATAACTCAAGTGTCCATATCTTTTGTGCCATAAATTTCCTAGATTTTTATCTTTGACCACAAGTTCTTGATGATCATTTTGAACAAAATTAAGTTAAAACATTTTACCAATGTTGGAAGCCTTGGTAATGACTTTGAAGTGCTTAGACATGTCTTTGATGTGGCAAAACTTTTGACCATTTTGGTGATCAAATTCAACCATAAAGTTATGGTCAAGTAGCTAATTAATAGCTAATAGATTTTTTATAAGTCCTAGAACATAGAGAACATTTGAAATATTGTAATTCATATTTCCAAGTTGAAGTTTGATGTCACCACTACCTTGTACTGTATATGAGGTATCGTCTCCAAGTGATACATTTCCCTTTGATTCTATTTTGTTCAATGTAAAAAACAATTCTTTTCTCCTTGTCATGTGTCTGGTTACTCTTGAATCAACATACCAAATTGTACTTGGATGATTGGTCAACTCATGTGTTTGTGTAGCTAAACCATATTCCTCATTTAAAGAATCATATTCTTTAGCAACATTTTATGTTGTTTAGGCTTGGAATTTTTCTATTTCTACCTATTTTGTTGTTGTGGTTGCTTCTTTTTTATTTGTGGTGAATTGTTGGAAGAGGGATTCTTGCTTGATGAACCCTTTTGAAATATGTTGTACCAGTAATGGTTTAAGTCATGTCCTTGTCTTCTTCAAATTTGACATGCTCTAGAAGAACATGATTTGTTCCCTTGTTGGTTTTGTTGATTATTCTACTTTGGAGATTGTTTTATACCCTTCATGGGTTTATTTTCCTTTTGATTTGATGAGAGTGAATGCTCCTCATCTGCTTCCTTTAAATTATGCAAAGCTTCCTCTCATTACAAAAAAATATCCAACTCTTCAAAGGTTGGTTTTTATCCTATGACATTCAAAGTGGTCACAAAGACCCTGTATGTGGGGGGTAGTGCTTTAAGGACTATAGGGACCAAAGAATCATCTATCACTAATTTTCCCAAAGATTGAAGTGAAGCCTATAAAGTTACAACCATTTGAAGGAATGCCTCTACTTTATCATTTGATTTGAGCTTGAAAGTGTGCAATTAGCTTTGAAGATGCAAGATTTAATTCTGGTTCTTTGCTTCATATACTATTTTAATCTTATCCCAAACATCTTTTGTAGTGTAGTAATTTAGATATGAGGTTGTACCTCATCCAAAATTTCAAACATTATTATTAACTTAGCCTTTTTATTAGTTTTGTCATATTTTTGCTACTAATCAACATCTATTGCATGTCAAACCCATGTGCCTTCTACAACTAACCAAATATCTTCAAACTCTAGATGTGTTTGGAATTTTCTTTTCCAAGCAGCGTAATTATTACCATGAAGCAATTGTTTGTTGGGGAGGATGAAATGAGGTCCAGAACTAGACATAGTGAAATGCAGGTTGCATATGATAAGAAAGGACAAGTGTGTCTTAATTGCAAAAATAGAAATTGAAAATTCACACACATAATGAAATACAAGCACACACAAGCACACAAAGGACATTGAACTCTGATAAAAATGCATCCTAGAATGCAATGGAAAATCAAGGAATCTGGATGTTGGTTTCAACCAAAAATGTGTTTGAAGAGTTTATAACTTAACTTTCCTATGGCAAGATGATTTGAGGGTGGTGAGAAAAAATCCCTCCCCTTTTTTTTAGTCTTTGCAATTGTGAGAAAACAAATAGCCTATCTTGTCAAGCTGAACAAAAGAGCCTCTTGGGCTAGACTATTCACTATTTTAAGGGAAAAATGGCTTTTCTGTTCTGATTTGATATGAATCAATAAATTCCACCGATGAATTTTATAAGATGATAATTTAAAAAATTTAAATGACCTTTTATTTCTATTGTAAATGGGATAACCCCCTTCAATAATATATTTAGCCTAATTTTTAATAAAAGTCCCTCCTCCCACTCTTGAATAATTATATTATTTTGATATTATATAATTATATTTAAATATAATTATATTATAAATATTTTTAGCCCATTTTTTAAAATAGAATTAAAATAATGCTTGAACTTGATAGGAGGAATGAAATGATGTAGATGGATCCGTTTGGATATATATATTTTTCTTGGGCATGGAGCTGCTCAGATCTAGCCAGTTGTATCTTTTGGCATCAATGTGATATTGCTTAGCACCAAGGACTATTTTTAGGCTTTGGGAAATGCTAAAGAGAATGATGTGACCTATTGATAAGTTGTAGATCGATGGAGGCCATAGTTGGCTGTATGATAACTTGTTGGTTGTTGATTGGCATCATGGAAGGATAAATAAGTTGTCTTCATGTTTGTATGGCATCCTTAAAGCACTTGAGGGCTGGGTGACCTCAACCACTTCAAATATGGCCCTTTGAATTTTATTTAGGTCATGGTAGAAAGGTCGATATGTACTTGTGTTGGCCTATAATATCTTGATACAGTCGATATAGATAATCAATGTGGTAGAAAGGTCGATCTATACTTGGAATTCCCTTAGGAACCTGATAGGGGCATGGATCTAAATATAGAGGCTATATTTTTTTAATTCCAAGAAAATATATTCAAAGAACCTACTAATACATACATCTTCAATTCAAAATATGTTTGTGGTAAACACAAGAATTATAGATCAACTTATATGCTTGAAAACTAAATATCAAATCCACTTGTGTGAGATGTTTGAAAATAATTAATATTTTAATAATCAAACCCCAATTAAAATGGCTAAATCAAGTGGTAAACATTCTTGAATAAATATGCAAAAAATTTCCAAAAGACTTGCAAAGCATTTTTTTTACCTGCATGACAACTTTTTTCTTCTTCCATAATTTATCAGATTTTTAACATGGGATGGTAGAAATTGGAGCAATGTGCCACTATCAAGGCTAGCATGAAATTATCTATCGATTTTCACCTTATCTTCACTACTTTGAAATTTACTTAGGATTTCTTGATCTAATACCAAATGCAATATGAAAAGAAATTGCATTAGCTAGAGCACTACAAGAGGTGTTTATTTATACATCAACAAGTGAGATTAAAGCTCCTAATCTATATGTGACTAAGCCTCATAATGTAACTAATCACACATAACTAACCTATGATACATATCAATCAAAGGTGTAACTACACCATGAGACATTTATTACATATAAGCTAGGATAAATTAATTATTCTAACAAAAATATAATATTTTTTTATAGTTTGTTAGAGGTATGCCCTTGAGTTAGAGACCTAATGATTTTATTTTCAATTTTTTTTTGATTAATATTTTTTTGATTAATTTTATATATACCACATTGGTAATTTAGACATATTATGTGATCTCTTTCCCCCATAATTTTATGTATCTATTATATCATCTACAATTTGCACATTTTTTCATCTATAAAACATGGAAAATGAAAGCTTGTTTCATATATTTTTGTATTTTTTCCAAAAATATGCTCATATTTTTTCTAGTGCTTCAAAAATTTATCACTTTTCTATAAGTGACCTAGTTATCTTTAAAAAAAGAAAAATTGTATATTATTTGGGATGTAAAAAAATGGGTAAAAAATGTAATTACTCATTCTTGACATAAACATTGACACAACATTTATCGCTTAAGGTAGAACCATCAAATTTTATGGTTCCTAGATTCTAATATTTATAACAAAAAAACCAAGTATCATATATCAAATTATAATCTTGATCCATGGAAAATTATAACATAAAGTACTAGGAAAGTTTTAAAATCTCTCTCACACACAAGCATATAAATATAATTAGTTTATAAAATATAAATCCTTATCTTCATGATATAGATCAAAGTTATCCCCAACTCATCTTCCACATTTTATCCAACTAAAAGTTGGTTCTCTTGGAAGTAATGTCTGTCAATGGGGTTAAAATTGAATGATGGCCTTATAGTCCATTAACACAAACAAATTCACCCCCTACAAGCTACAGAGATATTTAAATCATCCTATAGATCCACATGAATATAATATTCACTATGACTCATGGGGTTGACATGATAATGATGATCGGTATAGGTCAATTTATCTATTGAGTTGTGATTGAATGATAACCTTATACTCCATTGGCATAAATAAGATCACCCTCTCCTAGGATACACCGCATTAATTAATTTATCATCTACATTGTCATTCTGATCTTGATTAAAATTATTGTGATTTCCTTCAAAAAATTATTCTTCCATTATTAATATTAGAGGATTTTGAAGAATTATATTAAAATGCCATATCTTATAAGACTGGACTAGGAATTTATGAAACACACGTAACTACAACCATTTATAATATAGATAGATATATACCGATAAATATTCTTATAGAATGATGAACTAATTTATACATACTCGTAGATGTGTATTCACTTCCCATCTGAGTTGTGCAGGGTGATTGTAGTAAGAATATCAAGTATGAATACATAGATAGATATGGATATTCAACTTGTACTTTGATAGTGTAGTATTGATAGATCTTCTTAGAGAATGATGAATTGATTTATACATATCAAAATGTGTAGTCACCTCCAATTTGAGATATGTAGGGTGATTGTAGTGAGAATCTCAAGTATGACTGCATAGGTAGATATGCAAAATCAACTTGTACTTTGATGATGTAGTTTTGATAGATAATATCTGAGAGTGATGAACTTATTTATATGTATCAACATATGTGTAGTCACCTCAAATCTAAGTTGTGCAGGGTGATTATCATGATAATCTCAATTATGTCAACATAGAAAGATATAGAGAATAAAATTGTAATTTGATGGTGTAGTACTGTTATTATATCTTCTTAGAGAATGATTAGCTAATTGAAATAATTGACCGATGTGTAGTCACCTCTAATATATGTTGTGCAGGGTGATTGTTATGATAATCTCAAGTATGGATGCATAGATGGATATGGAAAACCAACTTGTTCTTTGATGGTGCAATACTGATAGATCTTCTTAGAGAATGATGAACTAATTTATACATACTGATAGATGTATAGTCACCTCCAACATGAGTTGTTTAGGGTGATTATCATGAGAATATCAATTATGAAAACATATATGAATATGGAAAAATAATTTATATTTTAATGGTGTAGTTTTGATATTATATCTTCTTAGGGAATGATGAGCTATTTTATACATAGCAAACGATGTATAGTCACCTCCAATCTGAGTTGTATGGGATGATTGTCATGAAAATATCAATTATGACTGCATAGATGGATATGTAAAATATAATTTTACTTTTAATATGTACAAGTATTATATTTTCTCAGAAAATGACAAACTTATTTATACGTACTAATAGATGTGTATTCATCTTAGATTTTGAGTTGTGTAAGGTAATTGTCACAAGAATATCAATTATGTCTACATAGATGGATATGGAAAATCAACCTATACTTTGATGTTACTGATATTAGATATTCTTAGAGGATGATGGACTGATTTATATGCACTAGTAGATGTGTATTCACCTCCAATATAAATGTTGGAAAATCTTGTAGTTTACATGGCATTGAAGTAACCTTTTGAAAGTCTCAAAGCAAATATTATATATTTAATCTCTTCTAAATTTATAAAATTTACCACCAACATCATATTATTCAATTTATAGTTATTCATTTTTACATCATTTCTATTTATATAATCAATCATGCCCCCTACTAAAAACAAAAGAAAGTTATAAAAAGTGAGGAGAAGAGAGAGAAGGAAGCTGTTTAAAAAAGCTAGAGAAATATGAATAATTGATTGAATGATTTTCAATTAAAATCACAGATTTATTTATTAATAAAATAAACTAATTTTATATCCTATTATTTAGGAAGCCAACTTCTATTCTACAGTGCATATTGATCTAGTGTTTATCACCCCAACTAATCCAACCTACAAGTTAATGTGGGCATTTTAATAACCCACTCAAAACTTTATTTAATTTATAATATGATTCAATTAAATAATATAACATTCCCCCCATTAATTCATCATAGTCTTAAGAGTAAAAGAGAGAATTTTAGAATGCCTCATAGTTATCATGTCCAAGTGACTTGGTGAAGACATCTGTACATTGATCTTTAGTGGGAAAAAATACAACTAAATGTTGTGTTGCTAAACATGCTCACATATGAAATGGCCTTGAACATGTTTTGTGTACTCATGAATTATTAGATTGCAAACAAGTTGTAGAACACCCTGCTTATCACAATACATAATCTTTGGATATTATTGTGGTACTCTTAGTCTTGTAGGTATGGGATGTATCCATATCGATTCATAATTAGTTACTCTTGCATTATATTATACTTCAATGGAATATTGAGAATAAATGTTTTACTTCTTTATCCCCCATGATATAGGACTAGATCCCAAAGAGGAAAAAAATCCAGATGCGGATTTCTTATCATCAATAAAACCCGCACGATCTGCATCAATATATCTTGTCAATAAGAATTGATCATTATTTTACTATAGGCCATGCTCCATATTACCTTAAATATATCTCAATATTTTGTTTGATTCTTTATAGTGACTCACCTTTGGTTCCTACATGAACTGTGAAAGATAAATGACATCATAGATAACATCTAGCCTAATGTGAGTTAAGGAGACTCCCAATTAACTAATGATTGATAGAGATTTACTGGTGGTGATGGATATAAATGAGAGATATTAAATCTTGTATCCATAAGTGTTATAATTGGCCTACAATCCTTAATTATAAATTTATTGAGCATAGTTTTTTTATACTTCATTTGAGACACAAAGATGTGATGTCCCTTTTTCCATACTTGCAAACCAAGACAATGTTAGAGGTACAAACCACTAAGAGGGGGGTGAATCAATGGTGGAAAAAAATCCAATTCAATTTCCAAACCCTTCAAACACTTAAGCATTCAATATAACCAATCATGAAACATTCAAGATGTTTATAGCAATGAATAATAGATAATGCAAGATCACATACACACAACATAAGATCTATGTGGGAAACCCTCTTGGGGAATAAAACCCCCTCTCAAGCCTATAAACACATGGACTAATTTTAATTTAAGGTATTACAAACATGAGACTTTAGTAGAACACCCATTCCATGAAGAGCACCCACCCCTAGGATGGTCAAGTCCTTCTAACCAGAATTTAGTGAAACACCTATTCCACAAGGAATACCTACCCCTAAGATAGTCAAGTAATTCTGACCAAAATTTAGTGAAACACCTATTCCATAAGGAACACCTACCCTTAGGATGGTCAAGTCCTTATAACCATAATTTAGTGAAACACCTATTCCATAGGGAACACTTGCCCCTAGGATGGTCAAGTCCTTCTGACCTAGATGTTGAGCACCCTCTCAATACCTATGATATGATCATCTCCTTAACATTAATTTCATACTAATTTGATGGAGATATAATGTATATCATCCCCCTTCACTTATTCACACAACCACAAACATCCAAAACCATCTTTTAGATCACTCTACATTTCTTAGCAACAACTCTGTCACAAACTTAGCAACATGACCAAATGGTCATACACATAGTCCACACTCTAATCTACCTCTAAAATCAACTACCAAGCTTACACATACATCATCTATTCTTTTCTCACACTCAAGGCATGTAAAACATCCTTTTGGACCACTCTAGACCTCTTCACTCATCCTCAATATTTAAACTTATAAGAGCACTATTTATGACATTAGAAATATGACCTATAGGTCATACACAAAAACATCAACTTGATCTTATCTATAACCCATCCACTGGGCACACTCCATTTCTTCTTTCCTTCACTCTACAATGCTCACTCTCTCCTCTTTTTCAACACACTCAAGTCTTCAAACCTATAAGAACACTATTTTTGACATCAAAAATATGACCTAAGGTCATACACACAGTCATCATCCTGCTCTATTCTTCAATCCATCCACTAGTCACCCTTAATCTCCTTCACCTCTCAAATCTATAATCTTCCTCCACTTAGAGCCCCTTCTTACAAGTCTAAAAATTACCACACTTGATTTCACCTTTTATAGAGCCTTCATGCTTATTATGTTCTTAGTCAGCCTTTGGACTTAATTTAACCCTTAATGATTCTATCATATGAATACTTAGCTCAATACCATTCTCATAGGTCAGCCATAGCATCCATGTGTCACCCTTAAGTAGCTACACCTTTCAATTAGGCCTTAGTAGCCCTTATAGGTCTCATGTAGACCTATTCACCCATTTATCACTCCATTAAGCAATTTAGAAACAAAGGACCACTTCAAAAAGCATAGGTCAACTCCACGTGACCCATTCAACATACTCAAATTATTATAGACATCACAACACTCCTCTACATATGCTCAATCTATTTGAACATTAGACTTGTACACAAGAGCACCATGAATGAATAAACAATCAACTTATAAGCATTTTTTCATACTAAATATGGATTGGTAAAACCTCCAAAGTCCATATAGATCATCCTCAAAGAGTATACAACACTCTCCAATATCTAATTCCCATTGAAATATACAAATACCAACATAACAACTCAAAAAATCCTTCTCAAATCACTTAAAGACCATGGTCAAACACAGTCAAATTTGGAGCTCAATATTTTCAATTGTAAAAAATTCATACCTTATAACTAGGTTCAATGGATTTACCTTGAATTCCTATAACTTTTCTTTTTACTGCATCAAGTAATTCATCCTGGATCAAAAGATATGAGAAAAATAATCAAAACTAGATTTTCCCTTTGCTAAATTCAAATGCCAACAGTCACTGTTAAACATTGAACACTTTGCCAACATCTTATGTCCTCACATATTTTTAATGAATATGCATCATCTATCTCCCTCAAAAGTATCCTAATCTTTAACTATTCTAAACAACTATCACTTTGAACTCATCTCGTGCTCCCTTGTAGTTTTGACCAAATACGCACTACCAATCTTCTTAAAAGTAGCTTGGTCTTTACCTTTGATTACTATTAAACATCAAACACTTGTCATCATCTCACTGCTTCTTATAAATTTGGAGCAAACACACTTTGTTGATCTCCTCAATAGTAGCTTGAACTTTAACCTATTTAAACATCAGACACTTTGACCTCTTTGACTTAATATGCATTATTGATCTACATTTGTACGAACACCTACTCACTATTAGATCCTTATCTAGTCCTGGTATTTAACTTTGTGCATAATAGAATAAGTATGGGAACCACTAAAATCTTCCTAGAAGGCCAAATTTAAACCTTAATAACTTTTTCTACACTCAATCACATGTCCTAAAATTTAAACCATATGATCTTCTTTCATAGGTGAATCCATCCATATATCAATATGCTCCTAGAACCTTCATGCATGTGAAATATGATGCCATCAAACTGATTAATCAACTCTTCTTGATATTAAACATTAATATTAGATTCATTTCATGTTGTATATCTATTAATTATATTAAACATGTAATGTTAGATCTCATTTGCAAATTTGGCTATGTATGGGAAAATATTACAAATTTCTTGAGAAGCCAAATTTGAATAGTTATATATTTTGCTCCGGTCAACTGTATGACCTGAGACTTGGACCATAGTAACTTGGGACTAATTTTATCACACCCATATGACCAAATCCCCTTGACTCATCTATATGTGGCAATGGTAATGTTAGAAAATTGCCTACTCATATTTTTCTATCACAGAACCAACTATGCCAAGATGAACATAATGAAGAACCAGATAAACACCATGCATTCCCATAAGTTCTCCAATCATCCTTAACCTCTGATAGGAGCCCTCACACATACTCAATACATCATACCCATCACTAATCATGCTAAAAATAAAGATTAACTAAGCCTAATTCAAGCATACTAGGATAAACACACTCTACACTTTGTCATTGTCACTTATATTATCAAGAAAATTAATCCACTCACATGGACACCTTCATGAAATCATTGAAAACTCTCCAAAAATCTCCCCTTTTGTCATTTATGTCAGCACCCATCATATGACTCACCTTCCTTCTCTCTCTTCAAGCACTCTCACAATAGGAACCTTCACCCTCTTTGACACAATGAAAAAATGGACAAAAAATAATCTTGATGACCTAAAAAAACCACCAATAGGAGAGGACCACCTTAAAAACATGATACAAACTCCCCCTTACCTTGAGCCTACCTCTTTTTTCCTTGACAACTTCCTCTTGCTACATGCCAACATTCTCTTCAACCAAGAAGTACAACCAATAAAGAAATAACACACAAAAGCATTAAAATATAATTATAATCACAAAGAAACATTTGAGAGGGATTCCCCCTAAGATATATTATCCATTGAACCTCTTAATCATCTTCAAATCTCCATACACCATGAAAAACCACCACATAGGCTTACTAGCCTTCCTTCTCAAGCCACCTCAAAGACCACCAACAGACCTTCATGGCATTAACCAAATAGGAAACATGCTATAAACCAACTTGATATCTCACCTTAAAACACTCATGCCTTTATCTTCTGGATAAACCAAGTAAAACCATCAAATCTTCACACTAGGCCTATCTAGACTCCTTGTAACCCTACCTAGAACTTGTAGAGCCCACAAATTTAAGTAGACACACTTTCAAAACCTAAAAATTCATATATGTATCACCCTCATATTCTCTCTCAATCACACCAATTTTTGTCACCTAGATCATCCTTTTTAACATACTTCCTTCACAAACCTACTAGGAAATTAGGCCTCTATTTTGACAAAAACTTGAATAATTTGAAAACCATAAACCTTAAAATCTATATGAATATTTATTTTAAAACCCATTTGGACCATTAAACCTATTAAAAATCCTTAGATCTCAAACCATAAGGAAAACCACTTTTTTAGCATAGCCTAAAATGCTAGAATCTCAAAACAAACAAGGTCAATAAATCTCTTTCTGGTCAATGCCTACCTTTGAAACTTATTACACACATAGATACAACCATCACACACTTATGGACCAAGATTTGAGTCTCCATACTTTTGAGAACCCATATATATTATAACCCATTTAATGCTTGCTTACCATTAAGCCAAAATTGAGAAAACTGAGAGCACTAAATTTTTTTCAATTTGACTTCAACATACCTTCAAACCACAAAACCACCTGGAAAACATCACAAAGAAGTTAACAAACCTTTTTGAGCACCAAAATATTCTTGATATTCCATCAATCTCATTATGCCACCTATAAACACCCATTCTAATCTTGTAGACACTATATACATAGCAAAAACACCTTATGACATCACTTTGCCCTCATCAATTCAATTCTCTCATCTTGACACACCAAATGCAACTAGAAACACTCATCTCTTTCCTTGTAGGACCTTTTAAAGAATACCATAACAACACTTGCTTCTCTACTGAAAAGATTCTCTTAAGAAGCATAGTTAGAGATCTTCTCTACACCTTAATGTTCTAAAACAAAGTGAAGCCACGAGTGGCCCACATCTCATTAGTAACCAATAGAATCCTTTTATATCTATGACTTCTTGATCTTGTTCTCCTTCTTCTTAGTTTGAACTTTGACAATTTGTTCTTTTTATTCACCATTCACTTTCTCTTCTATGATAGGATATACAATATTTTGAGTAACTATGAAATCTTGACATACCTTGATCACTGAAGTATCTTATTTACATTCCAGAACATCACCTTTAGACCTTGTCAACATAGGAACCAAGCTTGAAACTTGCTCACATATTGCTGGTTTCTCATTAGCATCTAAACATACTTTAGAACTAGCCTCAACCAGAACCTTGGTCTTTTCCTTGAGCTTGGTCTCTTCATTTACAACATGAACAGACAATGAGAGCTCTTAGAACTCACCAAATTCTATAGCATTCTACACCATATAAAATATATTACTTGGACCTATAGACTCATAATGATTCACACTTAACACCTTTGGTTTTCATGAGCTAACTTTCCTTCTTTCTTGTACTCTAGGATCTTGATTAAACCTATTATGTATTTTAAGCCTTTATTTATAGAATCTAACAATGTGACCTCTCTATTGATAGTTGAAACACACTATACCTTTTTCAAGAAGCTTATCTCACTTTTTTTGATTAGAACAAAATCTTGCAATATGTCTATTCTTTTGACAATTCAAACAAAATACTTTTAAGAAAACTCACCTTTTGACTGATGACCCCCATCGTAATTCCATGAAAACTCATTTCTAATAGGTCTGTTGCATTCTATAGCTCTATGCCCAAACTGATTACATGTGTAATAGTAACTATTGAAACTTACATACCTCATGGCATTTGGTTGTCTAATCTGATTTGTCTTCACTCTGCCAACATCTTCATTCCTTGACTGATTATTGACCTTCAGAGTCTGATTTACATTAGTCTTCATCTTGTCTTGAGCTGCATTTTTTGATTATTCTTTGTATTCAAGAATAGTTCTATCACTTTCATGCATTTGACCACTCAAAATATTATCTAGATTACTTGAGCTCTTTTCAAATCTCATAAATGACTACATCTTACTAAATGTCTTCTCTAACTCAGCTTTTAATGACTCATTTTCAATTACATACCTTGAACATTCATCTTCTTTAGCATTTAGGCTTGTAGACATGATTTCCAATTGACAATTGAGATGTTTGACTATATCTTCATGCTCTTTAGTGTCTTTATTCATTTTTTATTCATACACACTAAATTGATCCTCATAGTCCTTGATTTGAGACTTCATATTCTGGTTAATCTTCTTCTCAATATTCAGTTCTTCAAGAGCATTGATTAATTCGGTCTCATAGTACACCTCATATTTATCATCATCTAAATCAATACAAGTAGACTCATTTTGATGTGAGAAACTTCCTTCCTTATCCATGAAGAGGGCTTCATCTTCAACAGGATCATCATCTTCATGATCATGCTCTGAGTCACTGTCTTCAATCTCATCTGAAGAGTTGAAATCTTTATTGGTGTAGAGATTCTTATTGTTCTTAAAGGACTTCTTCTTATTGTCATACTTTCTAAATCCTTTCTTCCTCTTATCAGATATATATGTTTTCTTGTCTTCATCTTGGCCTTCACCGTGCTCTTCATCATCATTATTCTTATGCTTATGAGGGCACTTATTAGAAAAATGTCCTACCTCTCCACAATTAAAGCATCTGAAGGTAGTTTACCCTTATACTTGCCAGACCTTGTTTTCAATTTCCTTATAAATAAAGCAATTAGTTCATCTTCATCAATATTAGATATGTCATCCTCCTTGAGTTTCTTACCTTGGAAATTATTCTTTGGATTCATTTCTATCTTGAATGCTACACCCTTATTTGGTGGTATATCATCATTTACTCTCATCTCATAGACAGTAAGGATGCCATGCAATTCATCCATCTTCAATTGAGTAAGATCATGAATTTAGTATACAATAGATAATTTAGAATCAAATTTGAGAGAGAGACCTTAATACCTTTTAAACTACAATAGCTTATTCAAGCTTCTCTCCAAGACCTCTGATGATGTTCATAATATCATCAAATCTCTAGAGAAAGGATGCCACAAAATCTTCTTCCTTCATCTTAAGACTCTCAAATTGTCTTCGATGATTCTATAATTTTTCCAAATTAACATTTGAATCTCCTTCATAAATAGTCTTCAATTTATCCCAAATTTAGTTGGTATATATGCAATGGATTACCTTGGTGTATTTAGTCTTTGAAAGACCATAAGTGACAACATTCTTTGCCTTAGAATTGTTCTAAAAAAATTTCTTATCTATAGCACTAGATGGAGGAATATTAGGTGCAGAATAAAAATCCACAACAAATTTCTAAGTGTCAAACCCTAGGGAAATGATGTAGGTCCTCATCATCAACTCCAAAAAGCATAATTGTATCCATTGAACATTGGTGCTTGCCTAGTGGAAAAACCCCATTGTATTTGATGGCTACCCATATTATACTTTAGATCTCCTTTAAGCTGTTAAGCCTTTACCAAAAAACTTGATATGATATTAATTGTTAGAGGTACAAACCACTATAGGGAGGGTGAATCATTGGTGGAAAATAATGAATTCAATTTCCAAACCCTTTAAACACTTAAGTATTCAATACAACAAGTCATGAAACATTAAAGATGTTTATAGCAATGAAGAATAGATAATGCAAGATCAAATACACACAACACAAGATTTATGTGGGAAACCCTCTTAGGGATTAAAACCCACTCTTAAGCCTACAAACACATGGACTACTTGTCCTATAAGGTATTATAAACATGATATTTTAGTGGAACACCCATTCCATAAGTAACACCTGCCCCTAGGATGGTGAAGTCTTTTTGACCAAAATTTAGTAAAACACCTATTCCACAAAGAGCACTTGCCCCTAAGATGGTCAAGTCTTTCTAACCAAAATTTAGTGAAACACCTATTCCATAAGGAACACCTACCCTTAGGATGGTCAAGTCCTTACCAAAATTTAGTGAAACACCTATTCCACAAGGAGCACCTACCCCTAGGATGGTCAAGTCCTTCTGACCTAGATGTTGAGTACCCTACCAAAACCCATGCTATGATCATCTCTTAAACACTGATTTCCTACCAATTTGATGGAGATACAGTGTATATCAACCCCTTTCACTTCTTCACATAGCCACAAACATCCAATACCATCTTTTGGATCACTCTACACTTTTCAACAACTCTACCATAACCTCAACAACATGACCAAATGGTCATACAAATAGTCTACACTCTGATCTACCTCTCAAATCAACCACCAAGCTTACACATACATCATCTATCCTCTGCTCACAGTCAAGGCATCTAAAAATATTTTTGGAACACTCTAGACCTCTTCATTCATCCTCAATCTTCAAACCTTTAAGATCACTATTTATAACATAAAAAATATGACCTATAGGTCATACACACAATCATAAACTTGCTTTATTCTATAACCCATCCATTGGGCATACTCCCTTTCTTCTTTCCTTCACTCCACAATGCTCACTCTCTCCTCTTATTCAACACACTCAAGTCTTAAAACCTATAATAACACTATTTATGACATCAAAAATATGACCTAAGGTCATACACATAGTCATAAAACTACTATGTTTTTCAATCCATCCACTAGACACCCTTACTCTCCTTCACATCTCAACTCTATACTCCTCCTCCACTTAGAGCCCCTTCTTACAAGTCTATAAATCACCACATTTGATTTCACCTTGTATAGAGCCTTCATGATTTTTATCTTCTTAGTCAGCCTTTAAAATTTCCTTAACCCTTAAGTGTTCTATCATATGAATACATATCTCAATACCTTTCTCATAGGTCAGCCATAGTATCCATGGGTCACCCTTAAGAAACTAAACCTTTCAATTAGGCCTTAGTAGCCCTTATAGGTCTCATGTATACCTATTCACCCATTTAGCACTCCATCAAGCAATTTAGAAACAAAGAACCACTTAAAAAAACATAGGTCCACTCCACATGACCCCTTAGACATCCTTAAATGATCACATACATCACAAAACTCTTTTGCACATGCTAAATCTACTTAAACATTAGCCTTATACACAAGAACACCATGAACAAACAAATAGTCAACTTTTGAGCATTTATTCATACTGAATATGGATTGGTCAAACATCCAAAATCCATATAGATCATTCTTATATATTCTAAAACACTCTCTAATATCCAAGTCCCCTTGAAACATCCAAAAATCAACAAAACAACACAAAAAATTCTTCTCAGGTCACTTACAGACCATGGTCAAACACATAGTAAACTTTGGAACTCAATATTTGAAAATGTATAAACATTCATACCTTATAAATATATTCACTAGATGTGCAATGAAGTCATCTATAATTTTTTTTTACTACATCAAGAAATTTGTCTCGAATCAAAAGATATGAGAAAAATACTTAGCACTAGTTTTTTCCTTTGCTAAATTCAAATGCCAACGGTCATTGTTAAACATTGAACACATTTCCAACATATCATATCCTCTCATATTTTGAATGAATACACATCATCTATATCCCTCAAAATTATCATGATATTTAACTATGCTAAACAACTGTCACTTTGACCTGATCTTATGCTCCTTGGAAATTTTGACCAAATACACACTATTAATCTTCTTAGAAATAGATTGGTCTTTACCTTTGCTTACTGTTAAACATTGAGCACTTATCATCATCTCACTGCTTCCTAAAAATTTGGAACAAATGTAATCCAGTGATCTATTCAAGATTAGTCTGGAATTTAACCTACTTAAACATCAGACACTTTGACCTCTTTGACTTTATACACATCATTGATCTACATTTGTATGAATACCTGCTCACCGTTAGATCCATATCTAGTCCTGGTCTTTAATTTATTTAAAATTTGTCTAAGGGAACCACTAAAATCTTCCTAGATGGCCAAATTTTAACCTTAATAAAATTTGCTACACTCAATCGCATATCCTAAAATTTAAACCATATGATCTTATTTCACAGGGGAATCCATCCATATATCAATCTGCTCCTAAAACCTTCACACATGTGAAATATGAAGCCATAAAAATGATTAATTGGATAGTATTGAACTTATACATTAGGCTTAGATTCATTTCACATCACAGATCTGTGATGTGATTAAATGCACACTGTTAGATCTCCTTTGAAAATTTGGTTATGGAAAATGTTGCAAACTACTTGAGAAGCCAACTTTGCACATTTATATCTTTTGATTTTATCAACCTCATGACCTAAAAATTGGATCATATAAACTTGGGACTAATATGATCACACCCACATTAATAAATCCCCTTAACTCATCCATACATGTAAATGGTGATGTCAGTAAACTGCCTACTCAATTTTTTTTGTCACAAAACCAATAATGCCAAGATGAACATAATGAAGAAATGGATGAACACCATGCATTCCAATAAGTTATCCAATCATCCTTGACATTTGATATGAACCCTCAAACATGCTCAATACTTCAGACCCATCCCTAATGATGCCAAAACTGAAGATCAATGGAGCCTACTTCAAGCATACTAGGATAAACACACTGCATACTTTGTCATTGACACTTAGATTATCAAGACACTTCATCCACTCACCTTAAAACATCCATGCCATCAATGAAAACTCTAAAATAGACAATAATGTAACAAATTAAGATATGTTATGATGAATTATTTCTTGAGAACATTCTTTATTGTATCAATCATTTCATTGAGCTAATAGTGTTGACTAGATCATTGACATATAATATGAGAATCAAAACCTCCCCTTTGATCCTTGAGGTAAAGGTTTATATTATATGGATTCTATTGGAATCCATGTTATATGATATGATCATCAATATTGATGTGCCAAATTTATGGAGCTTGATTAAGACCATATAGATACTTGATAAGTATACATCTTGTTCCTGATTAAGTGTGACAAAACCCTATGTTTGGGTCATGTATATTTCCTCTTGTAAATATTTATTCAGATAAACACTTTTCACATCCATTTGATGGACTTAAATTCCAAACTGAGTAGCCATATAAAAGACCATTTTGATGGTCTTTATCCTGGTTATGGGAGAAAAAGTCTCCTCATAGTCAATGTCTTCTTTCTGTGTGTATCCTTTTGCTACAAGTTTTTATTTGTACTCATTAATGCTTCCATTTGCTTTGTATTTTGACTTAAATATGCACTTTAAATCAATAGGATCATTCCTTAGTGGAGGATCAACAATATAACATTTATTTTTATTCATCAGTGATTGATAATTTGCATCCATGGCCTCTTTTTAAGGCTTTATTTATTAGGCTTCATGAACTATTGAGGGATCAAATGATTCTATAACTATGTTCATAAGGGCCAAATTCACCTCTTCATAATCCATGATATAGGTTCTAGGTACTGTAGTGTAAGTGACTAGGACTTCATCCAATTTTACATGTTGAATAGTAATTGTATACAACTTGGGAATATGTTGAACAATATTGTGGATGGTGGAGTTGTAGGACCTAGATGATTATCATCTTTGTACTCATCCTCACTACCACTATACACATTATAAATGCTTACATGTTTAATTATTATATTAGTTTAATTTATGGAGGGTGGTTTGGACTTAACCTTCTCATCAAATACAACATCCCTACCAATATATATCTTCTTAGTTTTAGGAAGCATGAGTTGATAGGATTTTGAATCTTCACTGTAGCCAATAAAAATTCATGCCAAGGATTTCTTATCTACTTTATTTCTCTTATTTTTAGGGACATGTTTATGTTCTTTACATATAAAAACATGAATATGAGGGATATAAGGCTTATACCTAGTCCATGCTTCTTGTGGAGTGATTCCATTGATAGATTTGGTGGGTGCTTGATTCAACAGGAAGACCATAGTGTGAATTGATTCTATCCAATTTTAAGAGGTAGGTGTGAGTCCTCAATCATGCTTCTCATCATATCTGTTATAGTGTAATTTCACCTCTCTAAACACCATTATATTACAAAGTATATGGTGCAGTCAAATTTTTGAAAATGTTATGCGCCTTTAGAAATTTAGAGAACTCTTTACCGGTGTATCCCCCCATTGATATAAGTGGAAGACATGAATTTGATGACCAAATTATCATTCCATAATGGCTTTGAATTATTTGAAGACTTAAAAATCTTGATCCTTAGTTTTTAAACAATATACCCACATCTTTCATGAGTAGTCATTAAAAAAAATAAAAAATAATGGAAGCCAATAACATTGAGTCACATTTGCTTTCACATATCAGTTCCCACCATATCCAATAGACTAGTTTCCTGAAATTAAATTGTGATAAATGGATCTCTATATTATTTTTTAGCTAGACAACTAGAACACACATCAATATTATTATTTAATAAGGGAATGTCTTTCATCATGTTATTCTTGATTAGTGAAATCAGGTACCCAAAACTCAAGTGTCCACATCTCTTGTGCCACATATTAGCTAAGTATGTATCTTTTAAAACTAGAGATTGATTATCTTTGTAGACAACATCAAGTTGGAATTTTTTTCCTACACTAGAAGCTATTGCAACAATTTTGAGCTTTTAGACTTGTTTTTAATGAGATAAAATGTTTTGTCACATTTTTGACAAAATTGAACCTTAAAGTTGTGATTGAGAAATAAGCTTATAGATAATAGATTTGTTGGAATTCATAAAACATATAGGACTTATATGATTTTACAAGCATGATTTCCAAGAGATAAATAAATATCACCACAACATTGGACACTATATAATAAATCATCACTTAGAGATACATAACCATGATAAGATGAGTTGTTCAAAGTAGTAAACTTGTCATTTTATCTAGTCATGTTACTTATGGTACTAGAATCCATGTACCAAACTATATTTGGAGTGATCTCCTAATTTGTCTATATAACAAATAAAAATAGTCATCTAAAGGATCATTATCTTTAATAATTTTCACATGCTGCTATTGTGGGAAAGGCTCCTTCTTCTAATTGGGAGTGAATTATGGTTTTTTATCATGTCCTTGTAGATATTTATTGGGGGCGTGATTATTTTTATTAGATTATACTTGTGTAAACACATTGTACCAACAATTCTTTAGTTCATGGCTTGTCTTTCCACATATTAGACATACCTTATTAGAATGAGGTTTGTTCTGTTGTTGGTTTTGATGACTACTCTACTTGGGGGATTATTTTGAATGATTCATGGGCCTCTTCCCATTCTAATGTGATGCATGTAAATATTCTAATTCATCTTCCTCTTCTACACACATGGATTCTTCTTGTTAACCAACTTCTCAAAAGTTGGATTCTTCTCTGTGATATTTAGAGAAGTCAAAATGATATTGTAAGTGGGGGACAATGGGATGGGGGAGTGAGGGGGGAAACACTCTTATAAATATTTTAAAAAGATATTCATTCACCACTTTCTCTCTTAATGTTATAATCAAGGCCTAAAATGCTGCAATACAATGCAGAAATACTTCAAAATTTTCACCGATCTTTAATTGAGATAGTGAATCTAGATTTGTATATGAAGGATGGTATTATAGTTCTTGGCCTCGTATGTGGTACTGAGTTTTTCCAAAATGTTATTATCTAAAGTAGCATCTCAAATTTGAGGATGGATCTCTTCCAATACCCCAAACATATGATCAAAGACACCTTCTGATTTGTTTTGTCAAACTTCTAATGCTAGTTAGCATCCAAGGCATGTTGGGTGTATTTTACACACACACACACACACACACACACACACACACACACACACACACACACACACAAATTCCATGGGAGTTCTCACCTTGGTTTTCTATGTAGTATAATTATCACCACTAAGAAATTGTGTATTGGGGAGAACAAATCTTGGGCCATTTCTAGTCATTATAGAATATAGTGCAAAATGGATAAATAATGAAATACATTATTTAATTTTTTTTTAATATTTTTAAATATTTTATTTAATATTCTATTTAATGATCTATTTATAACCTTCAAGCCAATTTTTAGTTTCTGGGTATGCACTGTTTGTGAGATATACAACTAATTCAATTTTTAGGAGTTTGCATAGACCTAAATCACATAGTTTGAAAAATAATTAATTTGAGAGAATTATAGGAGTTGTATAAAAATAATTAAATTTTTTTGATCATATAATTTTTTATTCATCCTCACAAAATTACAACTTGCAATTCCTCTCGGATCTCTAGATATCAATTTTTTACGATTCTAGGTGCATGTTTTGAAAAATAATTACATCTAAAAAACAATAGTTTTAGTAGAAAAATTATTTTTAGGGATGTTTTAGAATGATATAGTAAATTTATAAATAAAATTTGGGCTTCTGGGTCACTACAGTTTTCAAGATATAATATGGATTGCACTTGTGCCAAAAAAACAAGTTGAAATGCATTATTCCTTCACTGAAATGCCTCTTTTTTTCTTCAAACAACTTTCACCATTCAAATCATACATTATAATAATTTTTGGGTTTTGTTCTCCTATGTTTCATATTTATAGATCATTTTAAAACATCAAATTTTGTTAAGAAATGAAAAATATATTATCATTTGAATATTATTGTATAAAATTGTTAAAAAAAAACACCTTACTTTCTTGTACAAATTTGAAATGTATTATTTTATTGATGTATGGAGAGTGGATATTGGAAGCCACAAAAAGTTAAATTAACAAATCCAAAAATATTAGAAAAAATAAAAATGATGATGCATAAAAAATAATAATAATATAATGCCACTTATTGGGTAGTTGGTTTTTAGAGTGCTGTGGATATTCACCTCTCTTTTTCTCCTTGCTATTTAGGCTCTCCTAAAAATATCAGAGATTCTCCATGTTTTGATCTAATGGTGACCTAGCTGGGTGCTCATATCATAGGATTTAACATGAAATGAAAGTGCCACTTGAATTTTACACTTACAAAGATTTTTTTTAGAGATTACCACTTGAAGCTTGATGCTCTCTATTCTCTATCTCTAATTCTTCCTGATCTATTTGATCTCCAAGTCTTACCACCTTAAAAGTGTTATGGATCTCCTCTCAAGAAAATTACTCTCCAAGACTATGATTTTTCTCTCCCAGAATCTCCTACTCTTATACCAAATATGAGCAATATTAATAATTGCTTGAATGTTTTTCCATTAAAATGGAGTTATTAATAGATACAATATACTATTTTTAGATACTATTATTTATGAAGCCAACTTATATTCTATGGTGTATATTGATTTAGTGTTTATCACCCCAACTAATCCAACATAGAAGTCAACGTGGATGTTTTAATAACCCCACTTATAGCTTTATTTAGTTTAGACTATGATCTAATCAATACTCTAACAAAAGCCAAAGTCAATGAAAAGAGAGATAAACATATGAGAATTTAGGCATGAGATTGATGCCAAATATGAAGGTGACAAACATGATGGATTGATGTAGGAAAAGTAATATGAAGACGAGGATGACCGTGAAGATGAGGAGGATGAGGACAAGGATAATGAGTCAAAGGAAGAGGATATAGAAGAAGATAAGGAACTAAATCACCCTCTATCACTTAACAATTATAAATCATGATACGAGTCCTCAAAATAAGATAAAGATGAGGCTTTAGAACACTATTCTTGGGATGATGATACTTTGCTGGATCACCCAAACTACAACAATGATGACAATAAGAAGTGATTTTCTATGTAGTAATATGATAATTTCTATATCTTCTTATTGGTAGTAGAGTTAGCCTATGGAGTATCCATAGCCTACTTAGAGTACATATATAATGTTATAGTTAGTTGTGGATCATCATATTATAAATTACATTCTTATTGCTAGGTTGAGGTTTCCCTCTTAAAATGGCTTAGTGATATAGTTAAAATATTTTTCTCTTCTATCAATCATTTGTGTAGACCTTTTATGTTATGCTCTAATTATTGCAACTTGTAGTGGGTAAATTTTATAGTAACTTTTTTTTAATCTATTAAATATTTCTTAAACATAATTTAATTTGTTGTTAAAATTTAAAAAATTATTGAATGCAAAAAATAAATGAAAATAAAATATGAGAAAAAAATATAAAAAATAACATAAAAATATATCAAATCCTCAAAATGTATAATCTATCAAATTTATATTGAAAACCCAAATCAATTGATCCCTTTTCAACACATATTTTTAACATGTTTAATAGGTTTGCATGAACCCCTTTATTATTATTTAGTGCCAACATATTTTTAACATGTTTAATAGGTTAATGTACTAAGGGCTAACATGCTATATTGTTATTTTTTGTGGGATTTTTATTCTTATATATTTAAGTTATTTAAGATGACCTCTATAAGTAGGCAATAATGTATGCCATTTCATTTCTCATGTATTTTTGGTAACAATAACAAGCTAAGGGGAACCACTTTAAAAAAAAAAAACATGTTTTAATTTAGAAAATTAAAAAGAAATAAAAAATTACCTTCTCGATGATGCAATCCT
Source organism: Torreya grandis (assembly GCA_037957365.1). NCBI lineage: Eukaryota > Viridiplantae > Streptophyta > Pinopsida > Cupressales > Taxaceae > Torreya > Torreya grandis. The sequence goes on along the minus strand of JARHVA010001294.1, from coordinate 746,909 downwards.
TGATGCAAATGTTGTTTCAACACATGATATAATGCCTAACATAATTACATCAGGAAAAATCAAAATTTTGAAAAAAAAACCCAATTTATGTCAGGAATCTAAAACAACAAACATGCTCTGACTCCACTGTTAGGATCTAAGAAGCACCATTGATTACCATGTACAAGCAACTTAACATGCGAAATTAAACCAGAAGTAACAAGTAACTAGAATTCAGAAATAACACAAAATATGAGAGACAATACCCAATTGTATTAATACTCTTCCAGAAGGAAATACAAAAAAAAAGATGCCACAGTCTTCTTCCTTACACACCTCTAGGGCTCCCACACCTCTAGGGCATAAACAGTAAATCTCTTCAAGAGCTCACTCTCTCAATTACGGTCCTAACACACAACTCAAACACAGAGTTGGTGTTCACCTCCAACCAGTCAGTATCACTACTACTAGTACCACCAGTCAATATCACTACTGCCAGTACACAAGTGCTCCATGCACTCCAAAATTGAGTACTCCATGCACTCCAAGTACTCAATGTACTTCAAGTAGATCTCCCTGATCTTGCACCTTGATATGTTGCTGTCACCTTTGATCTTGCTATTCCACAGAGCTCCTTTGACCTCGCACACACACACCTGCAAATCAATGATCTTACTTACACATGTAGATCTCTCTACACCCTGAATAACCCTTGTCCTTGCCTCACCAAGTCCTTATGATTCTTCAACCAGTACCCTAGTGGATCTTCTACCAAAACTTGCACAACCTACAACTCTACTTGATCATACACACTCGGCACCCCTGTGGAATAAGGAGGAGTTACCCTTGCTCTCTTCACTCTCAGAAGGAGCTAACCAAGCTCAACTCAAACTAGAACAAATTACAATACAACCCATGAGTCTATTATATAGATCTCATGCAAAAAATAATTAGACATCTAATTACAATAATTAGATCCACAGCTCAAGACTAAAATTAGCCTTCTTCGTGCAAACAACTAGTATCGTTAACGAACTGTCTGTGAAACTCGCAGTTCAGAACCACACAGGTGACCGACATCGGTCCCTGTCTACCTGGAGATGACCGATGTCGGCTGAATACTGCCAATGTCAGTTGCCTTCTTGTCTACCCCTGACTGACGTCGATTGGCCTGACCAACACCGGTGATTGTGACACTCAGCAACCTCCTCCCCTGTTTGCATCAGTGAAGCTTTTAGCTCCACAAACCTAACAATTTCCCACTTGGAGATAAATAGCTGCACTATACTTGTACCTGTACCCCATCTAATCTATTTCCTGGCTTGTATCCCTCTTCAAACTCAATCTTGAAGACCAACCACCACACATCCTGTGGTGCAACACTCTGTCATCCAAGTAACCTACCAAATCCAAAGTACTTGACCCTGCATAGCATGAATCCCTGCTGCTAGTCCCTCTCAGATACCTGAGAACCCACTAAACCACTTTCCAGTGCTTCCTTCCTGGATTGAATACAAACTTTCTGACAGCACCCACTACTTGGGCAAACTCAAGGAGTACACATGTACTCAACCTCATCATGTGATTGGGGACCTTGTTCTATGAACTATCCATCCATAGGAGTGTTGCCCTGTTCTGCATCCTGCACTACCTTCACACAATCATCCTGTGACAACATCACCTTGTGATCTTCCCTGTCTCTAGGATTATTCATGCCAGATAATTTCACTGCTCCCAAATCCTTCATGGCAAACCACTGAACTAACCTTACCTTTAGCTCAACAAAACCCTATATGTCTAAACCTACAACAAGCCCATCCTCCACATATAGCAATAGGATAATGTCACGACCATCATCCACCTGGTAAGACAAACACACAATGGTTATAATGACATTGACTAAAGCCCTACTTTGTCATCCACCTGTCAAAACCTGTACCACTGTCCTGCAGCTTCCTCAAGACCATATGACCTAGCCTTCCATCTCACGTGTCCATTCTCTCTATTCTTTAACCAAGGAATCCATTCATCTCTCAGTGCTTTTATCTTGGCTGGCAACTCTACCAAATCTCCCGTTTGGTTCTGCATCCTATTCATGCCATGCTCCCACTGTTTCCTAGATCATTCCTGCTCTGCAATGAGCAACTAGTATAAAGAAGAGGAATAACAAATTTGAGGCTTACTTACCCTTTTAGTCCTCCATATGGGTGTTTGAGACTCCTTGACAGCTTGCTGTCCACCCAAAATCCATTCTAATGACCGACCTCAGTCACCACACAGTCTGCATCCAATCGACGTCAGTTCCATGCAACTATCCAGGTCACCAACACCAGTTATCTTATCGACATCGGTCTCCACCTACCCGACACCACTGACTTTGCCTGTCTGCACATGACTGACATCGGTGCCTATTTGTTTGATGCTGGTTCCTCCTGACCGACACTGGTAACTGTGTTTTCTTGTGAGTGATGACTTTTTACCTGCGAGCTCTCTTTGAATCATACCCATGTCCAAACTGCCCTGCTCAGAAGTATCCAACCCCATCCGTTGATCTCTATCTGTCATCTCCTCTAAGAACACCAAGGCTTTCCAATTCTTAAGTCTGTCAAAGACATCTGACTTCCTCTTAAGAACATGCATCTCCTTCTTGCTCATGTGACCAAGCCTACAAAGCCACATCCTTGCAACAGAAGAAGAATCAGAAGCAAGTAGATAAAGAGTACCTGCTTTCTTACCACACGCTAATTCAAGTGCATTCATTGTGAGATTTTTTGTCCATCTCTCATCACCCAACTTCCCTGAAGAAATTAGCCACATCTTTAAGACTGGGACTTGCATGACCTTCTTCAACACCCATGTGTTGGCCGCCTGCAATTTCAACAACACTTCCCCTTTGCCAATACTTTGACAAGGCTCACCAACCCCTCTATTTGGGGCTACATGGAAAGAGGCAACAAAATCTATATACCAAGATTCTACTTTATCCAAGGAACATCCCAGAGCATCTTGTGCAACAACACCTGCAACATCTACTTCTTCAATTCCTTCATGCTGATCTTCTACCAACCAACAATATTTCTTTACCTGCTCTTTCTTTCCATAACACCGTAATTGACCATTCATGCTTTTCAATTCCTCCATTCTTAGCTTACTTTCTTCTGCCATTGCTATACTCCCACTCAATCAGAAACCCCTGAGAGTGACCTGTAATCAAACACAAACCTGCTCCCTACAACCTTAGCTCTGATACCACTTTGTCAAGAATCTAGAACAACAAACATGCTCTGACTCCACTGTTAGGATCTAGGAATCACCATTGATTACCATGTACAAGCAACTTAACATGCAGAATTAAACCAGAAGTAACAAGTAACTAGAATTCAGAAATAACACAGAATATGAGAGACAATTCCCAATTGTATTAATACTCTTCCAAAATGAAATACAACAAAGAAGATGCCACAGTCTTCTTCCTTACACACCTCTAGGGCTCCCACACCTCTAGGGCATAAATAGTAAATCTCTTCAAGAGCTCACTCTCTCAATTATGGTCTTAACACACAACTCAAACACAGAGTTGGTGTTCACCTCCAACGAGTCAGTATCACTACTGCCAGTACCACCAGTCAGTATCACTACTGCCAGTACACAAGTGCTCCATGCACTCCAAAACTAAGTACTCCATGCACTCTAAGTACTCAATGTACTCCAAGTAGATCTCCCAGATCTTGCACCTTGATATGTTGCTGTCACCTTTGATCTTGCTATCCCGCAGACCTCCTTTAACCTCGCACACACACACCTGTAAATCAATGATCTTACTTACACATGTAGATCTCTCTACACCCTGAATAACCCTTGTCCTTGCCTCACCAAGTCCTTATGATTCTTCAACCAGTACCCCGATGGATCTTCTACCAGAACTTGCACAACCTGCAGCTCTACTTGATCATACACACTCGGCACCACTGTGGAACTAGGAGGAACTACCCTTGCTCTCTTCACTCTCAGAAGGAGCTAACCAAGCTCAACTCAAACTAGAAAAAATTACAATACAGCCCATGAGTCTATTATATAGATCTCATGCAAATAATAATTAGACATCTAATTACAATAATTAGATCCACAGCTCAAGACTAAAATTAGCCTTCTTCATGCAAACAATCGGTTCATTAATGAACTATCTATGGAACTCACAATTCAGAACCGCACATGCGACCGATGTTAGTCCCTGTCTACTTGGAGATGACTGACATTGGCTGAATACTGCCGATGTCAGTTGCCTTCCTGTCTATCCCTGACCATTGTCGATTGGCCTGAGCGACGTTGGTGATTGTGACACTCAGCAACCTCCTCCCCTGTTTGCATCAGTGAAGCTTTTAGCTCCACAACCTAACATTTTACTTACACAAAAGAAAGGGAAAACATTTTAATTTTTTAAATTTCATTCCTAGAAACAAAAATAAGATTAGAGGAACATTTTAGGTGTATATTTTAGTGTTTTCATTCCCAAAAGGTCAGTATATCATTGTTAGTATATTTACCCAATAGATCATGAAAGCTAATGATCCACTAGATTAGCTACTAGATTAGGTACAAGATTAGGAGGAATGGTACAAAAAACACATCATGTGAATTGGTGCACAGTCTTCTTCTAGAACAGAAGAATCTAGTATGTTAATATTATGATTTTGAAACATAACTATTATTTAGTTTATGTTTTTTATATATTAAATTATAAATAAATTTTTTATTATATTTTATTTAGTTTGACGTTGTATTACTAAGGTAATTGTATACACATACTCAAACTCTCTTCAAATTAGAGGGAATTTCTTCAGTTGGAAAGAGATTGAAGAAAAATGGGGGTAAGATTTTTTGACCTGATGGTTTGAAAAATCAATCTAAAAACTAGGAGAGATATATAGAGGATGTCTATATTGATTATGCCATACTCTTCACATCCCCACTATTCCCCTATCCACTCCTAACTACCTATTGACATGCCCTATGAGTACCATCTATTATCCTATGGTACTAATGACATGCTCATTTGGTTCAATGAAGTGGGGGAAATTTGGAGAGAGTCAAATGGTGAATATTTTATGGAGAATCTTTACCATGTGATCATGCACCTTTTCAACATGACATTTCTAACCTATCTTGGCTTGCCCTATTTTCCACAAAGAATTAAAAACACACACATTTAACTTATCATTAAATGAATATGGGATGAATCTCATTGAGAAGAAGACAAACATGTCCTTGGGGGATGATTTAAAAAGGGCAAGGAATGCATCCTACAAAAAAAACTTTATGTTAATGGAAATACATGCAAACCACCCATTATACCAAAGATGGGTGGATAAATATGATTAAAAAATGAGAGGGTAATGAAAAAAGGGCTATAGCTAAATACAAAATGTGGGTATGTCAAGGCTACCAAAAAGAGGATTCAAACAAACTGTAATACTCATCGTGCATGCCAAAAAGGCCTTAACTGATTGCTACTTGAATTTTTATGTATTCTATCTTTTCTATTTATTTTAAATTTACTACGTATTTAATTTTAAATGACTAATATAATTTGTTTTACTATTTTTTACAACATAGGGTATTTGAATGTAGACTAATAAAGAAGACATTAAATACCTTAAAAAGAATAACTTATGGAAATACATCATCATAAAATATGAAAGTGAATTATGTAATTTAATTTTTGTAGATGTTACTCATTTTTTATTCTTTGTTGTTTAGTTCTAATTGCTTCTATAGTTTTAGAAAGAAAAGTTTAAAATCCAACCCCCTGATGATCACATACCAGGGGCAATGGAGGAAGGCTGGGTAACAATTTTGAGACACATTGACATTGTAAAAGAAATAGAAGTAAGTATTAATTAAATATGTTTCTAAAATTATTAATTAATTATTAAATTAAAATCATAATATTAGGCTATATATATATATATTTAATTTGATTATAAAAATTTGGAATTAGGTTATATTTTTTAAAATAATAACTCAATTATTTTTATTTTAACTGTTATGTAGGGAACATTAGGCGCCTCTTAAAGTAAACCTCATTATGTATGCTATTTTTAATATTATTATATTTCATTTTTTTAATTTAAAATTTGTTTTATAATATAACATATGTTTTTTAGGCTGTAAAGAGATTCCAATGCACGATGATGATGGTGGCAGGTGTGCTAGTGTTTGTGATGGTGATGATGATGAATATAATAAATATTTTTAATTATATTTGATGGGATGAGTCCCTTAATATATTGTATAAATTACTGTTTGATAATTGTATTTTTATTTTTCATATTGACGGTTTTAGAAATTTTATAGATAATATATTCTTATTTATTGTTCATAATGAATATGAATTTGAAATTTATTTTAATTAAGTATAAATATTTTTTTATTAAAATTATTTTATAATATATAGATTTTAATTATTAGACATAAAAAGTTGACAATTAATTTAAAAAAAAAAAAATTATAATTCATTATCTATTTTTTTTTAATTTAAATCTATTTACATTTTTTATAAATAAAATTAAACAATAAACCACAAACCTATTTAAAAAAAGATCCTAATGCAACTTGCATCACTTGATGCATATATTAGAAATAGCCCTTTTTAGTACAACATAAATAATTTAGTAATATTATTGTGTGTGTGTGTGTGGAGTTATTTCAACAAATTACTTTAGATTAGGTTAAGCTGAGTGAAATTAGGGATTGTGTGGTTGTTTGAGACAAAGCTTGAATCCATATTTTTAGGAGATCAAATTCAACATTAAAGTCTCAAAGTTATGAATATCAAATGAATCATTATTTTGAAACCAATATTGTATCAAAACAATCTAAATGTAATTGAATATTTTAGGGAAAAATCAAGGGAAAATGTTTTCTTACTACCCCGAGCTATGAAATATGTGATGGAATTTAGGTTCTTTAATTATTTTTTCATAGAGTTAAGTTTTTTTGTGTGAGAAATGTGTCATAATATAGGTGGAATAGTCATGTTCAAATTGATGGGCTTGCCCTAGCTTTGAATATAAGGCCACAAGGAAAACACATGTTTTCTAAAGGTATACATCGATTTAGATATTTATGGCACTTATCTTACTATTATTAGAAACATTGGTTGCTTATAAAGGACCTTTTTCACTTATAGAAATCTAATAAGCCTATTGTGGATGAAATTTTGCTACTTGGTAGTATCTTATTAATTATTTCAATGTAATTTCATGAAGGATTGGAGATGACCTAACAACTATATATTTGGTCACTTCCCATAGTGTATATCATAAACTCTTGCCTGGGTTGCCTTTAAAATAAAGACTTAATTTGAAGTGGAAATGTAATTTAGTGAAGACAAATGGAAACACCTTGAAGCTACCATTTGAAAGTCCAAAGCTAATCCTTGACTCAAATCATTGATTGGAAGTTACTTTTATTCAAACTGCCTATGTGTGATAACATCCATTTTATTGCTATCAACCCTCTTAAGTGCCCTATTTTTAATCTTCTTGAATCTATCATTCATATTTTTAGAGATGAAGGTTTGCTGAAGGAATATGGGATGCTATTTACAATGAATTTCTTGATATTTTTGGATAATAATTGTCTTGGAAACAATCTCTTCTAGGGTTGAATATTTCACATAATGTGACTATTGAATATTTTAGGCAGTTGATTATTAGCCACCTTTGGAATAACAGATGCATTGTTGTGTTTAATATTTCTTATATTTAAATTATAGCTGCTATTCAAAATATTACTCTAACTAGTATTTACAGTTTCATATTCTCTTCAGGGTTCTTTATAATGTCGCCAAACTAACTCTATAGCTAGAAAAACTTAGAAACCAAATTTAGCAGCTTGAAAAATATCAAGTAAATGTCAGTTTGAAATTGTAATGGCTTTTGCCTTATGAATTATCCTTTTGTATATGTTTTTTTATATCAATCACTACTGTTACTATTCAATTTTTATGTAATTATTTTAAAATTTTCAATAAATATTAATAATAATATAGGTATGATAGCATAATAAAGAGAAGAACATGCATGGGGATTAGTTGTAGTGTGGTACCCACATGAATAATGATAGGTAAATATACAAAAGGCATAACTATAAAAGTGACCAACATTAGTGTAACCCATTAGCTAATTCTGGTGGTGATATGATAAAATATAAGAGACAACTTGTAAAAGTAAAGACATACATTTGAAATGGTTATAGTGCATTTTGATATAAAATTATAGAAAAACAACCTAAAAAAGACATCACATTTATTATTAATTGATTAATAAGCATGCGATTAAAATCCTAAAGGAAATTTTGTTGTTGTGGTAGTACTTTGTAAAAGTTAAAGCTATTTTTTATTGGTTTTTATTAGTGTAGGTTTTTATTTTTCCCTATTAATTAATTAGGGAAATTATATTTTTGTGCTACATGGAGTTTTCTTACATTCGTGGGATAGGATAGCTTATGTGGAGATGTGTGTCATAGATGTGTCATAGGTGTCATAAGTAACTCCCTTGATGGGAGTTACTTCTCTATTCTTAGCACCTTGTCACCACCTTTCATGGAGGAGTTACAGTCTATTCTTGGGGTGCCTTGACCACCTTTTATGGAGGAGTTACTTACGTGCTCTCCTATATGTATTCTTCACTTTGGCCATCTCATGTTAATCAGATATTGGGTTTTCTCCTATTTTGTCTTGTGCAATTTATCTTCTTATATAATTTCAAATTGCTTTAGCATCTATGTGATGTGCACTAGCTTCATCTCATGTGATCACATCTCCATTGCATTCACATTATCTAGATTTTGGTAACAACTCTGATATGGTATCATAGCCACTCCGATAATCGTGTGTCTGGTTATGCTAGTAGTTTATTCTAAAATTCTTACTTTGCTTTCTTAGTAGTTTTTTTTTGTTTAACTCTGTTGCATTTGAGAGTTTTGGTAGAGTTTCTTGAAAACTCATGCAAATCCATACAAAAACTTGTTAAAAAAATAACTTATGAGTTAAAATTTGCCAAGACATCTTGTATAGATCTATTGTGGCTTCAGCAAAGGTAGTAGAATTCATTTTTTTGGGTCATTCTAAAGGAAAAGAGAGATCTCTGCACATCTAGTTTCTGCTCTTAGACACCACTTTCAGCTTGGGGTAGCTCTCTAGGAAGTGCATCTGCATGTGGAGGTCAATGTGGGGCATCTAGTAGGGTGAGATATGCATGGAGTGGGACTCTAGCAAGGCAAAATGAAGCTGTACGACATCCAACGTGCATGTGCATAGTGAGGTAGTGACTAATACTATCTGCTGTGCATTGAAACTAAATCTTTGTCTCTTCCCTGCTGTATGTTGAAATTTAAACTTGTCTCTTCTCTTCTATACTACTGTGCATTGATGTCTATAGACTCAATATTTTTTTTTCCCAACAAAATCATAACTACACCTTTTTTTGTAAGAGAATTCTGCCACCTGCTATTTTTTCTTGTAAATGGCGCCCTCTCCTTGTTTGGCATCCCATGTGGGCCCTTAGATACTTGGCCAACAGTTTCATTCTATCTTTTACTTTAATTTTTTAGTTAAAATTGACTTGTCAAAAAAAAATCAGTCAATTTGACTAAATATTAAGTATTTTAGACAATTTGAAAATTTTGGGGGTTTAGATTTAAACTTGTATCTTCGACCTACGAAGACGAAGGGTGAGGCCCGAGTTGGTAGAAGGCCAATTCCCCCTCAAAAATACCTCCTTTGGATTCCTCACTCCATTTTGAATCCAACAGTGGTTGGAAGTCCACTTTCTCTCTCAAAATAGGCATATTTTTAATGTTTTAGTGCTAATTTTTTGTAAAAACACTAGTTTACAGGAAATTGAACCTTTAATATCTTGCAAATGGTAGCTCAAATTTGGGTGCCATTTTTTTCAAAAGTGTTTGTAATTCAATTCTCCATAGTGTAGGCTTGTTATTTGTCAAAAATGCACTAGTTATAAAGTGCCTAAAATTTGGGTCTCTTGGGACATATTTTCGACTGAGTCTGACGTCCTATTTGCTTAAAGTCTTGCACTGATTGCTCTAAGACACATTCTTGACTGAGCCCAACATCTTTTGAGAATGAAATTACATATTTGGGGGGGGGAAACATTTTGGGGGTGTGTGTTTGTTTTTCACAATTTGTAAAACTTTGCTTTCATTCTCCTTTTTGTATAAATTCACAACTTGTAATCAACACAACTTCACCTAAATTCAGCTTAAAATAGATTATTTTCAACTTAAACCCCTAACACCCTTCAAATATCATGAATGGAAGGTTAAAATCTCAATCATTCTTAGAAGCAAAGGGTTGTATAGGATCACCATGGATACTGAAGTAGAACCCAGCACTGATGCTAAAAAGGTCAAGTGGTACAACCGTAGTGATGAAGCCTATGGATTACTGAGCTTGTCTATGTCTCCAAAACTTATCTTCCATTTAGAAACCTCCAAGACTCTCAAAGACATATGGGACACCTTAAAACTCTTATTTGGGAAGCTTAATGAGATGAGAGGTCATGAGCTCGAAAATGAACTCGTAAGTCTAAGTCCTAGCAACTTTGACACCCTACAGGACTTCTTCTCTAAGTTTAAGGCCTTAGAGTTTGAAATTGAAAGAATGTGAGATAGAGAAGAAAGATGATCAACTCATCTTTTCTATTCTCACAAAGTTAGGTCCAATCTATTCAGTCTTTGTCTCCACTTTTCATGCCACAAAAAGTGCCCTTGGCACTACATGAAAAATGCCTTCTTTGGATTCATTCATTGCCGACTTGACTAGGGAGCAAGATAAGATAATTCAAATGGACACAATGAAGTCTAATAAACCCCAAGCTTTGATAGCTGGAAATGGTAAGGATAAGACTTCAATAAAGGAGAAGAAGAAAAATAACAAGGACCAAGAGAAGAAGAAAAAAATAACAATCCTACCAAAAACAACACTGAGTCTTCCTCTTCCAATGCTAAACCTAAGAAGGAGAAGGTTAAGTGTGCCTATTGTAAAAAGATAGGGCATGATGAACACAAATGCATAAAGAAATAAATAGATCACCTAACTCATCTTCTAGAGAAGCACAACATAGGTGTTCCAGAGTCCATCAAGCAAAATTCATCTACCCAAGATTCTACCAAGGCAAAAGGCAAGGGTAAGGAGAAATAAAAGGGCAAGGCCCTTATAGCAAATGTAGCTTCTAAAAAATCATGGGTCATTGATTTGGGTGCTTCTCACCACATGGGCTCTTCACTAGTTGAGTTTTCATCTTTAGAGCCTTGTAGCATGACTTCAATTAGTTTGGGTGATGACACATCATTTTTTGCTGTAGGGAGAGGGTCAGTTGAAATGGAAGGAGGAACATTCAATAATGTTCTAAGTGTTCCTTCTCTTTCAACCAATCTCCTATCAGTGTACCAAATCACTCACATTGGTCGGGGCATGAAAGTTGTGTTTTGACCAGATTCAGTGGCTATCAGGGAGTTGCATAATGATACTATAGTGGCAGTGGGTAGGGCAGATCACCAAACAAGGTTATACACCTTCTCATATTTTGCACCAAATTCTTCTCCAATAGCATTGCCGACTCATTCAGATGAAGTTAGCAAATTATGGCATGAGCGGTTTGGCCACCTTAACTATCGCTACCTTGAGCAACTTTGCAAACATGACATGGTAATTGGCTTGCCTCGTGTCTAATTCTTAAAAGGAATTTGTGAGGGGTGCTCCCTTGGGAAGCATCTCGAAGCAAAGTTTGACAAAGGCAAAGATTGGAGGGCTTCACAACCTTTGGAGTTAGTCCACAGTGATGTATTGGGACCCTTTTCCAAACCATCTTTCACAAGGGCCAAGTACATCCTCACTTTCATTGATGATTTCTCTATGTACACTTGGATATATTTTCTCAAACAAAAGTCTGAAGTGTTTGAAAATTTTCTAGACTTTAAGGCTCTTGTTGAGAAACAGAGTGAGAAATTTATCAAGGTTCTTTGAACTAATAATGGAGAGGAGTATGTCAGCAACAGGTTTGAGCAATTTTGCACCATAGAGGGGATTGATTTGCAGTGCACAATCACTTATAGTACTTCATAGAATGGGGTTGTAGAATGCAAAAATAGGTTCTTGAAATAGATGGGTCACTATATGATTCACTCCAAATCCTTAGCACCACAATACTGGGTTGATGCCATCAATTGTGCTTGCTACATTCAAAATAGGGTTCTTCACAAAGCTTTGAAAGGGATAACACTCTTTGAAGCTTGGCATAAAAGAAAACCTGATGTTGAGAACCTTAGGGTTTTTGGATCCCTAGCCATGGCCCACATTCTGAAGAAGAAATGCAAAGCTATGGAATGCCAGTCCAAGCCTTGCATCTTTGTAGGTTATCCGGATGGCATTAAGGGGTATCTCCTTCTAGATCTAGTCACTCATGAGTTGTGTTGACCATTTTTCTCGCAACATGCCAAAAATTGGTCCCCTTCTACCTTTGCTATTCTAAGCCATTTTCATTTTTTGATTTTGCATGAATTTGTCCATTTCTACAGACTCTATAGGATTTCTATGAGCTCTACAAGTCTAAATCTATGAACTATGCAGGTTTTGGATTTTTTCCCGTAGACTCTATAGATTAGTCCTTTGGCACATGAAGGATCGGTTTCAGAGAGAGTGCTGGGTTTTACAAGGCTTCTTCAGGCTCTAGTCTGAAGAAAATCACAAGAAAAGCTACATCAAGGACCGGATGACTTTTGCCAAGGACAGTGACATCCCAAAAGCCATCAAGTTTAAGCAAGTGAACTAGCTATTGAGTGACGGTTGCGTGAACATCAATTTTAACATAGTGAAGTAGCCATTGTTTTTCAACTACCTTAGCGCCAACCATGAAAGGAGCCCAAGGAATGTAATGACCCACCTAGAGATAGCCCGAGGGCTGAAAGAGCCAAAAAGAGACAAGGTAGGGAAAAGACAAAAGTGCTAAGTGTAGGAGCGGGCAGATAGTCCAAGTGGCGAAGGGAGGTGCCAATTCAAGAAGTTACTCTAGCAGGTGAAATAGTGTCTACGAATTGACCATTAGAAGGTGTAGAGAGCCAACTACGTGACCCATTTTCTTCATTTCACAATTATGAGTAGACAAATCACGTAGGTGCATTCAAGGAGCAATCTCGGTTAATGGGGAAATGATGCGGCCTATGTCAAAAAATGCCTAAAGTCAGATCCAAGGCTGACACAACATTGATGTTTAAGTGGCCTACTCTTCCCGATGCTTGTAAGGCACATGGGTCACTTGTAAAAAGGGGCACCAAAAGGCCTCCTTTCTTCTTCTATATATTGTAAACTTCTTTTTTGAGAAAAGAAATCCTCTCTCAGCCTTAAGGCAAAACTCTGCCCAAAAATCTCTCAGGCTTGTAAGGCAAAGCTCTGCCAAAAATTTACCTTGAATCGAAACATAGCATTTTTACCTCCACTCTGAGTTTTTCATCTTTAATATGTGTCTATGCATTTGATTCTGTGTTAAGTCATTTTCTTAAATGCTTTTGCAGATTGATTTCAACATGTCTAGTGCAATTTTTGAGTTTTCCTTTTACAGGTCTGTCAAAAGTGTCCATAGAGGAGTATAGGTGAAGTGGATAGGTTGCTGCAGCGTGTCTCAGAATGCCTCTAGTAGTTATTTCCTCCTTTTATCTCCATGAAACCCTGACCCACTAATGCAAAAGGTTTTCTCACTTCAGGTGAAGTGTATAGGTGCTTCCTTTTGGTGAAAATTGTATATTCAGGCTGGGTGGATCACATTTTTTGGTGTATCACCTTTTCTTTTATTAGGCTTAGGCTTTGTTTTCAACATCTCTCTCTCCCTTTTCATCCCCCCCTTTTTTACATTTTTTGTTAGTAGTAGGAGAAACCAGGCCTAAATGATACATCAGAGGGAGTTAGCCCTCATCTAGAGACTCTCCCCTCCAACTTCACCAGTCCCACAGGTGAGAGGGGAGTTTCCATTGTTGCGTGAAGAAGGTAGGAGATCAGCCTCTTACCAAGGGTGCAATCTTTTGTGTCAACAGTTTCTGGCAAGCCTAGTGGGACCAACTAGGACAAGTTGTGTCCAAAGAGTTAAAGAATGTTTGGTGTGTTCTTCAACCGACCAGCCTTTAGAGGCTTTTGCATCAACACCAATGGTGAATCCAAGTTGAATTAGCTAGTTAAGCATCCTGGTGCCAATAAGAAATCATTTTTTGTATGTATAATTCCTTTACACAAAATCATGGGTCTTGTTTTCCTTCATATGACTATGATCAAGCTCAAGATTATTAGAGAATCGCCTCAAGCAGCTCTCCTAGTTGCCCTTCAATGATAAGGGAGGTGGTGCTAGAGTTTGAGAAGTAGATAATGAAGATTGATGTACTATAGTAGTACGGATATCAGTAGGAGCTGATGTATAAAGAGGAGTGTTTGTTTAGGCAAGCTCAGGCCTTGTAGTCCATGGAGGAGGAGGTAGCAAAATGGAGAAATCCATTTATTCAAGGCAGTCAACCTTGTGTGCCCCTTCCTATTATGAAGAAAGCCCCCTCTTTTACACCAAATCCTTTCTATCAGATAGCACCTTCTCACTCTAGCTCATCAAATGCATCTGCTCTCAATCCCATGTGCTTGGCTTTCCAACACCAGAGGGCATCAGAATAACCTCCCATGGAGATGAACCTTCTAAACTGCTTAGATCATGAATCTTCCATTGGGGGGAGTACCACGAGCAAGCACGTCCCTCTTCTAGAAACTCTTTCGGTGCATCAATAGTCTCTTCTTAGCATTCCTTAGCCTCCCCAAGTTTTTCAACATGATGTGCAGATTCCTAGTTGGAGGAAGGAATGCCAGGAACCAACCCAGAGCCTTGAAGAAGATGATGCTAGTGACCTCTAAGAAAGACTCTTTCAGGACAATCTAGCCAAGTAAATTGAAGATTTAGAGGCTAGGATGAAGCTGCTTCTTGAAAGAGAGTTCAAACTTTCAGACCTTGTGGAGGAGCCCCAAGACCTTGGAGAAAACAAAGTTGCTGCCTGTTCATAAGAGAAAAATTCCAATTTTGAGATCCTGAATTGGGGGAAAATAGTAGAATCATGGGGCAGGAAGGAGGACAAGCAAGGTTTTTCTCAAAACCTTGAAGAACATGAGACTGCTCCTACTCATGATGACGTTGGTGATCTCCAAGAAAGGCTCTTCCAAGAAGATCTGGCTAGGAGAATTGTAGAGTTGGAATCCAAAGAGAGATTCCTCAGCCAGTGTGTGATGGATGGTTCGGACCCAATGGCACATTCTATGTCTAAACACACCCCATCTACACATTTCCAAGAGAACTATCAGGTCCCACCTGATATGGATGAAGTGTTAGCCAAGTGGAAAGAAGAGAATCATTTGATTCTAGCTTAAGGACTGCCTCCTCCTCCACATGGTTTTCCCACTTCACCCCTTCTCAAGGAAGAACCTATTCTATAGGAGGCAAGTGAGGAGCAAAAGATCCAATATGTAGTTCTTCAAGAGGCTGTCATGAGTGATAATGAAGGTGGAATCATCATTGATGCTTCTTGTGAAGATGCCATCGGTAATGGAAAAGATGTAGGTCTTGCATATATGCAGATGTTCCAGCAATACGAGGAGGAAAAAATGCATGGTGAGCTCTCTTCCCCTCTGTTTAATGAACTTCCTTGCTACTTTGATGAGGAGGATGACTACACTGAGGACCCTGAGTTGGAGGAGGATCAGGAGGATAACTTTGAACATTTAGAGGTCCTGATCTTTGAGGAGGAAAAGGAGAGGTCTGTCTTCCTAGAGGAATGCCTTGAAGAAGAGAGCTTTGAATAAAGAGGTGATGTTTTGTGGGATAAGCAATCATTTTGTGAGTCCATTTTAGACATCACCACAGTCACCCTTCTTCAAGAAGGCCAAAAGAAAGTAGATGATGAGTCTGACAGAGTCTTCAACGAGGCAGAAGGAAACAAGTCAGACCATGCATACATTGTAGAGGAGCTATACACATCAAAGGGCTTATGGTGATGAGCCAGTAGCCATTGATTTCTTGGTGAGGAGCACCAACTTGAAGGACCAACATTCATCAAGCTTCCAAGAACAAGCAGAGTACACATATGTTGGGAGCATGTTTAAATCTGATCCACTTGAATACAAGCCAATGTAGGTGATAGGCAAGGGGAATAGGTCACCAAATCTCCTTTTCATTCAACTACTTGCCTGGCACCATAAGTCTTCTTGCTAGGAAGGGGACTTAAGAAAATTTCCCTTTGATCCAAGAGGGAGGCAATTATTCTTGGTTAGCTGTATATAAGAGTTTGTTTTCAGTTGCCTTTCCTATTTTCCCTAAGTACAATTGCACATAGGTAGTGCTTTTTAGCCTTGTGTGTTTCCCTTTGCGTGTGGGGTAAAAAGCTTCATGTTTTGATTCTCAGATCTTTTGGGGCTATTGCTAACTTTCTTCATAGCTGCATCTGAATCTGCACCTAATGGACTGCAAGGCAACTAGTCTTTAAGCATAACAGGCATGCTTCCCCTGGGAGTCGCCAATTTGTTGACCATTTTTTGCCCAATAGGCCAAAAATCAGTCCCCTTATACCTCTACTATTTTAGGCCATTTCATTTTTTGATTTTGCATGAATCTATCCATTTCTATAGACTCTGTAGGATTTCTATGAGCTTTGCAGGTCTAAATCTACATACTCTGTAGGTTTTGGATTTTTTCCCATGGACTCTGTAGATTAGTCCTTTGGCACATGAAGGATTAGTTCTAGAGAGAGTGATGGGTTTTACAAGGATTCTTTGGGCTCTAGTCTAAATAAAATCACAAGAAAAGCTGTAGAAAGGACTCGATGACTTTTTTTGAGGATGGTGACGTCCCGAAAGCTGTCAAGTTTAAGCAAGCAAACTAGCTGTTGGGTGATGGCCACGTGAACATCAATTTTAACATAGTGAAGTAGCCATTGTTTTTCAACTACCTTAACACCAACCATGAAAGGAGCCCAAGGAATGTAGTGACCTGCACAGAGATAGCCCAAGGGCTAAAAGAGCCAGAAAGAGACAAGGTAGGGAAAAGACAAAAGTGCCAAGTGTAGGAGCAGGCAGATAGTGCAAGTGGTGAAGGGAGGTGCCAATTCAAGAAGTTACTCTAGTAAGTGAAATAGTGTCTATGAATTGACCATTAGAAGGTGCGGCTGGCCAACAGTGTGAACCATTTTCTTCATTTCACAATTATGAGCAGACAAATCATGTAGGTGCATTTAAGGAGTAATCTCAATTAATGGGGAAATGACGCGACCTGTGTTAAAAAATGCCTGAAGTCAGAGCCAAGGCTGACACAACATTGATGTTTAAGTGGCCTACTCTTCCCGATGCTTGTAAGGCACATGGGTCACTTGTAAAAAGGGGCACCAAAAGGCCTCCTTTCTTCTTTTATATATTGTAAACTTCTCTTTTGAGAAAAGAAATCTATTCTCAGCCTTAAGGCAAAACTCTGCCCAAAAATCTCTCAGGCTTGTAAGGCAGAACTCTGCCAAAAATTTACCTTGAATTGAAACATAGAATTTTTACCTCCACTCTAAGTTTTGCATCTTTATTGTGTGTCTATGCATTTGATTCTATTTTAAGTCATTTTCTTAAATGCTTTTACAGAATGATTTCAGCATGTCTAGTGCAATTTTTTGAGTTTTCCTTTTACAGGTTTGTTAGAAGTGTCCATAGAGGAGTATAGGTGAAGTGGATAGGTTATTTCAGCGTGTCTTAGAATGCCTCTAGTAGTTATTTCCTCCCTGCATCTCCATGGACCCCTGACCCACTGATGCAGAAGGTTTTCTCACTTCAGGTGAAGTGTATAGGTGCTTCCTTTTGGTGAAAAGTGTATATTCAGGCTAGGTGGATCACATTTTCTGGTGTATCACCTTTTCTTTTTTTAGGCTTTATTTTCAGCATCTCTCTCTCCCTTTTCATCTCCCCCTTTTTTACATTTTTTTTAACAGTAGGAGAAACCAAGGCCTAAATGATACATCAGAGGGAGTTAGCCCTCATCTAGAGACTCTCCCGTCTAGCTTCACCAGTCCCACAGGCAAGAGGGGAGTTTCCATTGTTGCGTGAAGAAGGCAAGAGCTCAGCCTCCTACCAAGGGTGAAATCTTCTGCATCAACAAGTTGTTCATTGAGAGAAGTTTCCACTTTTAGGAGAGTCCTAGAGACTCAATACTTAACACTTCTTCTCCCTCATCGAATCTACTTCTTCATGATGATTACTCATCAGATTTAGATCAACCATAGCAAGTTCTTAAGCCAGAGACATCTTCTTCTTCTTCAAGTTTAGACAATGAGGACAGTGATGCAGAGTCATCCACTTCTAGTTAGTCAGAGGATGAGGAGTTAGCACCTGACTCACCCACTTTCAGGCCACTTTGGGCCAGATAGACAATTGAGAGTGCTAGCACTTGGGTAGGAGATCCTTCAGATAATAGACATACTAGGGGGGATTTTCAGAGAGATCGACATGTGTTCTTTGCTTCAGTTTTGGATCCATAGACTTTTTGAGAGGCATCGGGGGTACCTGAGTGGGATAGTGCTATGGAGGGAGAATATTCTTCCTTAATCAAAAATGACACTTAGGATTTGAATTCACTTCCTAAGGGAAGAAAGATGGTTTGATGTAGGTGGATATATTAGACCAAGTTTGCAACAGATGGGTTAGTTGATAAGTACAAGGCACAACTGGTCACTAAGGGTTTCTCACATGTGGCAGGCATTGACTACTCAAAGACCTTTACACCCATTGCAAATATGACTTCTATCTAACTCACCTTGGTGATTGCCGTAGCACATAGTTGGGATGTACACCAGATGGATGTGAAGAGTGCCTTTCTTCACGGAGACCTAGAGGAGGAGATCTACATGGAGCAGCTGCCAAAATTTGTTTAAGATTATTCCTTAGTATGCAGACTTAGGAAATCTATCTATGGCCTCAAAAAAGCTCATCAAGCATGGTACGCAAAGATGGATTCCTTCCTTCTCATAGTGGGTTTCACTAGGTGCCATTTTGACCCCAATGTATACTTCTTGTGGCAGGATGATTTGCTCCTAATTTTGGTTCTATATGTTGATGACCTTTTGATCATCAAAAGTTCTTCATTAGCTATCACAGTAGTGAAGGCATCTCTCTAGGATAGATTTGACATGACAGACTTGGGTTTGTTGCACTACTTCTTTGGCATCAAGATCTCACAGTCAGATTCATGGATTTCTCTTGCACAGCCTAAGTATGCTCTTGATTTATTGACTCAGTTTCACATGGCTGATTGCAAGCCATCTCCGACTCCCTTTCTATCAGGAGTCAAGCTTGAGGCTAACTATTCTTCACCATTGGTTGATGCCACTCGGTATCAACAACTTGTTGGTAGTCTCATCTACTTGACTCACACTAGGCCTGACATATCATATATAGTGGGACTTGTCTCCAAATTTATGCAGGAACCTCATGAGCTGCATTATAAAGTAGCTAAGAGGATCTTGCATTACATACAAGGTTCACATAGATATGAGATTCATTATAGATTTGGCATAGAGGTTGACTTGGTTGGATATACAGATTTAGACTAGGCTGACAATTCATAAACTCGCAAGTCCACTTCTGGTTACAGTTTCTCTCTAGGTTTTGGTCCTATCAGTGGTCTAGCAAGAAGAAGAATGCTATTGCTATATCATCCATAGAGGTAGAGTAAAAGGGAGCTATTAATGCAGCTACTGAGGCTATTTGGCTTCAGGGGATACTTTTTGAGTTTGGCATTCCTATCAAGCAGCCCACCATCATTTATTTTGACAACCAGAGTACCATTCAGATTTGCAAGAATCTAGTTCAGCACCAGCGGACCAAACACATAGAGATTCATATGCATTTCATTCGGGAGCTTATTCATAGTCAGGTCATTGACTTGATATTTTGCTAGTCTTTAGAGCAGGTTGCAGACATCTTCACCAAACCTTTCACTGA
The DNA here is from genome assembly GCA_037957365.1 of Torreya grandis. Taxonomy (NCBI): domain Eukaryota; kingdom Viridiplantae; phylum Streptophyta; class Pinopsida; order Cupressales; family Taxaceae; genus Torreya; species Torreya grandis. The sequence continues at coordinate 726,862 of JARHVA010001294.1, read as the reverse complement.
GAGCAAGTTCATTCATCTATGAGCTCTTCTTGGGGTGCGATCCATATCTACAATAGCATCATCTTCGAGGGGGCACTAGCCTCTTCCTTTAATTTATATCTCTCTTTTAGGGGGGATTTTTTTCCTTTGGGTTTTCTCATTTTCTCTATCTTATGGGAGATTGCATTTGTACTGGGTACCTCATCAGGCCTAGTTGTCGGGACCCATTTTATATTTCCACACTGCCCACCTAAGCTGCGCTTATGGGGGGTATTAGTGTAGGTTTTTATTTTTCCCTATTATTTAATTAGGGAAATTATATTTTTGTGCTACATGGAGTTTTCCTACATTCATGGGATAGGCTAGCTTATGTGGAGATGTGTGTCATAGATGTGTCATAGGTGTCATAAGTAACTCCCTTGATGGGAGTTACTTCTCTATTCTTAGCACCTTGTCACCACCTTTCATGGAGGAGTTATAGTCTATTCTTGGGGTGCCTTGACCACCTTTTGTGGAGGAGTTACTTACGTGCTCTCCTATATGTATTCTTCACTTTGGCCATCTCATGTTAATCAGATATTGCATTTTCTCCTATTTTGTATTATGTAATTTATCTTCTTGTATAATTTCAAATTGCTTTAACATCTATGTGATGTGCACTAGCTTCATCTTGTGTGATCATGTCTCCATTGCATTCGCATTATCCAGATTCTGGCAACAACTCTGATAGTTTTGTGTTGGATGGTATGATGAGGATGCTCTGGTAATGGTGTGAATGTACTTGAGCACCACCTAAGCAAAGATGTTGAGAGCATAATTACCTATGAATATAAGCATGATAGACGTGTAACCCACTAGGTGTTAGTATGCTAAAAAATCTATGAACCTTTCTGGGGATGTGAGAAGCATGAGTTTGTATGTTGTAGTAAATATTAGTTTAAAGGCATGTTGAAGGAACAAATGTGTACAAACTAGAGGCACAACTTTGACCACAATCATATGAACTCTATCCTTACAAAACATAAGTATGGCATGCTTAAATATTTTCATATAGCTCATATTATAACCATTCAGGGAATTTTTCCCCCTATAATTATGTAAAGTTTTCTTTTATTATTAAGGATATATTGTCTATAGTTTATATTATTTTAATCTATTGTGAGTTGATAGGTATATAAGCCAATAAGTAGTCTTATTCATTTTATGTCTTTTCATAAGTGGTTTTATATTGTTTGAAGCATAAATATGAATGCAAAAGACTAAAATTGGACCTTAAAGGATGTGGCAAGAAATGACAATTTTTTTGTTAAGAAACTACAAATGGAAATTTGGAAGAAGCTATGGCAGGGGGAAGGTAGAATAATTGAAAAATGATGATGAGATTAGGAGTAAATGTACTCATGGATCAGTTCATGATCTAATGAATATTTTTTTGTTATGGGAAAATTACTCATGGCTGATTTTGGATTCGAATTTTATTTCAAAACTTCCAAAAGAGCAATTATAGATTATGTCAACAAGATTTGGATCCATTAAAATTACTCTTATAGAAAAAGGTAAAATATATCAAAGTATCAACGCTGATAAAAAAACTAGTCTACCATCTTCAAATCTAGATCTTCACACTCTATGAGGGTATAAGGAAAATGAGGTTACTCAAAAATGACTCTTTCATTAAATTACTTGACAAAAATGATCTACATCATCTTGACATTTTGGAATCAGGTTTGGACATTTATTCTACTTTTGTTTCTTCTAATTTCTGAAATATTCAAAAGGTGTAAATTCCAAGGGCTTTGATCTTTAATGAATGTGAGGATTTGGATTCAAAATACCTTTTAGGAAAATTACATGGTAGGAAATAAAAGGGATCTTGGTTGGAGAACTAGTTGAAATAACATTAGAAAGGTTTTCATGAAAATAATATTTACTATTTGGTAAAAGGTTGGTTTATAGTTAAATTTTATACTGAGAGTGAAAGGGACTTTATTATTTCTAATTCTTGGAAGTTCAAAGGTAAGAATATTAATCTTTTTCCCTGGAAGGATTTTTTTTGAAAAAGAATCCTGCTATTATTCAAATATAGGTTTGGGTTAGGTTATACGCCCTTCCATTGGAGTATTGGAAGATGGAAGTTTTCTAGTTAATAGAAAATTATTTAGGCTGTTTGTGTGAAGTAGTTCCAAGATATTTTATAAATGATGCTATCTTTACACGGATTATGGTATAATTAGATCCTCCTGGGAAAGATACAAAATCATTGATTTTTAAGGTTGATGATCATGAATTTATTTAGTTACTAGAATTTGAAACTAAGGTAAAGATGTCTTATTTTAAACCTTTGGTAGGGTCATTTCCTCATTCTTAGGTGAAACCTATAGTGTTGGGAAAGAGTAATGGTATTAGGAAATTTTGGAAAAATAAAAAGCAAAATTATTCTCAATCAAAAGAAATGATTGATTATCTATCTAGGGAATTACACCCTTCTTTGATACAACCTCCTAATTTATTTCATAATCAACATGTAGATCCTAATGTAAATTTTTTTAGGAAGGAAAGTTTATGGTTGTTGAGGATCATGATAACTGTGTTATGGATATTTCTGTGGTTTTTTTAGAATATGTATCAATCTAGGGATTCTTAGGACCAAGATGAATTAAATAGAGATCAAGGCACCATAGTTGACTTTAAGGAATATTTGGAGACTCAAAACATTGATCTTTTAGTTCCATCTATTGAAAATGTGTTTTTGGATAATGCTTGTTTGAAAAAGGACCGTCATTCAATGCCAATTATTAGGGATGGTGTTTTACATCAATCTGGACCAAATAATGTTTTAGAAGAAAATATTGTTCCTATAGATCTAAAGGATACCTTCACTAAAAATATAAAAGTTGAATTTGGTTGCTCATTCTTTCAAACTAAAGGGGTTGTTTTACCCATGATCTCATGTAAAATTAAGAATAATGGATGGAAATATAATGCTCAAAAGTTGCTTGAGGAATTATCTAAAGTAGTTAAAATTGGTCTACGAAAATCTATGGTTGAATTATTTATTTTAACTAGAAGGAATATTTTTCTAATTAAATTTTTGTAGCTTGGGGAACTCACCCCTCCTTTTGGGATTACTTTAATTTAATCATAATAGCTTATCATTTTCCATCCTTTTGAACTTTTACTCCCTCTCATTCATTTGTACTCTATATGAAGTAAGACCATCCTTTCCATAATGACTTTATTTAGGATATTTAATGGATACCATCATGTTTCATTTTTGTGATTTTATCCATATTCTCATTCTAATGATGACTCATCATTTTATGATTTTGATTGCTTCTTTAGAGGTGTGGTGTTTTTTTTGAAATGTTTTGTTCATGTTTTTCCTTACTTCAGTACTGATTCTCTATAAATAGGAAAAAATGATGATTATGCAATGTTTGGAACCCATTACTCATGATGATCTCAGGTTAAACCAAGATTTATAAAAGGTCTCATGTGAGGCAGGGTGGATCTCCTTCTTTGAGAAATTTTATAGGTTTCATGAGGAGGCTTCTTTGGATTTTTCTAAGTCTCTAAAACATGGTAAAGCTAGGGTTAAAGGATTAGAGGTGATAGTAAATGAAGAGGTTATTTCTAGAGTTAGGGGCTTACTAAGAGGAGAGAAGTGGTATATTGTTAAATCCAAAATTGTTAATTTTAAAGATGCATTTCTTTTGCCCGGGGAGTTTATCATTGATATAGGTAAGAGTTTTGTCTACAACTCCTTACCTTCCTTTTAGCCTAAGCTAACAAAATTTATATTACATATGAGGGTCATTATATTTTATTTTTTGGGTATCATATTCATCTTCTTATGCATTTGATACAAAATATTTATATGAATCTTCCTTTCTTCATGCTTAGCATGCTTGAGAAAATGGCACTTGCAATGTAAAATGGTAATCATATGGCTCTAGATCATCATGGCGTTATAATATTTATTATTATGTATGCCTTAGTAAAGAGTTATTATTCTATATTCTGGGATCTTTTGTGTTTTTGCTCAAATATCTTTGATTTTTATCTTGCTAGACATGTTCCAAAGGGTCTAGATAATACTCAGTTAAGGTGTACATCTACTCTTACCTCTTCTAATACTAAAATTAGGAAAGTTCATCTTGGAGAAGGGAAAATAAAAAGGCCTATTTAGGTATTTTCTAGCTTAATATTATTTTAGAGCATGTTTTAGATAATTTTTTTCTTGAAAATTACAAAAATGGGACTTTTTGGAGATAACTCTAATTTTATGGGTACGAGGCTTCAAAAGTACAGTCACTCTCATTAAGATTTAAAAAAATCTCTTCAGGTCATAAAGAATCAATATAATGGTATTTTACATCTTAAAAATTAACTTGATGATAAAAAATCTAAGGAAACCCAAGAGAAACAAGAATTAAGAAAAAAATTAAAAATCTCCAAGATTCTTTAATATTTGCAAGTAATTTGGGTTCAATTTTTATTTCTTATAGGATTCCTCCTAAGGTTTATGATGTGATTTTTAATGAAATATGGTTGAAATGAATGTTTAAAAAGGATATATTTAATCAAGTTTCTAAATTAAATTCCCTAGCTATGTTTTAAGAAGTTTTAAGGCTTTCTTTTGAGGAAGATAACAATATTTTATGTGAAGTTTTTTTTACATAATCTAATTTTACCCCTGTTTTCTATGTGGAATCCAAATAACTTGGTTGGTGAGATTCACGTAAGGGATGTTATGTATTACATATATAATGAAAGTAGATTTGATTTTTAGAGAAAAAGGGATGAACATTGGAAAGCTAATTATCCCTTATGGTTAAGAGTAGAGCACCCTAGGCTGCTAGAGATTATTGAGGAAGTTTACAAAACTATGAAACATGAGAGGAATGCTACTTTGTTGGATAGAAGGGACATTATAGAGTAGGTTGTGAAATTGGGACCTCTTTTTGTTAAAAAAGTCTTTGATTACTTCTCCAATAGATGGATGTTAGTGCCTGCTATGTTAAAGATGAAGGAGCTTCATTCTTTAGTCAATCTTTTAAGTAATCTAGCAAGGATGATTTATTATTTTCATACTATTACACATTTTATGGAAGATTATATTGGGTTAACATTTTAAATTACCTAAATTTTGTATCTAATTTATGATTAGAGGTTTTGGTATCCTTTGATTGAAATAATTGTGATTGTTAAATGGAAAGATGTGGAATGTAAAAAAGGTTTTCATCTCCCTTAGGATTCTATTAAAATTTCTCCTTCAAACTTTAGGTTGGATTGTGAAAAGGATTTCTTATGGTACATTTCACCAAAACAAAGCAAATCTTAAGTGGTTCTTCCCATGTTCTTTTTTTTGTTTAAGATAATGATATATGGGAAATGGATACAAAAGAACTCTTAATTTTGAAGATTAGTGCTTATTTGTGGTTTGGTAACTTTGTTGGACTATTCCATAGCTTTTATTTATTATACAATTATTGGTTTTTTATTCTTTAAGTTGTTGCTTATCTTCTAGTTAGTTGTATTAAGATGGTGGTATCATCTTCAACATATTTTTTAAGCCTTGTTAATTGTTTTGGGTGAAAACTCTAATGCTTTGTTTTGAATCATTATTAAAGAGTTGAATGTTTTTTTTGGACAATTAATTTGAGATTTGTTATGATTCCACATTTACATAATCTATTTTTATGTTATGACATTGATATTATGTTGTGAAACTGATTATTGACTATTATTTAGTTGGATTATATGTGGTATTGGTTGCAATAATGTTGGGCTGTGTGCTCAATTCTATACTTAATGATTTTATGGACTTATTACTATTGTTGATGATATTATAAATCTATATTAAATTATAGATTATCGATATGATGTGATTGATCTCCCTTTTGGTGGTTGAAGGTTCTATCTATGAGCTAGACATATATTGAAGGCTATACTCATAGAACTGAATGAATTTTGAGCATATCAAACATGTCTGATAGGTATACTTGTTGATTTGTTTTATCCTTTAGACATCTTCATTGGTCATTATGATTATCGACTATGGTCATTGTACTTATTGTTGCTATTGTACCTTATTTGATGTCATTATTTACTATTATTTTTCCATTATGTGTTTTATGGCCATAGTATTCATTCCTCCTTATGCACAACTCCATCTCATTCCTCTTTTGCAGGTTTCTATTCATTATGCATCCCTTCATTGACCCTATTTACCTATGCAGACTTATTACCTGGACCTACCCTTGACACCCCTAGGAACATTTGACCCCTCCCATATATTAAAAATTCAACCTAGTTAGACCTTAGACTAAGGTGATGGCTTGTATTTTGATGACTTGTTTTAGATTAAGGTAAAAGCAGGTTTTGAAGGGGCCCCAAAACCCTTTACATCAAAAAAGAGATAAAACTTAAAGCATAATCGGGTTTCTAAAAAGAAACCTGAAACCAGTAAAAACAAAACCAGGTTAAACAGGAACCTGAAAATAGCCAAAAAGACCAGATGTAACAGCTAACAAAACACGGAACAGACCATCAATAGACAGGATCAACACCCTACAAACCTACCAAACAAAAGAGGTTTTAATTATTTATTTTTACATGAACAAAGATTCATATCTAGAGGGGGGACCAAACTCTTAGACTTCTTCCTCTTAACTGCTGTCCATCCATTCTCTACCTTAGCTGCCTCAACCATCCATGCCTCAGAAGACAGTGATCCATGAAGCCCAGGGGACACAGATGCCTTAGCAAAATCCTTATGAAAACCAACCAAAGTCTGGCTCCTAGGAAGTTCCTCCAAAATAGGGGGAGAGACCAACGCCTCCTCAACAACTGGCTCAGAAGGATCACTAATCCCAGTCTCCATAAGACCTTCAATAGAATCTTTCACCAGCGAATCCTCCTCTACCATTGGCTCGGAAGTATTTTGATGACTTGTTATTATGGATTTGACTTGGTATTAACGTTATTTTAATTATTGTTTTTAAACATTGTGATATTGACCTAGGTCAAAGACATGTTAGATTTTATTTTAAACACCATTTATTAAGGTGGGTGGCATGGATGGAGGAATGTTATAACGTTGATATTTTTAATTAAGGATTAATACAAAGGTTAACCCTAAACTACATTTCTTTTGGTTGGCAATTGGATTAGAAATCAAGTTTTCTAGATGTGCCATAATGGTGAGGTTGGCGGGGGATTTACCTTGGGATATGAAGGAGGATTTCTCTCTCCTCCCATTCAATGTAGAATTGAATAGGGTATGGGAAAGTGGATGGAAGGGATGGGAGTTTGGATGATAGACAAAGGGAGTTGGGAAGATGGAAGGATGGAGGAGAAAATAATAGAATGTTAGCTAGTTTTAATGGCATCCATGATAGATTTTGGAGGACACACAACAATGCTTGGAAATAATATAAAGGTTTTTATCTTTTTGGCTTCTTAGATTTTTTTGCATTATCAAGTAAGTTTTGTTTTTACTGGTTATTTTCTCTATGTAACTTGGAAATAAAAATGAAGAAGCCATTTATGTAGTCAATTCTAGATGCATACATAGACCCCTATAAAATTGATATATATATATATATATATATATATATATATATATATATATATATATATATATATATATAACATTTGCTTATAAACTCAAACGTGGATGTATATACAAGAATATGTAGTTATTCTGTTCAAATATATTATTTCTTGTTATTTTATCTCTACATGTTTCATAAGGATTATTGATTTCCTTAGTTCTTGTCCTGTTAGGAACCATAATCATTTGAGTGGTCAATTTATTTAAAACTAGTAACTATGTTTTACTAGAAGGTGATTGTGTTTGTTATAAAGGTGATTGCGTTTGGTTAAACATGGGTGACTATGTTTTATAAAAAGGTGACTAAATTTTATTAGTGGTGTTTGTGTTTTTATTAAAGGTGACTATGTTGTTATAAATGGAATTTGCATTTGTCATATAGGTGACTATGATTTATTAAATGTGACTATGTTGTTATAAATGATAATTGCATTTATCATATAGGTGACTTTGTTTTATTAAAATGTGACTATGTTGTTATTAAGGTGATTATGTTTTTATTATATGATGACTGCATTTTAAATAATGACTGTGTGACATTATTTGGCTATTATTTTTGTGTCAAATTCTTGATTGCGTACCCTATTATACATGTGGCAACTAAAAAATTTACCAAAGGCTAAATGGTTAAGCTTCAACTACATTTATATTTGGTTGATTAGTAGAGTTATGGGTGACTATGTGATATTTCAAGACCTATCTATGTATATGCCATAGACTTTGAAAACATTGAACCACCTCTTGATTACTATCTTTGGAAAATCATTGTTTGATTTGTTTTCATTGTTTAGCTTAAGGTTTGAAGCTATAACTAGTTGAGTTGTTATTATCAAACTAAATTTGACTACAATATTTCAGTTATATCTATGCATTCTATAATCATATCATTTTGTGTTATTATATCAAAGTTGTGGTGTATATGTTTTATCTTGGATTGAAGCTTTATTTGATTAGAGTTGTTAGCCATTGGATTCAATACTATGTTTAAATAGGATGAGTAGGCTGAGACCTTAACTTCGATCGGGTCTCTTTGTTATATATGGTTGCCTTCTATGTTATGTTTTGACTCTTTTTAACCTTTGACTGTGTTATACTTGTTCAATTTTCAGAACTATTAGGGGCTAGGTTTTATTTTATATTACATTTGTGTTATGCCATAACCTTAAAAACTATCGATCCATTTTTGGTCATTGCCTTTTTATAATCAATGTTCATTTTTGATTTTGATACATAAGTTATATATATATATATATATATATATATATATATATATATACATACATACATTCATACATACATACATACATACACACACACACACACACCCAAACTATGTATTCTTATTTGACTGGGATGTATGAGTTGACTGTGCATACTTCATCGTGGTCTTAAGTTTTGACCTTGGTATTTCATTCAACTAGGTTATGATGCTTTTATTTGGTTACACCATTTTCATCAACTATGTTATTATTTTTCTCAAGGCTACAATATATATATGCATATGGATGTGAATACATGTATATATTACACATTGAGTTGGTGACTATGTTCAATTGTATGATTGTTAGTTCTTATGATAAGTGTTGGTATCTTTTTGATGACATCTTTTAATATTTTGACTGCATGGTGATTATTTGTGGCATGAGTTGATTAAGTGTGGAAATAACTTGGCTATTTATGCTGATTTTAGCCTTTTGATTTTAAAGGTATGATTAATTGGTCTATTATGCAATCAAATTTGGAATTACCTCTGAATATACTTGATCCTATTTGATTAGACTCAAGTGGATTTTGAGGAAGTTTGAAGGAGTTATCTATTTGTGTTATTAACTGGTTTTGTTTTATATTCTATTTTGTATTATTGGTTTTAATTAAATTTTACTTTGATATTTTGGTTACTTTGTATGGAAGGGTTGCTGTTTGATTATCATTCTTAGACTAGACTTGAATAAGTAAATAAGTATAGATTGGGGGTTTAGATGATTAAGGCTACCCGTAACTTAGACAAGGATCCAAGAAGGTTAATTTGAAGAATATATAATGGATTAAATTTTAGTCCATTCTATATCATTCGATAAGTAGGATTAATTTTCCCCACTTTTGATCTATACTACAAATAGATTTATTCTTCTTATCTCACCTTAGAATGATATATTTATCTTCTTATGTTCTTTTACTTCAAGATGTCTCTTTTGGTTTGGAATCTTATTTATTCAAAATTAACTTCATGTTCTTGGTTACCATAACCACCATCCTATTGATGGTTGGGGTGGTGAGGACCACTGATGGTTGGGTTCATAGGGTTGGTTGGGCAGACTTATCCTGATCAGTTCATAGGTGTTTGACTTCATGCATTTAATAACTTCACACACACATAATGAAATATAGTAACAATTTAATTTGCTAATTAGATTAATTACTTGATATATCTTGTTAGCATTGATGTTAGGATAGATAGTGTTCAATTACTTAATATAATAGTTAAATTTGACATTGAACTAATTAATATGCAATCTTCATTATTGATCATGTTAGCTACTAACTTGTGTTATAAATGGGTTGTTGAATCAAAATGGAAATTGAATATTATATGAGGTAAATTGATTGTTGGCTGAAGGTGATATACTTCAGATACATTATATTAATTAGTTATTGGTTCAACTTTGTATTTATTTAACAGTCTATTATAATATCTAAGATGGATTTAATCCTGATGTGCAATCAATACTTATATATATTCATTGTCATATTAATTCTTGGGTACAAAAAAATTGATCTATGAATATTATCTTGGGACAGACTTAGATGTTTACACTAGTTTCTTAATTCTAAAATTTTATTTGAATTAGAATGATCTTAATTAGATTATATAGACAATTAGATATAATCTATGTTGTTGTCTCATATTGACTAAGTTTAATAATTAATTTGAATTATTAACTTATGTATACAAATACGTAGATGCATATGGATCTCTTAGTCATTTCATAAATGCATAAACTTTTACAACTAGTTTATGAGGAAAACCAAACCAAATCCTTCTTTCTAAACATGCATTTTAGACATACTTGTTTGTGTGCAAGGTATGTACTCTACATGTATTGATCTGAAAAATATTACTTTCATTACTTAAAATACATATATCTCACATTATGTAATCAGAGATTTAATGAGTTACTCTTGCATTACTTAATAAATGAAATAATAGTTAACTAGTTTTCATAATTAATCATACACATGTATAACATTTCTACATAGAATAATCATATGATTATATAAAGGAACTTGGAAAAAATTATAATAATGTCATTATTATAAATCAATGGAAGACAATAATTAAGTTACATGTCACTACTTTTCTATTTGATGAGGTATAGTGAATAAATAATATTTGCATGCTTGCTAATTTCTTTTACGTTGGGTTGTATGTGTTACACTTTCCCTTTCTGATAGCTTAGCTTACTTACCTCACTGCCTTGGCCATCCAATAGAGAAATTTATAAGAGTTCCTTAAGTGGTACATTTTATTTGAGTTCCACTCAACTTGACATTCATGTGAATTTCATTTGCTTGATAATGTTGAATTTTGTGCTTGATCATTGTTATTTTTTTAAACACTTGCTACCTTCTTCTAGTCTAGATGAATTATAAATTTATTCTTAACACAATGATATATTCAATCATTCATTTATTTATGTGATTATGGAATATTGTATGAAGAGAAATTAATTCTTTCTTAATTAGTTATTTGAATTGGCTCTGCTATTAAGTGATTACATGAGTTTACTTCTCTTAAAATAAATAGATAGTTCAGGTTTAATTGATTAAATGTCTTAAAATCATTTAAAATCACATTAGATATGCCAGCCATAATGGTTATATGTTATTTTTTATTAACTTCTTATAGAATAATGATGTTGATTATAACTATATCATTAATTATTATTCTAGTAATAACATCCATGTTGGTAAGTGAATGATGTATAAATTTTATAATTAGTGCGGTGACCTTAAAGGTTATAAGGCATTATGACTTTGACTGGTATAAATATAGAACCTTGTATTTTAAATCTATTTTCTCTTATGTGATAATATATTTTTTGCTACGTAAATGATTAAAAATCTGCATATGTTGAATTGATTTATGGTTGCTAATTATGTCATTTATATGAATTATGTAACATGCATTTTAATGTAAGCCTATGATTAAACTGAATGATAACTTAGGGTAATAGAGTTATCTTTCTCAATTAAACTAATCCTTTAACTTAAACATCCTCAAGTAGAATTGAAACCCACCAAGGAGAGTGAGGTATTTACCTAGGGTTAAGGACCTAAAAATGGTCCTATATGGAAGTACGAGTGCCACATATGGTGCTCAGGTCCTATATGTGTATACATACATTGATATGTCCCAAACCCCATAAAACATATAATACAATAATGTGCTTCCCTATGGCACCTTTTGTATGTGTTTACCTCTAGCTAACTACCTTATTTTACCTCCTTAGGTTTTAGTTGTGTGTATGTGAGTGCATTCAACATTTATCACTTGCATAGTAAGCAAATTAAGTGGGTCTAACACCCATCCAAAATATAATCTGATATATAATTTCAATTTTTTTAGGGTTGTTTCATCTGGTATCATAGTAGTTTTTTGATCTAGGGAACTCTATGAATGAGTATTCTTCTTATAATTTTGTAATCTACTAAGTTGTCACTTGTAATTTATCAGGATGGTTAAAACATGATCAAGTGAAGGCAACATCTATGAAAATCCTTTTAATGTCAAACCAACTAGGGGCAGAGTTAGAGGATGCAAATGGGGTCATTGTGGGTGCATCCCCATTCATAACCAAGAAGAGTTACCCATAAATAATGCTGATAGCAACATCGAGGTACCCAATGCTAAAGCAGTCAATGGGAATCCAACCAATAAGCATGAAGAGATCCTCAATGGAATATTGATAACATTTAATACCATGCAAGGAAAGATTGATAACCAAGAATAATAATTGAATAATCTTGAAAGAATATCCTAAGAGTAAGTACCTAGATTAGAAATGGGACAAGTGGAAAGACCTATAATTCAAGAACTACCTTTTATCACTATTGAGCCAATCATCAAAGAGATAAAAAAATTCCACCACCTACCTTTTTTAGTAAAAAATTAGGTGATGCAACTGTTGCATGGTTTACATTTACAAAGTACTTGAACTTGCATAATATGCCATCTAATGTGAAAGCCAGAGTGATAGCCTATCAACTAGTAGGATTTGTATCTTTATGGTGGAATCACCTTTGTGATATTGAAGGATATCAACCTCTGAACTTGTCTTGGTATGTTTTTGCGACTCAGTTTCACAAGAGGTAAAAGGGATGTTTATAACAACACCTATTCTTATCATACTGGACCCAAATGGTAACTTTAAAGTTTGGGCTGATGCTTCTAAAGAAGACTATGGAGGCATCTTGACTCAAGATGGCAAAGTTATGGCTTATGAGTCACAAAAAATAAAGATCATAAAAAAACTATCCTATGCATGACATGGAACTTGTTATCTTTGTTCATGCACTCAAATAATGGAAACATTTCCAACTAGGAAATCTTTTCAAGGTGAAATCTTATCACCAAAGTTTTGAGTATTTATTATCTTAAGCACATTTAAATGCATGCCAACATAGGTGGCTATAATTTTTGAGAAATTTTGACATGAACATATCATATGTCAAAGGCAAGGAGAATCATGTGGCTGATGCACTCAACAGACTCATGTACCTTGATACCTTATCAGTGTTACAAGAAAATTTTAGAAGTATGATTTTGGAATAACAACTTGCTGTGTATTCTAACATGATGTAAGAGTAGGTTTGGCTAATGCACCTATAAGAAAAATATTTTTAAAAATTTGTATTATAATAGATGCCCTGCTAAGGGATAAAGGTGGAATTTATATGCTTAGTTTGGGTGACTTGATAAATTCTATACTTAAATAAGTATATATAGCACCTTATTATGCTCATCCAAGTACAAAAAATGATACATGAGATAAAAAAACTCTATTTTTGACTTGAAATGAAGCATGATGTCGATAAATTTTTAGAAAAATGCTTGGAGTGCTAGCAGGTCAAAGTTGAGCATTACCATCCAAGAGGGATTTTGTACCCTCATGATATTCCAAGAGATAAGTGGGCTATAATCTCACTTGATTTTATTATGGGGATTCAAAAATCATGTAGCAAGCATGATATAATCTTTGTTGTGATTGATAAAGCCACTAAATTTAGCCACTTTATTGCTAGAAACTTGACTGATGATGCTTTCGTGTTTGCAGAATACTTTGTGAAGGAAGTGGTTAGACTACATGGTATACCTGTAGTGATCATATCAGATCAGGACAAGTTATTTACTTTGAGGTTTTGGTGTACATTAATTGTAACATTTAGAATAAAGTTGAATTTTAGTTATTCATATCATCCAAATATGGATGGGAAAATAGAATGAATCAACCAAGTGGTTAAAGATATGTTGTGCATGTATGTAATGGATCAGTAATCAAAATGGGAAGATTACTTCCATTTGGTTGAATTTGCATATAATAAATCTTACCATTTAACTATTAAGATGGATCCACTTGAAGCTTATATGGGTGTAAATGCAAAATATCTCTTGGTTGGGATATCTTAGAAAATAGAGTTGTTGAACTTGATTTACTGCTAAAATATGATAGGCAGATGGAATTAATAAGGCATAATTTGAAAATAGCCTCTGATAGGCAAAAGAGCTATGCAAATCAAAAAAGAACCCCATGTGAAAGTAGTGTGGGAGACAAATTTTTTCTTCATGTTAGACTGTACAAAAGTTCTATTAAGTTTGGTAAGGCTTCCAAGTTAGCACCACATTTTGTCGGGCCTTTCAACATTGTGGAAAATATTAGTCCTATTACTTACCGACTGACACTTCATCCTTATCTATCAAGGATTCATGATTTTTTTCATGTTGCTTTTCTAAGAAAGTATATACCTAATCCATCTCATGTTTTGGATTGGACTCATTTATTAGTCATAGAATAGGAAAAGATCTAATTGAAATCAGTGAAAATATTGGACCATCATAACATTAATTTGTGTAACAAATATATACAATAGGTTTTGGTACAATATGACTTGCTAAGAGAAAGGAATGCTACTTGGGAAGATGATCATATTTTCAAGTGACATTATGCATGGATTTTTGATTAACTCATCAGGATGGCTCCCTTTCAAGACGGAGAAGATGTTATGATTTTGCATCTTCATAATCTATTCTAATGTTATAACATTGATATTATGTTGTTAAATTGATTATTGACTATTATTTTGTTGGATTATATATGGTATTGGTTGTAGAAATGTTGGTTTGCATGCTTAATTCCGTACTTAATGATTTTATGGACTTATTACTGCTATTGATGATATTATAAATCTATTAAATTATCATTTGTCAATATGATGTGATTGATATACTTTTTAGTGGTTGCAAGTTTTATCTATGAGCTAGGTAGAAGCTAGAGGTTGTACTCCCATAACTAAATAAATTCCTTGCATGTCAGACATGTCTGATAAGTATACTTGTTGATTTTGTTTGTCCTTCGAACACCTTGATTGGTTGTTATGATTGTTGACTATGGTACTTATACTTATTGTTACTACTATACCTTGTATGATGTCATTATTTATCATTATTTACCATTATTTTTATGTTATATGTTTTTAAATTATAGTATTCATTCCTCCTTACACTCAATTACATCTCAATCCTCCCACATGTTAGTGCCTAGAATTATACTAAAGCAATTGGGCCCTTGTCAAGTACAAATGCCTAAGTCCTCAACCAAATTTATATCTTCAGATGTTCACTCCAAGGTCAAGTTCATGTGAAAATTAGCTAAGTCCTAATATGCTTTAGTGAATGTGTCTTTCCCTTAGAAATTTTAGGGATTTTTGCATGAACACAATGTCTAATGGAAGTAGTTCTTTAGGATTTTTGTCTCAAATAAAAATTTTGAAGACTTATTTCTATCAAACATTTTATCCTCTACAAAAAGTCTAAAGGAATTCAATGTCTTGACGAAGTCCCATTTGTATTGGGATAAGTGTTTTGCAAAAAATTTGAAGGGTCATTTCTTTCAAACATTTGTCCACAACAAAATGTTTGAAGGGCACTTGCATTTCAAACATTTTACCCACACAAAAAGCTCAACAAAAGACCTTTATTTTGGAAAAGGTGTAAAGTCTTATTTGTTTTAGACTTTTTGGTCCATGATAAAAATTTTGAAGGGCACTTACCCTTTGGGCATTTTGCCCATGTAAAAATCTTGAAAGAAATGCAACCAAAATGTTTCAACCAAAATGTTTTATATAATAAGCCTGAAGGAATTCCATCAATAATTTTGTCCACGATAAAAAATATGAAGGGCACTTGCCCTTTGGGCATTTTGCTTGCACAAAAATCCTGACAAAATTCATTCATTTAGAACAAGTGCAAAAGTCCTTTCTTTGACAAAAATGTAAGCTCAATTTTTTTAGAGAAAATGCCAAGTTCAATTTTTGTGAGGAAATTGTTTCGAATAAAATGTCTAAAAAAATTGTCTCGATGATGAATAAATGCTGAAGACTCAATTTTTGTGGGAAAAGTGCAACATTCAATTTCTTCAGGGAAATTATTAGTTATCCTAATGATGACAAAATGTCAAAGACTCAATTTTTGTGGGAAAAGTGCAAAGGTCAATTTCTTTGAGGAAAGTGTTTTGGATAAAATGTATAAAATAGTTCTTCTGATAAGCAAAAGGCCTAGGAGTAGAAGTTCCAATTATAAAATCCCACAAAAATTATTACTATACAATTGTACCAAAGATAGAACAACTAAAGATAAAGCCTGAGAAAATTTGTTTGAAGACCAAAGGGTTGATGAAATCATGAATGTTGTAGACAAATGATTTGATAAGCAAAGTCTCAATGAAAATTTTGAATTTACATAGGTGATGGGCTCATAAACGTCATTGATAAGTGTGCATATGTCAATCTTAAGCCATAAAAAATATCTATTGGGATTCAAATATTCTAAGATAGTTTCATGAGCATAAATTTAGGCCCCATGAAGTAGTCATTTGATTTCAAATAGAGGGAAATCTATGACATGTGTTTTCTCGAGTAGGATGATCTAATGGTGCATGATCAAAGCTGAATAGTCAAAGAAACCTAGGATGAGTGAGATGGTAATAAGTGTCATAATTATGAGACCCTATCAAAATTTGATGGATCATAGAGCAAAGGACTGAGCCCTGTGAATAAAGATTGATGGTTTATGCTTGATCTATGCCAATGAGATCACTGATGCATAGTGATTGTGAACTATTTAATGAAGATCTAAGTAAATCCAAGACCACCATATGGTAGAAGCATGCTAGCCTAAGCATAATTGATAGTGTAGTATGTATAAAGCTCATGCAACTACCAAGTGGCATAACATCATGGCCAAAGATAACTAGACATCAATAGGAATTGGTCTTTTATATCAAAATTGATAGTCCACATTAGTCCATACACACAAATCCAATGGTACAAACTAAGATGGATTTTTCAAAAGGGTCTAGTTTAAATGTGATAGTGACATGTGTCACAACTGCAATGAGCCAGACATAGCTCTATGGTCCATGTTTGTTTGGGCAAGTAGATCTGATGGTGCAAGATGATTATGGATATTTCAATGAAGTTCAATTGTGTATGGAGAAAAGTGATTTTGAGGTCAGTGTAAAGCAAAGATATTGGTGAATTAAGTGACATGGTGATGCCACATAGGCATGCATGACATGTTCAAGGACCCTATGTAATATAGTTAGCAAAGGCTTCCACCACTAACATCTTGAAAAATTGCAAGTGATAAAATTATGAGAGGGACCATGATTTAACTAAGTAAATTAAAAGGTTGAAACTAATGCATTTTTTCATTAAAATATATGAGGGAAATCCTAAAAGGTCAGATGTGAAAAAGGCAAATTTGTAAATTGTGAAAAGTAAGTTAGAGCCAAAAGTAAAAGGTGAAAAGTTGAAAATGACCTAAGCCTTTTTATATTGTTTCCTTGTTATGCTTATCCAAGTTCTTCCATGAGTGAGATATTGTAGGTTTGTAAATCCAAGGTGGGTCACTCTAGAGAAGATAATTTAGATGTCCATGGATCCATAATATTCCTATGAAGTCATGGCAAAGTTAGGTCATTCCATGGCATGTATGAGAGGGAGGGTAGTTGTCCAAGAGTTTTCACCTATGTAAGCAAGTGGTCAAGGGCATCTTTAGGCAGTTCCAAATAAAAACAAAGTTTGTTCATCTCTCTAACATGAATATTCTACTTCCAGCTCATGTGAAAGGCATATCTCACCATGTTTGTCCCCATGGTAGCATTTTGAAGTATTGATGTTTGTAATATTAATTTTCAAGTTAATGAAAATGCTTGTGGTTAATTATTATTTCCTATAGATGAAGTATAATGACCTATTTTGTTAATATTATTAACTAGATATCTTCTTCTATGCCCATTAGTGGTTGTCATTTTGGGTTTTGATTTGGATCATAAGTCCCTTTCTACATTATTTTATAATCTATTGCTAAATAAATTGTTAGGGCACCCTAGGTTTATGGATTCAATAGGGAAAGACATTTGAAAGATTAGTTTTAGTGTATATTCTAGTCTCTTAGGGATCATATTGAATTTACCATTATCTTGTAGTTGAAGTTTTTCTACATCTTTTCTAGGAATTATTGTCATAAAATACTACCAGATACCCTACTATTTGGAAGCCACCAACGCGCCACCCTCCATTTAATAATTATCTAACTTGTCCTACCCTATAAATAATAGACCATTTGCATACTAAAAGTTTTATTTTCCTTGAAAATGCATAAGATATCACATATTTGAAATGTGTTTATAGTTTTTGCTTTAAATCTTAGTATTAAAGTCTTTTTACTCAACCCTTTTATTGTCGAAGATTATTAAGAATGAATATTGTAGTCATAATTTGATTTATCTTTAGTAGCTTGTGTATGCATGGAGCATTAATTTTATGTGATAACCCTTCATGGGTGAAGTGTGCAAACTTGGTTATGCCTTGGTCATATTTGTTTCTTGTGTCAAACATCCCCATGCATATTGAACTATAGAATCTCTCTATGTGAGAAAGCTACCCCATAGGTCCTCTCACCTTGGTTTAGGTAGAGCTAGAAGTAGTAGGGAGCTGAACATACCCTTTATAGGAGTCTCTCAATCATTTTCTACATTTTCTCTAATCTTGATGCAAAACCCTTTCCTGGTTACAATGACATTCTAATGGGTTTTTCATCTTTGTTTTCCATTTTCTTCAAGTGTGCAAGGCTGAGTGTACAAGGTAATCATTACCTCGACCTACCCTTGACACCATAAGGAACTTTTGACCTCCTCATGGATTAAACCTTTGACCTAGCTAGACCTTAGGCTAAGGTGATGGCATTTATTTTGATGACTTATTATCATGGATTTGACTTGGTATTAAACTTAGCTTAATTTTTGTTTTTAAACATTGTGATATCAACTTAGGTCGATGACATGTTGGATTTTGTTTTAAATTCCATTTATTAAGGTGAGTGGCATGGACGGTGGAAGGTTATGATGTTGATCTATTTAATTAAGGACTAATACAAAGATTAAACCTAACCTACATTCCTATTGGTTTGAAATTGGCTTAGCAACTGAGCTTTATAGATGCACCATTAATGGTGAGGTTGATGGGGGGTTTGCCTTGGGATACAAAAGAGGATTTCTATCTCCTCCCATTCAATGTAGAATTAAATAGGGTATGGTAAAGTAGATGAAAGGGATGGGAGTTTGGATGATAGATAGAGGGAGTTAGGAAGATGGAAGGACGGAGGAGAAAAAAATAAAATGATAGCTAGTTTTAATGGTGACCATGATGGATTTTGGAGGACACACGATAATGCTTAGAAAGAATATAAAGTTTTTTTTATCTTTTTGAATTTGTGGAGTTTTCTGCATTATTGTCTCTGTATAACTTGGAAATAAAAATGAAGAGGTTGTTTATGCAGCCACTTCCAGATGCATACATAGACCCCTATAAAATTGATATATTGATATAAATATATATAACATTTTCTTATAAAATCATAAATAGATGTATATACAAGAATGCATGGTTGTTCTGGTTAAATCTATTATTTTTTTTTATTTTATCTTTGCATGTTTTGCAAGGGTTATTAATTTCCTTAGTTCTTGTCTTACTAGAAACCATAATCATTTTAGTGGTCACTTTGTTTAAAACTAGTAACTATGTTTTACTAGAAGGTGACTATGTTTTTTATAAAGGTGATTTCATTTGGTTAAACATGGGTGACTGTGTTTTATAAAAAGGTGACTGTGTTTTATTAAAGTGACTATGTTTTTGTTAAAGGTGATTGTGTTATTATAAATGACATTTATATTTGTCATATAGGCGACTGTGTTTTATTAAAGGTGACTGCATTGTTATAAATGGCATTTGTGTTTGTCATATAGACGACCATGTTTCATTAAAAGGTGACTATGTTGTTATTAAGGTGACTATGTTTTTATTATATGATGATTGCATTTTAAATGGTAACTGTGTGGCATGATTTGGCTATTCTTTTTGTGTCAAATCCTTAACTACATACCCTATTATACATATAGTGACTCAAACATTTACCAAAAGCCAAATGGTTGAGCTTTAATTGCATTTATATTAGGTTGATTAGTAGAGTTGTGGGTGACTATGTGATATTTCAAGACCTATTTATGTAGATGTCGTAACTCTTGAAAACATTGAACCACCTCTTGATCACTATCTTTGGAAAATCATTTTTTGATTTGTTTTCATTGTTTAGCTTAAGGCTTGAAGTTATAACTGGTTGAATTGTTATTATCAAACTACATTTGACTATGGTATTTCATTTGTATCACTACATTCTATAATCATATCATTCTATGTTATTATATCAAAGTTGTGGTGTATATGTGTTTGTTTTATCTTGGCTTGAAGCTTTATTTGATTAGAGTTGTTAGCCATTGGATTCGAGACTATGTTTAAATAGTATGAATGGGATGAGGCCTTAAATTTGATTGGGTCTCTTAATTATATATGGTTTCATTCTATATTATGTCATGACCCATTTTAATCTTTGACTATCTTATACTTGGTCAATTATCAGAACTATTGGGGGTTGGGTTTTCTTTTATATTAGGTTTGTGTTATGTCAAAACCTTGAAAATTATTGATCCATTTTTGGTCACTAAATTTTTATAATCAATGTTCATTTTTGATTCTTAGGCTTAAGTTATATATATATATTGACTGAAACTGCATTTTCTTATTTGATTGGGATGTATGATTTGACTGTGCATGCTTCACCGTGGTCTTAAGTTTTGACCTTGGTATTTCATTTGATTGGGTTATGATGTTTTTGTTTGGTTACATCATTTTCAACCACTATGTTATTATTTTACATGAGGCCATGGTATATATATATGCATATGGCTATGAATACATGTATATCTATTACACTTTGAGTTGGTGACTATGTTCAATTGTATGATTGTTAGGTCTTGTGATAAGTGTTGGTATCTTTTTGATGAGGTCTTTTAATATTTTTACTACATGGTGATTATTTGTGGCACAATTTGATTATGTATGGAAATAACTTGGTTTTATGATTGATTGGTTTGTTGTGCAATTGACATTGGACTTGCCTCTGAATATAGTCGATTTTATTCGATCAAACTTAAGTGGATTTTGATTAAGTTTGAAGGAGTTGTCTACTTGTATTATTAATTGGTTTTATTTTATATTTTGCTATGTGTTATTGGTTTTAATTAATATTACTTTGATATTCTAGTTACTTTATTTGGATGGGTTGTTATTTGGTTATCATTCCCATACTAGACTTGAATAAGGAAATAAGTATATATTGGGGGTTTAGATGATTAAGGCTGGTCATAACTTAGACGGGGATCTAAGAAGGTTAATTCAAAGATTATATAATGGATTAAATTTTAATCCATTTTATATCATTTGGCAGCCATGATTAATTTTCCTCACTTCTGATCTATACTGTAGATGGATTTATTACTCATCTTGCCTCAAAATGATATAGTTGTCTTCTTGTGTTTTTTTAATTTCAAGATGTCTCTTTTGGTTTTGAATCTAATTTGCTTAGAATTCACTTCATGTTCTTAGTTACCATAATGACCATCCTACTAATGGTTGGGGTGGTGAGGGCTATTGATGGTTGGGTTCAAAGCGCTGGTTAGGCAAGCTTGTCTTGATTAGTTCATACATGTTCAACTCAATGCATTCAAGAATTTTGGACACATATAATGAAAGATGGTAATGATTTAATTTGTTAATTAGATTAATTATTTGATATATCTTGTTAGCATTGATGTTAAGATAGTGTTCAATTAATTAATATAATGGTTAGCTTTGACATTGAACTAATTAGTATGCAATCCTCATTTTTGATCATGTTATCTACTAACTTGTGTTATGAATGGGTTGTTGAATCAAAATAGAAATTGATTATTATATGAGGTAAATTTATTATTGGATGAAGGTGATATACTTTAGGTACATTATATTAATTAGTCATTGGTTCAACTAATTAATTTTTTATAGATCTAAAAATGTATAAATGGAGGGATTTTCCTCTATTCAAAAAGTTGGTTGGCCATTGTGTTGGTTGTTATAGGTCATTTTTTTAGGCTTCCATTTTCTCTAAGTCTAGGTTCTATAGAAAATTTTCTAGGATTAATTGTCATGTGTAGATTTTGTCTCCCTTGCTAAGGTGGCTACAATTGTACAATAGTTATCAAGTTTTGAGAGCATGTTTATATCTCCCTTGTCAAAAGAGCAATCTCACCATGCTTGTCCCCATGGTAGCATTTTGAAGTGTTGATGTTTTTAATATTTATTTTCAAGTTAATGAAAATAATTGTGATTCTTTGCTATTTTCTATAGATGAAGTATGACCTATTTTGTAAATATTGTTGATCGGATCTATTATTCTATGCCCATTATTGGTTGTCATTTTGGGTTTTGATTTGGATCATAAATACCTTTTTGTATTATTTTAGAATATGTTACTGAATAACTTGTTAAGTCACCCTAGGTTTATGGATTCAATAGGAAAAGACATTGAAAGATTGGTTTCAATGTATGTTCTAGTCTCTCTGGGATCATATTGTATTTACCATTATCTTACAGTTAAATTTTTACTGCATCTTTGTTAGGAAATATTGTCATGAAATACTGCTAGATACCCTGATGTTTGGAAGGTGCCAACACACCACCCTCTATCTAAAAATTATCTAACTTGTCCTACCTTGTTCTACCCTAAAAATAATATACCCCTTTCATACTACAAGTGTTATTTGCCTTACAAATGAATAAGATCTCCCATATTTGAAATGTGTTTGTAGTTTGTGCTTTAAATCCTAGTATTGCAATCTTTTTACTCATCCCCTTTGTTATTGAAGATTATTCAGAATGAAGATTGCAGTCATAATTTCATCTATCTTTAGTAGCTTGTGTATGACTTAGAGTATTTATGCAATTCATGTGACAAAACTTCATGGGTGAAAACTTGGTTATGCCCTAGTCATATCTATTCCTTGTGCCAAAAATCCCCATGGAGATTGAATTGTAGAATCTCTCCATGTGTGCAAGCTACCCCATAGGTCATCTCACCTTGGTTCAGGTAGATCTAAAAGTAACAGGGAGATGACCATATACTTTGTAGGTGTCTCTCAGTAATGTTATACAGTTGGTCTAATCTTTATGCAAAACCCTTCCCTAACTACAATGACATTCTAGAAGGGTTTTCATCTTTGTTTGCCATTTTATTCAGGTGTGCAAGGTTGAGTGTAAGAGGTGTATAACTGGGAACCAACACTCAACTAATGTCATTAATAGGGATTAAACTAAAGTCTTGGTCATTCATGTTGCCAGAGACTCTTGTATAGAGTTTTAAGTATTTCAAGTCTAAAATTTATCTACCTATATTTGCTATAATTTGACCTATTATGGCCATCAAACACAACAACACTCCACTTGGGACATGCCAAGAAGTTTTAAGGCTTGATAATTTGAATTATGATGAGTCTATTGCATATAACTATTGACATTACATGTTGAAAAGTGTTTCATCCATTTTGAACATTATTCTACAAACTTTAGTGTCTTTGTTTTCTATCTCATTAAGCTTTAACAAGTTTAGTTTCAGTTGTATCATAATAGTTTGTTAACTATTATATTCTAGAAGTTTGATTCTAGTGGTGATTTTGACTTTATCTTCTAGTTTTAAGGAAGATTGGCACCTCTTCTAAAAATTCTACTAAATTTTAGCTTTGAGTACTTTCTTATTTGTAAATCTAGAAGGATTAAGATCATCTTTCAAAGGTGACCCATCTAAGAAACTTGTTCCGCATTTAAGTATTCCTTAAAGAAGAAGGGGACAAGTTTGTAGGCCTATTGAAGAGCATAGTTTAGTTGCTAAGGGTTGTCAAGATTCTAATAATATTGAACTATTTTTTAACCCTCCCATTATTGAGGACTATCATAGTTCTCCTAGTAACTCTAAAACCTATAGTCTTGTGTATTACCCAGCTCCTCAACTAGTTGAATCCTTTCCCAATTTTGATCCACCAAGTCCACCTCATTCACCCCCTCATATCCCTTGCCATTTGTTCTTGAACCTCCTATTGAACCAATCAAGAGGCATAGGGACCAAGATGAGAATGAACATCCTACATTCAATGTTCCCAGATTCAAGCTTATCGATTTTGATGAAATGGTAAGATATCCTAATGAAGTCCCAAACGAAGTCAGGAAATTCCATCTAAAGTTCCAAGGGAAAAATGTAGTGAGTGGTGATCAAAACTTTATAGATTTTCATAATATCATTAAATATTATGAGTTTGAGTATGAGGATGTGTGCATCAGTTGTTCATACACATGATAGAGGAAGATACTCATGAATGGTTCAATTTCCTTCCTACTTGATGCATTAATTCATGGGAGTAGATGCAAAACATTTTTAGAATTTAGTATGGTACTAGGATTGATCTAAGGTTTCTCTTGGTTGAATTTTAAAATATCAAAAAATTCTAATGAGTGTGTGCAGGACTTTAATATAAGATTTAATAAAACTATGATACGACTACCCAAAAAATTTAGGCCCAGTTATACAACATGCTTAATTAATTACTATGATCTATTTGACAAGAAGGATGTATACTAATTGAGGGAAAAGGCTCCAATTAACCTATGGTTTACATTCAATATGGCCATCTAGATTGAGAATAACATCAAGGCTATGTGAAATCTCATGAACAAGTAGGTTGATGTAAAGCTGGTCAATCCAGAAAAGGCACAATCCACAAACACAACCAATTTGGAGGATACTATCAAGACTTTATCCTCTACTATCAAAAAGATGTCCTACAAGCTTACTAGAGCTAAAAAGGTGATCACTCATGTGTCTACTAGCTACGAGAAAGCTCCAAATCTAAATCAAGCGCAAGGAAGGCCTACTTTTCAACATCAAGATAATGATAGAGGAAAAAGGCCTACACATGAAGAAAAGATAGAGAGAAACCAAAATAAAGGGTACAGAAAGGAGGTGCCTAATCCTTTAAATGCGAAGATGAATGGTACATATTATGACATTGATATTGATTAGTGTGACAAGTGCTTCCTTCAACATCCTCCATGTGATACTGATGAATAAATTGATGAATATTTAGATGAAAATGAATATGCATCATCTTTATATAATATTTTTATGTTTGATTATCAAAGTACTCAAAATGAATTGACTATCTCCATGGAATTACTGAATGATACTATGGTTTATCAGTTTTGGAACATGATCAAAATGAAGAGTGTCCCAACTTTTGACTTTGCTTATGATGTTAATATGGCACAAGCATATGAATTGCCCATTCATGATTTTGATCTCTTACACTCTATGATGATTAAGAAATATCATGGGGGAATTTCATTAGTTGAGGATTAGGTAGCTGTTAATTAATGTAGCATCTACCCAAAATAAGGAATATAACTTGAGAAGTAAGCAACTAGGTGCTGTTGCTCAAGGCATTACCCCTCCATATCCCAAGGTAAGGAATGAAATCAAGGAAGTAAAGAAATCTAAAACAATCCTAGAATATTCCAATATAACACCTGTGACCCAAGCTACTAAGCCTAGAGGTGCTCCTGCTAAGAGCAATATAACACCCATATTGTATAGTATCCCTAGGGTGCTAATGAATTTAAACAAAATCCACCTTTGAAGTCTATTATTAAATATTTAAATCCACCCAGCTTACTCCACTTTAGACTTTAAGTGACTGTATTCAAGTTGAAGGTGTTGTTACCCTTCCACCAAATATGCATCTTCCTCAGTATAAAATGTGTGATATGGCCTAAGTGTTGAGTCAAATAAAAATCACCGTGCCACTTGTTGAACTATTATGAATACCTAAACACAGGAAGAGGGCCTTTGAATATTTATAATTTGGTGAAAGGTCAACTATGAATGAAATTGAGTTACCTTAAGCACCCCTGAAAGAAGATGAAGAATTAGAAGAGGTTATTGAACCAACTCTAGAGGTCTATTTGGGGATTAAATTAGTGGAGAGATAGCTAGATGTGGAACCATTTTATAAAACTCTTTTGATTAATGACCTAATTTTTCATTATTATATGTTTGATTCTAGTGCTTCTTGTAATGTGATGTCTTTGGGTGTCCTAAATGAGCTCAAGGTGAAGATTCCATCTACCTATGGTAAATGCTCTGCCATGGACTCATGAGAGGTTCAAGTTGTTGGACAAGTCAAGGGGTTAGTACTGTAGTTAGTAGTTCATCTAGGAAAGTATTTGAACATGGATGTGGTAGTTGTAGACTACCCACTTAAGTGAGATGCTTTTGTCATGAAAGTGGGCTGCTAGCATGGGTGGAAGTGTGTAGATGGACCTTTCCATCACCACCATTCCTTTAGAGGGTAAGATGGTTAGACTTTATGGAGAGCCAAAGATGATACCTATAATTGAATATCCAAAACATGCTCTCAATAAATTCTGTACACAAATGTTAAATTGGGAAAATTTATTGGGAATGTTGATATTAGTGAATAGCCTACTGTTCTTGATGTTGAACCTAAAAAAGAAAGTGTGGTTTTGAAAATGTGCTTTGTTGGTGCTTACTCTAATCTTGGAAAGAGATCTGGGATTATTTTCTGTGACCTAAATAGTAAATGATTAATGTTTTATTTTCATCTTTCTTTTGAGTACACAAATAATACTGTTGAGTATGAGACACTCTTACTTGGTTTAATGATTGCTTGTGAATATAAAAATAAGGGTTTGAGTGTCAATGGTAATTCTAAGCTAGTGGTTAAGTAGGTCTGTAATGCTTATGCCACCAAGAATAAAATGTTTAAATAATATTAGAATGTTCTTTGTGATTTTCTTGAATTCTTTGATGCATTCAACATTTGCTATCATGATAGAAGTTTCAACCAAGAAGCTAACAGAAATGTAGTGCTAGGTGCTCAATTTGATATTACAAATATGAGCCCTCATTATCAATATCAAGTGGAGGTGCTTGTCAGAACTTCAATCCTAAATAATGTTCATCATTGGTAGGTATTTGATGAAGTGTTAGTGCCCAAAATTGCATTGAAGCAATTGGGCCCTTATCAAGTATAAATGCCTAAGTCCTTAGCCCAAGTTTTGTCATTAGATATTCAATTTAAGGTCAAGTTCATGTGAAATTTGGCTAAGTCCTAATTTGGTTTTGTGAATGTGTCTTTGCCTTAGACTTTTTCAAGATTTTTGCATGAACACAATGTCTGATGGAAATAGGTCTTTAGGATTTTTGTCTTGGATAAAAAGTTTGAAGACTTATTTTTGTCAGACATTTTGTCCACCAAAAAAAGTTCAAAGGAATTCAATGTCTTGACCAATTCCCATTTACATCAGGCTAAGTGTTTCACAAAAAATTTGAAGGGTCATTTCTTTTGGATATTTTGTCCATGGAATTTTTTTTGAAGGTCATTTACCTTTCAAGCATTTTTCCCACACAAAAAGCTCGACAAAAGTCCTTTGTTTTAGAAAAGGTGCATAGTATTATTTGTTTTGGACTTTTTATCCTTGGCAAAAAGTCTGAAGGTCACTTACCTTTCGATCATTTCATTCATGCAAAAATCCCAAAAGAAATGCAAAGTCTTATTTTGTTTTGGCCAAAATGTTTTGTACAATAAGCTCGAAGGAATTCCATCAGATATTTTATCCATTGCAAAAAGTTTGAAGGGCACTTGCCCTTCAGGTTTTTTTCCCACACAAAAAGCCTGACAAAAGTCATTCCTTCGACAAAAGTGCAAAAGTCCTTTCTTTAGAAAAAATGTAAGCTCAATTTTTTTGAAGAAAATGCCAAGTTCAATTTCTATAGGAAAATTGTTTTGAACAAAATGTCTAAAATAAGTGTCTGGACAATGATAAAATGTTGAAGACTCAATTTTTATGAGAAAAGTGCAAAGGTCAATTTATTTGGGGAAATTATTTCAGATAAAATGTTTGAAATAATTCTCCTAATAAATAGAGGGCTTGGGAGCAAAAGTGCCAAAGATAAAAGCCTACAATAATTATTGTGGGATAATTTGTACCAAAGATAGAGAAGCTGAAGACAAGGCCCAAGATTTTTTTTGAAGACCAAAGAGATGATGAAAGAAATAATTCTGAATACAAATGAAATGATAAGCAAAGTCCCAATGAAATTTCCAAATTTACATAAGTGATAGGCTTGCAAACATCACTGATAGGCACATAGATGTCAATATTAAGCCATGGAAAATAGCTGTTGGGATTAAAATGTTCTAGAATAGTTTTATGAACATCAAATTTAGGCCCCATGAAGTAGCCGTTTGATTTCAAATTAAGGTATATCTACATGTGTTTACCCAAGTAGGATGATCTAATGGTGCATGATCAAATTTGAATAGTAAAAAAAACCTAAGATGAGTGAGATGGTGACAAGTGGCATCATCACTGGATCTTGTCAAAAATCTAATGGAACATGGAGTAAAATACTGAGCCCTATGAATAGAGATCAATGGTCCATGATTGATCTATGCCAATAAGATCAATAGTGCATAGTGATAATGTATTATTCAATGGAGCTCTAAATAAATCCAAGACCACCACATGGTAGAAGTGCACTAGCCTATGCATAATTGATAGTCTAGGATGTAGAAAACCTATAGGGTTGCCAAGTAGCATGACATTAGGGTCAAAGATAACTAGTAACTAATAACATTTGGTCTTTTGGATCAAGATTGATGGTTCAAGTCAATTTGTACACACATATACAATTGTGTGAGCCAAGATGGATTTTTCAAAAAGGTCTATGTTGAATGTGGTAGTCACATGTGTCATAACTCTAATGATCTAGACATAGATCTATGGTATGTGTTTACTCAAGGGAGAAGATCAAATGGTGTAGGATGATAATGGAAATTTCAATAAAGTTTAACCATGTATGGAGACAAGTGATGTTGAGGTCAGTTTAAAGAATAAATCTTGGTGAATTGAGTGACATGATGATGCCACATAGGAATGCATGACATGTTCAAGGACCCTATGCAATATAGTTAGGAAAGGCTTCCACCATTGATAATAACTTGGCAATTTACAAGTGGCAAAATTGTGAGAGGGACCAGGTTTTACCCAAGTAAATCAAAAGGTTGGAAATAATGAATTTTTGCATTAAAATATATGAGAGAAGTCCTAAAAGGCTAGATGTGAAAAAGGTGAATCTGACAAAATACAAAATGTGAAAATCAAGTTGGAGCCAAAAGTAAAAGGTGAAAAGTTGAAAATAACCTAAGCCTTTTGCATTGTTTCATTGTTGTGCTTGTCCAAGTTCCTTCATGAGTGAGATATTACAAGTTTGGAAATATAAGGTGGGAAACTCTAGAGAAGATCATTTAGAGGGCCATGGATCCAAAATATTCCTAGGAAATCATGGCAAAATTAGGCTATTCCATGGCATGCATGAGAGGGAGGGAAGTCGTCCAGGAGTTTTTAGCTATGTAAATAAGTGGTCTAGGGCATATTTAGGAAGTTATACATGGAGACAATTTTTGTTCAACTCTCTACCATAAATATTCTCCTTCTAGTTCATGTGAAAGGCATCTCCCACCATAAAACCATAAGTTTGTTGTAAAATATTCATCATTATTTATAGAGGTAGTTAGAACATTGATTTTTCTTGTAAAAAAATGAAGATTTTAGGTATGATAAGGGAATATCTTCTAGCTGGATGTATCTTAGTGGACTTGAAAGTTTGTTTTTCACTTTTGAGAGTTGAAAACCATAGTTCCAGATCTAAAAATGTATAAATAGAGGGATTTTCCTCTATTCAAAAAGTTGGTTGGCCATTGTGTTGGTTGTTTTAGGTCATTATTTTAGGCACCCATTTTCTCTAAGTCTATGTTCTATAGAATTTTTTTGGGATTAATTTATGTGTGTAGATTTTATCTCTTTTGATAATGTGATTGCAACTGTATAACCATTATCAATAATTGAGAGCATGTTTATGTATCCCTTGTCAAAAGATCAATCTCACCATGCTTGTCCCCATGGCAACATTTTGAAGTGTTGATGTTTATAATATTTATTTTTAAGTTAATGAAAATGCTAGTGGTTCTTTGTTATTTCCTATAGATAAAGTGTAGTAACCTATTTTGTAAATATTGTTGACTGGATATCTTGTTCTATGCCCATTACTAGTTTTTATTTTGGGTTTTGATCTAGATCATAAATCCCTTTCTAAATTATTTTAGAATATGTTGTTGAATAACTTGTTAGGTCACCCTAGGTTTATGGATTCAATAGGGAAAGGAATTTGAAAGATTAGTATTAGTGTATGTTCTATTCTCTCAGGGATCATATTGTATTTACCATTATCTTGTAGTTGAATTTTTTTTACATCTTTACTAGGAAATATTGTCATAAAATACTGCTAGATACCCTACTATTTAGAAGCCACCAATATGCCACCCTCTATTTAATAATTATCTAAATTGTCCTACCTTATCATACCTTGAAAATAATACACCCCTTGCATACTAAAAGTGTTATTTGCCTTGAAAATGTATAAGATCTCACATATTTAAAATGTGTTTGTAGTTTTTGATTTAAATCCTAGTATCACAGTCTTTTTACTCAACCCTTTTATTGTTGAAGATTCTTCAGAATGAATATTGCAATCATAATTTAATCTATATTTAGTAACTTGTGTATGGCTTAGAGAATTTGTGCATTTTGTATGATAACCCTCATGGGTGAAGTGTGCAAACTTGGTTATGCCCTATTCATCTCTATTCCATATGCCAAAAATCCCATGGATATTGAATTATAGAATCTCTCCATGTGATCAAGCTACCACATAGGTCCTCTCACCTTCGTTCAGACAAAGCCAAAAGTAGTAGGGAGTTGACCATACCCTTTGTAGGTGTCTCTTAGTCATTTTATACATTTGGTCTAATTTTGATGCAAAGCCCTTCCCCAGATACAATGATATTCTAGTAGGTTTTTCATCTTTATTTTCCATTTTCTTCAAGTGTGCAAGGCTGAGTGTATGAGGTGTACAAATGGGAACCAACACTCAATTGGTGCTATTACTAAGGATTAAATTGAAGTCCTAGTCACTCATGTTGCTGGGGAATCTTGTAGAGATCTATAAGTATTTCAAGTTTGAAAGTTATCTGCCTATATTTGCTACAATTTGACTATCTTGGCCATCAACATAATAACACTCCATTAGGGATGTGCTAGGAAGTTTTAAGGCTTGATGATTTGACTTATGTTGAGTCTATTACAAATAAATGTGAATATTGCATGTTGAAAGGTGTTTTATCCCATTTTAAAATTATTATGAAAACCTTAATGTATTTTTTTTCTATCTCATTAAGCTTCAACAAGTTTAATTTTAGTTGTATCACAATAGTTTGTCAACTATTATATTCTAAAAGTTTGATTCTAGTGGTGACTCTGACTTTATTTTCTAGTTTCAAGGAATATTGGTGCCACTTTTGAATATTTTACTAACTTTTAGTTTTGAGTATTTTCTTATTTGCAAAGTTGGAAGGATTGAGATCATCTTTCAAAGGTGACCCATATAAGAAACTTGTTCCAACCTTAATTATTCCTCAAAGAGGGTGGGGACAAGTTTAGATGCTTGTTGAAGGGAAGAGTTGAACTGCTAAGGGTTGTCAAGATTGTGATAATCTTGAACTATTTGTTGACCCTCCCATTATTGAGGACTATCATAGTTCCTTAGTAAATATAAAACCTATAGTCCTATGTATTACCCAGCTCCTTCTTAATCAGTTAAATCCCCTCCTAAGTTTGATCCACCAAGTCCACCTCATTCATCCCGTCATATCCCTTTTCCATTTATTCTTGAACCTCATATTAAACCAATCATGAGGCATAGGGACCAAGATGAGAATGATCATCCTGCATTCCATGTTTCCAAATTTAGGCCTATCAATTTTGATGAAATGGTAGGCTATCTGAATGAATTCCCAAATGAAGTGAGGAAATGCCTTCCAAAGTTCCAAGGGAATAATGTAGTGAGTGGTGATAAACACTTGAGATATTTTCAAAATATCATTGAAGATTATGAGGTTGAGTATGAGAATGTGTGCATCAATTTGTTTATTTACACACTAGAGAAAGATGATCATGAATGGTATAATTCTATTCCTATTGGATGCATTTATTCATGGGAAGAGATGAAAAACATTTTTAGAATTTAGTATGGTGCTAAGATTGATCCAAGGTTTCTCTTTGCTCAATTTGAAAATATCAAGAAGAATGTTAATCAATGTGTGTAGGACTTCAATACAATATTTAATAAAACTATGATGTGGATACCCAAAAACATCAGGCCTAGTGATACAATGTGCTTGATAAAGTACTGTGATGCCTTTGACAAGAAGGATGCATACTACTTAATGGATAAGGCTCCCACTAACCTATGGTGGGAATTTAATATGGCCATCTAGATTGAGAATAACATCAAGGTTGTGGGAAATCCCATAAATAAGTGGGCTGATATAAAGCTGGTCAATTCAAAAAAGGCACAATCCACAAAGATAACTAATTTGGAGGAGACCATCAAGACTTTGGCATTCGTTATCAAAGAGATGTTTTACAAGCTTGCTAGAGCCAAAAGGGGGTCCCTCATATGTCTACCAGCTATGAGAAAGATATAAATATGAATCAAGCACAAGGAAGGCCTAATTTTCATCATCAAGATAATGATAGAGGGAAGAGGCATGCACATGAAGAAAGGACCAAGAGAAACTAGAATAAAGGGTATGGAAAGGAGGTGCTTGATATTTTAAATGATAAGGTGAATGCTATAGATTATGAAATTGATATTGATTAGTGTGATAAGTATTTCCTTCCACATCCTCCATGTGATACTGCTAAATAAATTAATGAAGATTTGGATGAACCTAAATATGCATCATCTGAATATAAGATTTTTATATTTGATTATCAAAGTCCTCAAAGTGAATCGAATACCTTCATAGAATTGCTGAATGATACTATGGTTGATCAATTTTGGAGCATGGTTGAAATAGAGAGTGTCCTAACTTTTGACTTTGCGTATGATGTTAGTATGGCACAAGCATATGAATTGCTCATTCATGATTTTGATCTCTTATGCTTTATGATGATTATGAAATATCATGGGGGAATTCAATTAGTTAAAGACAGATAGTTATTAATTAATGCAATAGCTTCCCAAAAGAAGGAATAAAACTTGAGAAGTAGGTAACCAAGTGATATTACTTAAGACACTACCCCTACAAATCCAAAGGTAAAGAATGCTAGAAAGGAAGTAAATAAAGCTACAATAGTCTTAGAAGCTTTGAAGATAACATCTATGACCCAAGCTACTAAGCCTAGAGGTGCTCCTACTAAGAGCAATAAAACACCCATATTGTATAGTATCCCTAAGGGTGCTAATGAGTTTAAACAAATTCCACCTTTGAAGGCTACTGTTAAATATTCAAATTCACCCTAGCCTACTCCAATTTAGACCTTGAGTGACTGCTTGAGTGACTACACTCTAGATGAAGGTGTTGTACCCTTCCACCAAATACACCTCTTCCTTAGTATAGCATGTGCTATATGGCCCAAGTATTGAGTCAAATAAAAATCACCATGCCACTTGTTGAACTATTATGAATACCTAAACATAGGAATAGGGCCTTTGAATATTTAGAATTTGGTAAAAGGTTAGCTATGAATGAAATTGAGTTACCCCAAATACCCCTAAAAGACGATGAAGAATTAGAAGAGGTTATCAAACATAATCTAGAGGTCTATTTGGGGACGGCATTAGTGGAGAGCCAGAAAAATGTGGATCCATTTTATACAACTCTTTTGATCAATGGCCTAATTTTTCATAATTTTATGTTTGATTCCAGTGTTTCTTATAATTTGATGCTTTTGGGTGTCCTAAATGAGCTTCGGGTGAAGATTACATCTAACTTTGGTAGATTTTATGCCATGGACTCACGATAGGTTCTAGTTGTTGGACAAGTCAAGGGGTTTGTAGTGTAGTTATAAATGCATCTAGGTAAGTATTTGAACATGGACATGGTATTTTTAGACTACCCACCTAAGTGGGGGATGCTACTATCATGAAAGTGGGCTGATAACATGGGTAGAAGTGTGCATATGGACCTTTCCTATGCCACCATTCCTTTGGATGATAATATGCTTAGACTTTATAGAGAGTCAAAGATGCTACATGTAATTGAAGATCAAAAACATGCTCTCAATGAAGTGTTATACACAGATGTTGAATTAGATAAATTTGTTGGGAATGTTGATACTAACAACCTACTATTATTGATGTTGAAACTGAAAAAAAAAGTGTGGTTTGGAAAATATGATTTGATGGGGCTTACTCCAATCTTGGAAATGGAGCTAGGGTTGTTTTATATGCCCTACATGGTAAATTCTTGATGAAATCTTTTCAAATTTATTTTGAGTGCAAAAATAATATTACTGAGTATGAGGTACTCTTATACTTGGTTTAAGAATTTCTCACAAATATGGAATTAATGGTTTGAGTGTCAAAGATGATTCTGAGCTAGTGGTTTAGTAGGTCCATAATGCTTATGCCACCAAGAATAAAAGGTTGAAATAATATCAAAATTTTGTTTTGGATTTGCTTGAATTCTTTCATGAATTCAACATTTACTATCATTATAAAAGCTTCAACCAAGAAGTTGATACACTTGCAGGGCTAGGTGCTCAATTTGATATTGTAAATACAAGACCTCATTGTTAGTATAAAGAAGAGGTTCTTGTCAAGCCTTCAATCTCAAAAAATGTTCATCATTAATAGGTCTTTGATGAAATGTTAGTGCCCAAAATTACACTGAAGTAATTGGGCCCTTATCAAGTACAAATGCCTAAGTCCTTAACCCAATTTTTATCTTCAAATGTTCACTCCAAGGTCAAATTCATGTGAAAATTAGCTTAGTCCTAATTTGGTTTGGAAAATGTGTCTTTCCCTTAGGATTTTTTGGGATTTTTGCATGAACATAATATCTAATGGAAATAGGTCTTTGAGATTTTTATCTCATACAAAAGGTCCAAAGACTTATTTCCATTGAACATTTTGTCTGATACAAAAAGTCTGAAGGAATTCAATGTCTTGACAAAGCCCCATTTGCATTAGGCTAAGTGTTTCACAAAAAATCATAAGGTTCATTTCTTTTAGACATTTTGTCTATAACAAATTTTTTGAAGGGCACTTACCCTTCAGGCATTTTGCCCACACAAAAATCTTGGCAAAAGTCCTTTGTTTCAGAAAAGGTGCAAAGTCTTATTTGTTTTTGACTTTTTGTCTGTGATAAAAAGTCTGAAGGGCACTTACCCTTCAGGCATTTTACCAATGCAAAAATATTGAAATAAATACAAAGTCTTATTTTGTTTTAGAGAAAATGTTTTGTACAATAAGCTTGAAGGAATTCTATTGGACATTTTGTCCATGAAAAAAAGTCCAAAGGAAACTTGCCCTTCAAGCATTTTACCTGCACAAAATCTTGACAAAAGTCATTCCTTCAATAAAAGTGCAAAAGTCCTTTCTTTGATAAAAATGTAAGCTCAATTTCTTGGAAGAAAATGCCAAGTTTAATTTTTGTATGGAAATTATTTTGAGCAAAATATCTGAAACAATTGTTTAGATGATGACAAAATGCTGAAGACTCAATTTTTGTAGGAAAAGTGAAAAGGTCAATTTATTTGGGGAAATTATTTTGAATAAAATGTTCAAAAAAATTCTCTCGATAAATAGAGGGTCTAGGAGTAGAAGTACCATAGACAAAAGCCCACAAAAATTATTGTGAGACAATTATACTAAAGACATAGAAGTTGAAGATAAGGCCCAATAATTTTTTTTGAAGACAAAAGGTCCAATGAAATCAAGAATGCTGAATAAAAATGATTTGATAAGTAAAGTATTGATGAAATTTCTAAATTTTCATAGGTGAAAAGCTCACAAACATCATTGATAGGTGCATGGATGTTAATCTTAAGCCACAACAAATAGCCATTGGGATTTAAATATTCTAGGATGGTTGTGCGAGTTTCAAATTTAGGCCCCCATGAAGTAGCTATTTCATTTCAAATGGAGGTAGATATACAATACATGTTTACCTAGATAGGATGATCCAATGGTGCATGATTAAAGCTAAATAGTTAAAGAAACCTAGGATGAGCAAGACGATGACAAGTGTCATCATCACAAGACCTTATCAAAAATCCAACGGAGTGTGGAGCAAAGGACTAAGCCCTATGAATAGAGATTGAGGGTCTATGCTTGATCCATGATAATGAGATCATTGTTTCATAGTGATGGTAGACTTTTAAATGAAGCTTAAGTAAATCTAAGACCACCATGAGGTAGAAGTGCATTATCCTAGGCATAATTGATAGTTTAGGATGTAGAAATCCCATGGGGATACCAAGTGGCATGATCTTGGGGCCAAAGATAGCTAGCAACCAATAGTACTTGGTCTTTTAGATTAAGATCAATGATCCACATCGGGTCCATGTACATATATCCAATGTTGAAAACCAAGATGTATTTTTTAAAAATGGTCTAGTTGAACATGATAGTGACATATGTCACAATCGTAATAAGCTAGACATAGATAATGGTGTAGGATAATGGTCTATGTTTGCTTGGGCAAGCAAATCTAATGGTGTAGGATGATAATGGAAATTTCAATGAAATTCGCGAGCTCATCTTGGACTTTCACCTCATCCAATTCACCATTGCTCTGCTTAATTGCATATGGAGACAAATGGTGTTGAGGTTAGTGTAAAGTAAAGATATTGGTGAACTAAGTGACATGACAATGCCACATAGGCATGCATGACATGTTTAAGGACCCTGTGTAATATAGTTAGCAAAATCTTCCACCACTGACGACAACTTGGTAATGCACAAGTGGAAAAATTATGAGAGGGACTAAAATTTACCCATGTAAATAAAAAGGTTAAAAATAAAGAATTTTTGAATTAAAATATATGAGGGAAATCCTAAAAGGCCAAATGTTAAAAAGGGAAATCTGTAAAATGTAAAATGTGAAAAGCAAGTTGGAGCCAAAAGTAAAAGGTGAAAATTTTAAAATGACCTAAGATTTTTTGCATTGTTTCATTATTGTGCTTGTCAAGTTCCTCCATGAGAGAGATATTATAGGTTTATAAATCCAAGGTGGTCCAATCTAGAGAAGATCATTCAAAGTGCCATGGATCTAGAATATTCATAGGATGAATCATGCAAATCTTTCTGATACAGATAGTCCTCTATCAAGTTGTTCCATGGCATGCATGAGAGGGAGGGCATCTATCTAGGAGTTTCTAGCTATGGAAATAAGTGATCTAGGGCATATTCAGGTAGTTTTGCATGAAGATAGTTTATTTGGATCTCTACCATGAATATTCTCCTTCCATCTCATGTGAAAGGCATCTCCCACCATGAAACTAGAAGTTTGTTGCAAAATCTTCGTCATCTTTGTAGAGGCAGTTAGAACATTGATTTTTCTTGCAAATGGATGAAGATTTTAGGCATGACAAGGGAATATTTTACTATTGGATGCATCTTAGTGGACTTGAAAGTTTGTTTTGCAATTTTGAGAGTTGTGACCTAAAGTTCCATATATAAGAATGTATAAATAGTGGGCTTATCCTCTATTCAAAAAGTTGGTTGGCCATTATGTTGGTTATTATAGGTCATTATTTTAGGCATCCATTTTCTATAAGTCTAGGTTTTATAATTTTTTTTTGGGATCAATTACTGTTCGTAGATTTTGTCTCCCTTGTTAATGTGGTTGTAGCTATACAACCATTATCAAGATTTGAGAGCATGTTTATGTCTCCCTTATAAAAAGCGTAATCTCACCATGCTTGTCCCCATGACAACATTTTTAAGTGTTGATGTTTGTAATATTTATTTTCAAGTTAATGAAAATGCTTGTGGTTATTTTTTATTTCCTATAGATGAAGTGTAGCAACCTATTTTGCAAATATTGTTGACTAGATATCTTGTTCTATGCCCATTAATGGTTATCATTTTAGGTTTTGATCTAGATCATAAATCCCTTTTTGCATTATTTTAGAATCTATTGCTAAATAACTTGTTAGGGCACCCTGGTTTATGGATTCAATAGGGAAAGGCATTTGAAAGATTAGTTTTAGTATATGTTCTAGTCTCTTAGGGATCATATTGTATTTACCATTATCTTATAGTTGAAGTTTTTCTGCATCTTTGCTAGGAAATATTGTCATGAAATACTTCTAGATATCCTACTATTTGGAAGACACCATCATGCCACCCTCCATTTAATAATTATCTAACTTGTCCTACCCTACAAATAATACACCCCTTACATACTATAAGTGTTGTTTTCCTTGCAAATGCATAAGATCTCACATATTTGAAATGTGTTTATAGTTTGTGATTTAACTCCTAGTATTACATTCTTTTTACTTAGCCCCTTTGTTGTTGAATATTATTCAAAATGAAGATTGCAATCATAATATCATTTGTCTTTAGTAGCTTGTGTATGACTTAGAGAATTTGTGCATTTTGTATGACAACCCTTCATAGGTGAACTATGCAAATTTGGTTATGCCTTGGTCATATCTATTCATTATGTAAAAAAACCCCATGGATATTAAATTCTAGAATCTCTCCATTTGAGAAAGCTACCCCATAGGTCCTCTCACCTTGGTTCAAACAAAGCCATAAGTAGCAGGGAGCTAACATACCCTTTTTAGGTGCCTCTTAGTCATTTTCTACATTCGATCTAATATTGATGCAAAACCCTTCCCCAACTACAATGACATTCTATTAGGATTTTCATCTTTATTTGCCATTTTATTCAAGTATGGAAGGTTGAGTGTATGAGGTGTAAAATTGGGAACCAACACCACACAGGGTTCTATTAATTTTTCATCCCTTCATTGACCCTATTTACCTATGCAGACTCATTACCTAGACCTACCCTTGACACCCCTAGGAACCTTTGACCCCATCATGGATTAAAGCTTCAACCTAGTTAAACCTTAGACTAAGATGATGGCATGTATTTTGATGACTTGTTATCATGGATTTGTCCTGGTATTAAACTTATTTTAATTATTTTCTTAAACATTATGATATCAATCTAAGTTGATGACATGTTAGATTTTATTTTAAATGCCATTTATTAAGGTGAATGGCATGGATAGCAGAATGTTATAATGTTGATCTATTTAATTAAGGATTAATACAAAGGTTAACCCTAACTTACATTCCTACTGGTTGGTAATGGGATTAGCAAATGAGTTTTATTAGACATGCCATTAATGGGGAGGTTGGCAGGGAATTTGCTTTGGGATATCGAGGAAGATTTTTATCTCCTCCCATTCAATGCATAATTGAATAGGGTATGGGAAAGTGGATGGAATGGATGGGAGTTTGGATGGTAGACAAAGGTAGTTAGGAAGATGGAAGGATGGAGAAGAAAATGGTAGAATTTTAGCTAGTTTTAATTGTGGCCATGATGGATTTGGAGGACACACAA
The DNA here is from genome assembly GCA_037957365.1 of Torreya grandis. NCBI lineage: Eukaryota > Viridiplantae > Streptophyta > Pinopsida > Cupressales > Taxaceae > Torreya > Torreya grandis. Next base: position 686,992 of record JARHVA010001294.1, on the reverse strand, counting down.
CAATGCTTGGAAATAATATAGAGGTTTTTATCTTTTTAGATTCTTTGAGTTTTCTACATTATCATGTAAGTTTTATTTTTACTAGTTATTATCTCTATGTAACTTGGAAATAATAATGAAGAGGCTATTTATGTAACCACTTTTGGATGCATACAAAGACCCCTATAAAATTGATATTTTGATATGAATACATATATATCATTTGCTTATAAAATCAAAAAGAGATGTATATATAGGAATGTGTGGTCATTTTGGTCAAATATACTATTTCTTGTTATTTTATTTTTACATGTTTTGTAAGGGTTATTGATTTCCTTAGTTTTTGTCCTACTAGGAACCATAATCATTTTAATGGTCGCTTTGTTTAAAACTAGTAACTGTGTTTTAATGGAAGATGACTGTGTTTGTTATAAAGGTGATTTCATTTGGTTAAACATGGGTGACTATGTTTTATAAAAATGTGTCTATGTTTTATTAAAGGTGATTGCATTGTTATAAATGGTATTTATGTTTGTCATAAAGGTGACTGTGTTTTATTAAAAGGTGACTATATTATTATTAAGGTAACTATGTTTTTATTATATGATGATTGTATTTTAAATGATAACTATGTGGCATGATTTGGATGTTATTTTTGTGGCAAATCCTTGAATGCATACCTTATTATACATATGATGACTCAAAAATTTGCCAAAAGCTAAATGGTTGAGTTTTGACTACATTTATATTTGGTTGATTAGTAGAGTTGTGGGTGATTGTGTGATATTTTAAGACCTATCTGTGTATATGTCGTAACCCTTGAAAACATTAAACCACCTCTTGATCAATGTCTTGTGAAAATCATTATTTGATTTGTTTTCATTGTTTAACTTAAGGCTTGAAGTTGTAACTGTTTGAGTTGTTATTATCAAACTACATTTAACTATGGTATTTCATTTATATCATTACATTTTATAATCATATTGTTTTGTGTTATTATATCAAAGTCATGGTATATATGTGTATATGTTTTATCTTGGCTTGAAGCTTTATTTGATTAGAGTTGTTAGCTATTGGATTGGAGACTATGTTTAAATAGTACGAGTGGGTTGATGCCTTAACTTCAATCGGGTCTCTTCATTGTATATGGATACGTTCTATGTTATGTCATGACCCTTTTTAATCTTTATTTGTGTTATACTTGGTTAATTATTAGAACTATTGGGGGCTATGTTTTATTTTATATTACGTCTATGTTATGCTGTAACCTTGAAAATTATAGATCCATTTTTGGTCATTGCCTTTTTATAATCAATGTTCATTTTTGATTTTGAGGCTTGAGTTATATATATATATATATATATATATATATATATATATATATATATATATATATAAGGAGCTACATATTATTATTTGATTGGGATGTATGATTTGACTATGCATACTTCATTGTGGTTTTAAGTTTTGACCTTGGTATTTCATTTAACTAGTTTATGATTTTTTTTTTTGGTTACATCAATTTCATCAACTTTGTTATTCTTTTTCACAAGGATATGATATATATATATATATATATATATATATATATATATATATGTATATATATATATATGTGTGTGTGTGTATATATATATATATATATGTATATATATATATATATATGTATATATATATATATATATATATATGTATGTATGTATGTATATGGCTATAAATACATGTGTATATATTACACTTTAAGTTGGTGACTATGTTCAATTAAATGACCGTTAGGTCTTGTGATAAGTGTTGGTATCTTTTTGATGAGGTATTTTAATTTTTTGACTGCATGGTGATTATCTATGGCACGAGTCAATTATCTATGGAAATAACTTGGCTATATGTGCTAATTTTAGCTTGTTAATTTTAAATGTATGATTGATTGGTCTATTGTGTAATCAACTTCAGACTTGTATCTGAGTATATGGGATCCTATTCATTCAAACTTAAGTGGATTTTAAGCAATTTTGAAGGAGTTGACTATTTGTATTATTAACTAGTTTTGTTTTATATTCTGTTATGTATTATTGGTTTTAATTAAATATTGCCTCTAGCTAACTACCTCAGTTCACCTCTTTTGATTTTAGTTGTGTGTATGTGAGTGTGATGAACAGTTTTCTCTTGCATTAGCAAGAAAATTAATTAGGTCTAACATGCATCCAAAATGTAATCTGATATACAATTCCAATTGTTTCAAGATTTTGTTTCATCTTCAGATTACTATCCTAGATTTTTGGCTTTGGTTATAATTCTTTTAATTATTTTTGAATTTAAAGGGGTGGGGGATCCCATAAACCTACTTTACCATACCAAAAACAGTGCATTAATATTAGGTGGTTGTGTGTAGTCAAATAGTGGTTATCTATTGTTAATAGTTTTCTTTTAGTGGTCATAGTCTTGTAAGTCCAATTCTAGAAAAAAACATGTATGTTGTCTATATGTCAAGTATTTACTCTATACGGATGCATTATTGAGTGAACTTGACATCCTAAGAGAATGTGTTAGTCCATTCTATGGGGGAGGGGGCCATTTATCATTAAATATACATGTGATATGACCTAGCCACTTGATGTAATGTTTTTAGAGGCTTAATTAAATAGAGGAAGGAGGCTAATCCAACCTCAAATATGCCACTAACTTAGAGGTTGTAGTACATCATAGTGGCAAAACTAGAATATGCCCATATGAATAAAAAACTTATAGATTTTTTAGTCATAAGTGGTAGTGATGGTGTATTTTAACTACAAAAAATTGAAAAACTATGCCAAACCCACCAAACCCAAGAATGATCTCTAGTGGCACTGTGACCATTTATGTTATTTTTGATCAGCTAGAAATGATCAAGTATAATGGATACAAACATGAAGATCGATGAGGTGGACAACACCCAATGAAGACATAATGAGAACCCAATCCTACTATATATCTTTATATTTTTTCATGGTTTGTGTGTGTTTAGTGATGATGCATTCTCACTAAAGATAAATTATAAACAAAGGCATGTGTCCTTGTTTACATATATGGTGTATCAATGATGATGTGTTTTAATTGAACATCAATTGTAAACAAATGTGAGTCCCTATTTATGTATGTATGTCATCAAGAATAATAGTGTGTCCCTATTCGTACATACATAGTGTGATTGTAAAAAATTATGTATGTTCACACATATACGAAGTATGAACTAATGTGTCTATCATAGTTCATTCTTGGATTGGTGATGTGTTCCAATTTTTGGATTGGTTGAGTGTTACCATATATTAAAATATGTGTTAAATTATATGTTTTTTCTAGTATGTGTGTAGTGTTCCCTTTCCCTATGTTTGTACTAAGGGGAAATGTTGGAAATAGTCCTTGTTCATAAAACATAGGTAATTTAATAGTCTTATTTACTATGACCATGTGCACAAAGTTGTTACAAAAAATAAATTTAGATTAGGTTCAACTGGTGAAATTAGGGATTTTATGTTTAAAATAAGGCTTGAATATACACTTGTTAGAGAACAAGACCTACACGTAAGTCTCAAATTTATGTTTGTACTAAGGGCACAATGTTGGAAATAGTCCTTGTTTGTAATAACATAGGTAATTTAGTAATATTATTTATTGTGACCATGCACATGAATTTGTTACAAAAAAATAAATTTAGGTTAGGTTCAAATGAGTTAAATTAGGGATTTTATGTTTGAGATAAGGCTTGAACCCACACTTATAGGAGAACAAAGAGTATATGTAAGTCTCAAATTTATGAATAAAAAATGAATAATTTTTTAAAAATTTGATAGCATCTGATATCAGGTATGTTCAAAATTTTAAAAGGGTTGGCATAGACATTTTGACATATGATTTTTGATGTAAAACCTAACATAGATATTTATTATTTTTTGAAAAACATATGCATGAAAACAAATCCATTTTCTTGATGTTAATTTTCCTAGTGTATAATTTTTGACATAAAATGCTCTGACATAGGGAGCATGAAAACCACAAAAACCTAGAAATATAACTCTAAAATTGTCACTAAACATTCTAACACTAATACATGAGTTGCATCATATTGCTTAATGAAAACTATATCATAAAATTTATTGTGTCAAGATGTAGTTTTACATTTTCTAATATTTTTTTTTAAATTTCTTCACAAAAAGTGTCACAATTTTTTTTGATAATCTATTAATGCATGAGGAATGAAAAAATGAAGTAAATACAAAGAAATAAATCTTTCAACATGTTGAATTTTTTTAAATATTGAGGGAAATAGAAGAGGCCCTAAGATATGCTAGTCTTAGTCATGTGAGATTCAAAGTAGTCTTGTAAAGGTAAATAGTTAGTTGGTAAATATGTTAGTTGAGTTAGTTTAACTTTAAAGAGGGAACATATCTAAGTGATAAGTGGGGGGAGAGAGAAAGAGATGCTAAAAGAAAGTCCTATTGAGGGAAGAACAAAATGATTGTTCCCATGAACTAAGAGTGTGAGGGAAAGACTATCTTCTAGTTGGTGTTTGCATTAATTTTATGTAACATTTTCATATAAAGAAATAAATTATGTTTGTTTGATTCCAAGTATTAATTCTTAGTCTTGAGTATGTCCATTGGAGTGTGTGTGTGAGTCTAGAATGGGGAGTAAAGTAACCATTAATTTAACCTACTCATTATTATTTGCATCAATTGGTATTAGAGCAAGGTTGTTCCTTCTTGGGTTGAGTGTATGGGGCTCTAGTGGGTTTGTTAATTGTTTGAGATGATTACTCAAAATTTAGAGAGATTGTGAGGAGTAGAAATGGCACATAAAGGAGGCCCTCTTAGAAGAGGAAAACCTACACAAAGAGTAGAAGACATGGTATAAATGTTGAGATGAATCTAAGTGAGATTAAAAACAATGAGGACTACACAATGTAGAGGAAATATTGTTATTGGGGATGTGAGTGAAGATGATGAAGAAGGAGAAACCCCAAAAGCTTAGTTTAAAGAATAGGTAGATGAATCAAAGGAAATATTATTTATTGCCATTTCCAAGGTGGGATGAAAATGATAGAAAAAATATAATTTATTTTATTCAACATAACATTTAAAGTACATATAAATGAGGGTATAAATAGATAAAATAATATCTATCCCTCCTTTACTTATTGGCCACACTAATGGTGGCATTTAAAAAATGCAGTGACACATATGACTAACCTATAGGTGCACATTTTATATTTGAACCAAAAATTATTTATAATATGATCTAATTAATTATTATAACATTTACCCCCTTAATTCATAATAGTCTTAAGAGTACAAGAAAGAGAATTTATTAATGCCTCAAACTTCACATGTGAAAGTGACTTGGTGATGACATCTACACACTGATTTTGAGTGGGGAAAAACTAGAGTTGAATGTTATGTTTCCAAACTTGATCATGTATGAAATGGATTTAAAATTCAATGCGCTTCATGTAATCATAAAACACTATATTGTGAATAATTTGTAAAACATCTTGATTGTCATAGTATAAAATTGTTAGCTATACCTATGGTAACCCCAATCCTATAAGTATGAGACATAGCCATATCTCTTCATGGATAAATCTTTCCATTACATGATACTCTATCTCAATAGAATATCAATAAATACATTTGTACTTCTTTCTCCCCCTTGAGATAGGACTATATCCTAGAAAGAAAAAAAATACAGATGTGGATTTATTGTCATCAATAGGGCTTGGATGATCTGTATGTATATCATGCCAATAAGAACTTATCATTATTATTGTATTCTAGGCCATATTCCAAAGTACATTGAATATATATCAATATTTGATTTTATGATATCTAATGACACACCTTTGGTTCCTACATGATTTTTGAAAATAATTAATAATATAGATGATATTTAGCCTAGTTTAAGTCAAGTAAATGAAACTCCTTGAAAATAAAGAGTGGCATTTACTAGTGGTGATGGATCTGAATGAGATAACTAAAGTATTGTCTCCATAGGTGTTGTAATAGGATTACAATCCATCATATGTAATTTCTATAGAATTTTATTGGAATATTTATTTTGATACATTAATATGTGATGTTCATTTTGCCATACCTCTAAGCCAAGACAATAGTGTAGTAGCTTAAGATCTATCATGTCAAATAATCACTTAAGATCATTATGTTGCATCAATCATATTTACTAAGCTACCAATGATGATTATATTGTCAAAATATCTTAAGGTAGAGGTTTGGATCATATGAACTTTGATGAAATCCATGTTGAATGAGATGTTTTTCAATCTTGATATACCAGGATTAAGGAGCCTAATTGAGACCATACAGTGATTTGATGAGTTTACATACCTTTTTTTCTTGATTAAGTGTGACAAAACCCTTTGGATGGGTCATGTAGACTTATTCTTTTAGATATCCATTTAAAAAGGCATTTTATAATTCTATTTGATGGAATTTCCATCTGAAATGAGAAGACATAAAAAAAAAAACATTATGATAGTCTTTATCTTGGCTATGGGAGTAAAAGTCTCCTCATAGTCAATGCCTTAATTTTGTGTGTAATCCTTTACTACAAGTATTACCTTATACTTGTCAATGCTTCCATCTAATTTTCACTTGGTCTTAAAGGCCCACTTGCAATCGATAGGTTTATCACATGTTGGAATATCAACTAGCTACCTTGTATAGTTCTTATCAGTGATTGATATTATTCATCCATGTATTTTTTTCAAGGTTTTGAATTTTTGGCTTCACAAACAATTGAGTGCTCAAATGATTCTACAAATATGATCATAAGGTCCAAATTCACCTCTTCACGATCGATGCTATGATTCCTTAGTCTTGAAGTTAAAGTGTTTTGTACTCCATACAATTTATTTGTATACCACTTAGGCATATGTTAAATGATATTAGTGGGTGGTGGACCTAAAGGACATGACTGACCATCATCATTGTCATCATCCTCACTAACACTATCAAAATTAGAAATGTTTACAAGACTAATGCTTATATTAGGTACTTATATGGAGAGTGGATTGGATTCACCCTTATCATAAAATACAACATGTATGATAATATATAACTTATTTGTCTTAGGATCCACGATTCCATAGGCCTTTGCTTCTTCACTATACCCAAGAAATATACATTTAAAAAAAAAACTCATCCAAATTTTCCCTCTTCTTATTTATAATGTGCACATGTGCTTTGAAACCAAAAAATGAAGATGAGATATAAAAGGCCTATTAAGTGACTATGCTTATGGTGGAGTGATGCCGTCGAGAGTTTTTATGGATACACAGTTAAATAAGTAAACTGATATGGGAATTAATTATATCCAATTTATATGTGCTAGGTGGGCATCTTTTAACATGCATTACATCATTTCAACAATGGTATAATTGAATCACTCAAAAAAACCATTTTTATATAACATATAAGGATTATTTAGTTAATGACAAATTCCATGTGCCTTAAAAAATATAGAAAATTCATTGCTAATGTATTCATCCCATGATTTAAGTGGAGGATATGTATGTGATGTCTAAATTATCGCTCAATTAGATCTTTGAACTATTTGAATACTTGGAAGGGTTGATATATTCAAGAAATATACCCACATTATACATGAGTAATCATAAACAAAGAGTTGAAAAATATTTAAATCAAGTGATACTATAACTAAAATGTTCACACAGGTTGATGTGTACTAGATCCAATGGACCAATTGATTGTTATGTACCTGTAGCAAATGATTCTCTATGTTATTTTCTAGATAAACAACTAGAAGATAGATTAGTGGTATGATTAAGTGAGGGAAGGTCTCTCACCATGTTGTGCCTACTTAATGGGTACCCAAATTTCAAATGTCCATATCTCCTATGCCATAGATTGGTTGAGTGTGTATCTTTAACAAATAGATATTGATTGTCTTTGTGGACAATATTAAATTGAAATTTTTTGGCTACACTATAATCTCTTGAAATAAGTGTTGAGGTTTGAGACTTATTTCAATTGATACATATTTTTTTTGTCTTTTATCTAATCAAATTAAACTATAAGGTTGTGATTGAGAAATTGATGTATAAAAATGAGATTTTTGGTTAGGCCTGGAACATATAAGACATCGGTAATTATACATCCATGATTACCAAATGGTAAAGAAATGTCACATGTACCTTTGAAACTATATGATGTGTCACCTCCAAAAGATATATTACCATGATATGATTAATTGTTCAAAGTAGTGAACCAATATTTTTGATTAGTCATGTGCCTTATGGCACCATAATTTATGTACTAGATTGGATTAGGAGGAGATATCTCCTCAGTTATTTGTTTAGTGTAGAAAAAATACTCATACAAGGAATCATTATCTTATGCAATGTTCCCATGTCACTATTATGAGGAAGGCTTCCATTTAAAAGTATGTGTGAACTATGGATTTTAATTATTTTGTCCTTGTGGAGATTACTATTGTGTGGGATTCTTGTTGCTAGATAATATTCGTGTAAATGCATTATACCAATAATATTTGAGTTTAAGACCTGTCTGTCTGGATATTAGACATACCTTCTATGAATGAGGTTTGTTCCTTTACTAATACTACTAATTGTTCTACTAAGGGGATTGTTTCAAAGGTTTACATGGGTATTTACCCCTTCTATCATGATACAAGTGTATTTTATTATTCATTGGATTCTAATGTGTGTATGGGTTCTTCCTATTACAACATATTAACTAACTTTTGAAAAGTTGGTTTCATCTTTTAAATATTTAGAGTAGTCATAAAGATCTTGTAGGTGGTGGGTAGATATCTTAGGATGATAGGTACTAGGGAGTCATTTAACACTGCTTCAACCAAATCTTGGAGTGAGTAGCATAGTATTGTAATAAAACAAATAAAAATTTAAATTTCTCACTTGTCTTCAGCTTGAGACAATGAATCTAGATTTGGATAACAATGGTATTCTAGTTTTTGGCCTCATAGATGGTGTTGAGTTTGTCCCAATAATATTTGGATAAATAAGAATTTAAGACATGAGGTTGTACCTTATATGATACCCCAAATATAAATATCCTTATAGTTCACTTTGTCTAACTTACTCTATTGGTCAATATTTTTTGGTATGTTAGGTGTATGAGCCATCAACAACCAACCATATATATTCAAATTTTATGTGAGTTTTCACCTTGGTCTTCCATGCAACATATTTATTACCATGAAGAAAATTTGCATATGATAGAATAACTCCTAAAAATTTTACATCTATTTGAACAGAATTGTCTATTGGAGATGAATTGGTTCCCTATTACTCTAATAATTCTCCATTTCTTTATGCTGTTAGATTAATATATTAAACCTCTCAATATGATGGACCTTCATATATACATGGTGGTATGCAGAAGAATCTTGTCCTTTATATATACCTAGTGGTATGTGAAAGAGATGTTATCATGTGAGAGAAGAGTGACATGTGTTACATAGACAATATATGAAAATGATTCATTCTATCAATGACACATAATTTTAGTGATGAAGATAAAGGTAAAAAGGAAATTGTGATCCTTATTTCTCTTTAATGATTTAAAGGGACAATGCAATAAACACTATTATTGTAATTATGTTAGGCATTGGATGTATTAGTTTAATTCAATAACTTTATTTATAAATGTGAACCAGATGCACCCATATATCTGACACTGCATGTGTGCAAAATGCATAATTTTATCGAATAGATTTGAAAATAAAATCATGTGGAAAAATATGTCTAATTTTTTATTTTCAAATACACAAAATGAAACTTGATTTTCTCATCTAAAATAAAAGATATATTTTTTTTCTCACAAGTCATGCATAAAAAAATCATCAAAAATCAGATGCATAAGGTAACCTTTAGATCATGATATCTCCCTTGATACTGCTTAGAATCCTTAGTATGACCTCTTTTTGGAAAGCTCTCAAAGTAATATTTTTATCCATGAAATAAATGTTTGAATTAGACACTTATGTGAGAATAAAAAATTCTACAAGATAGTCAAAATTTTATTAAAAAATTTCCTTCAATATCTCCAAAATATTCCCCACTTTGTTAGAAAAAAATAGAATTGCTTTGTCTATTATTTAGATTTTGTCTCAAGAAAGACAAAAAGAAAGGAATTTTTTTTTGGTGCCACTTGAAGCTTGCACATGTGAATAAGAATTAGATTGCAATGGTGCTCTTCTTTATTTTATTCTCACTCTTCCTTCCATTTATTTATTGATCAATTTAGCTATGAAGATTTCCAATAGAAATCATATGCTTATTGTAATTAAAAATAATCTTTTTCATCTTTTGTATGCCTTTGATGGATTTATATTATCTAAAGTAATTTTTGGAAAGTTTTGGATCTCTTCCAAAAAAATAAGTAGATAAATGGTGCATTTATTATTTAAATTAAATAAATCTAAGTGTCTGAAGCTCCTTAGTAAAATTGTCACCTCTCCCTGATCTCTTTGCTCTTACTATAATACAAAATGATAACAAAAATATAATTTTTATATTCAAAATAACATTAAAATTACATAGAGATGAGGGTATGTATATATAAAATAAAATTTATCCCTCCTTTTATTATTGGCCACACAAACAATGACATATAAAAAAAATGGTGACACATGTGACTAACCTACATGTTCACATTTAATATTTATACCAATAATGATTATATTTAATATTTTAAACAACACCCTTAAGAATATGATATAATTAATTATTTTAACAAAAAATCAAGGTTATAAACCCCTATTTATTCAATGAGTTGTGTACTAAAGATATAATTAATTAGATCATGGAGATGAAGAAGTAATTTGGCTAAGTTAATGGAGGATCCCAAGAGAGTGAAGTTTTATTTAAAAAAGTTGAAGGGATATGCATCCTTATGGTAGGATCATGTGTGTATACACATAATATTTTCATTTTATCCCTTTATTGACACTCTCTTTTACAACATCTTGGTGATGCATCAATATCCCTGAGTTCATGCCTTGAAAGATGCACTAGAAATGGGGTGGGAATAGATTTTGATACCTTATGAGAGATGTTGGAATTCTATCCAGTTAAATTGTTACTACTATTAGTTTGACCTCATATAAGTTTCTATTTGTATATCCCTTTCATCTAATTGATATACATATTTACTAGATTCCCTATATCCTATAGCATCGACCTAGCTGATATTATCTATTTTGTGCATTTATCCTTCATGTATTGTATTATCCAACCCAATATAGTTTTGAATCTATCTTTTAACATTTATACTATATCAATGGGTAAATACCATTGTATTAGAGTTTACAACTTTTTTTAGGTATAGTGAGAGATATATCCTTGTGTCATAGGATTAGGCTTTAGAACCCTTTCCTTTTTAAATTTGAGTATTAGGTTACCATCTATTAAATCTATGGATGTCCTAAGTCCTTATCCACTTGTCCAAGTATACGTAGGCTCTATTTTATTTAAATTATTTGTGTCCTAGTATATTAAGAGAAATAAGATAGTTTTAGGTCATCCTAGCCTATGCATACATTATGGTGAACCTAACTTAAATCTTATCCTTCCTTTGATTGGATCAGTTTCATGTTTATCCTTTTAGATTTTTAGTAACATCATCAAAGCCATAATATATATTTCAATCCAATCATATCAACCAACTTGATACCATTTATTATCTATCTATAAAATATATCATTCAACATGATGCCATTATATGTTTGTATAGACTGTAACAACCAACCTGATACTATTTTGTATGTGTTTCTAATTGTATCATCCAACTTGATACCATTATATTTGCTTGTTTAATTCATTGCATGATGCAAATTTAATTTTTGAATTATATAATTTTTGATATTTATTTTTATATTTTATTCTTAGAAATTATGTTTCAAAATTTTTAAAAATAATATGAGCTATAGTTTTGGGTCAAGATGTCTTTAATTTTACCTGAGTCATGGTGTGTGGGGTAATATCCCAATACTCAAGCCATTAAACAACACTATATATAGAATTTAGTTTTTATGTACCTCATGATATATAAAAAATTCTTAGGATTTTTATTTTTTGGCCTTTAGAAAGTATTCAAGTAGTTTGATTTTATAGTGCACTAGTAAACGGTTATTCCTAGGGAGTTACTATCAATGTACCTCAGAGATAGGATAGTGTGGCCATATGAATGATGTAATAATTTGTGGTTAGGACCTTTATGAACATTTACAATATTTAAAATTAGGGTCATTATATATGAGATCCTACAAATCGAACACACCCTTCTTAGTTTACATCCCTACTTTCATTTTACTAATAATTAGTTAATTTTTTAGCTTGTTTATGTTGCAAACTGTATCATCCAACTTGATACCATTTTTAACTATGTAAAAACTATATTGGCCAAACTAATATAGTCTAGTTTCACCATCTTATTTCCAAATATATCAACCAACTTGATTTTTGTGACCATACTGTACTGGCCAACCATATACACTTCTATGTGTCTCCTTGACTGCACCGACCAAACTGATATATTCTAGTTTTATCATCTTCTTTCCAACTATATCAAACAAATTGATATAATTATTTTATGTGACCATACTATACCAACCAACTAGATATAATTTTATTTTATTGATTTTAATTTCCCAACTATATCATCTAGGCTGATATAATTAGTTTTTAACATTATTGTATAATTGACTGCACTGACTGGCTCAATATAGTTGATATTTTATCTTATACTATGAAATAAATTTTAGACCAATTCAAAGAATTTTTTTTTTCAAAGATTTCAAGGATTATGTAACAATCCTAACGATATATAACTATGCAATCCCCATAAAGTCTTCACAAAAACCTGCATGCCTTATAATTTTTCCATGACTCAAGACCAAAATCCAAGAAATTGTCATGTGGATTATAGTAGATATAAAAACTATGAGCCATATAAAAATCCCAAGGCCACTAGATGAGGCCATTTAATCCAAGATCATGAGGTTGAGGAATAATGTGACATTGAGTATACAAATGAGATGATAATTTATCTCCATGAACATCTTAAAAAAAAGGGAAAGGACCCTATGGTTGTTTATCATCTCATGATGGCACCTGACTATAATTTCCTCCTTCTCTTATTTGTAATTTTTTATAGGACTTGGGATAAATTAATTTTCATCTTCCTTACTTTTTTTTTTCCACCATGCCTAGTATTGATGCTAACATGGCAGGCCTGTGTTAGCAGAGGTTCCTGGAAAATTATAGAACATGCTAATTATAAGGATAACTTGTGTAATAGAGATAAAAGATAAATAAAATATAATAGTTTAGACTTATAGAACATTTTTTAAATATGTAAGTGCACTATTTCATGAAAACACAAAATTAAATCATAGGAATAGGTAATATAAGCATAAAAAATCACATATTTAAAGGCAACCAAAGTACTCACTATGCACATAACATAGATAAAATATTCTTAGGAAAAACATAATAGAGATATTTCATTAATAACTAACACACAATGGAACCATATTTCATTACAACTAAATACTTTATATAAAACATTCTAGAGTGCTATCTCTTTACATTATAGTCTTTCGATATTGCACAAGGAAAGACTATACATATTCTGTACTCTCTTTATTATGCTTACAAGGTCGCATAAAACCAAAAGAATATACACAAGATAAAATCATATACTTTGGACATGTGTCCATCTAATTATACTTTACAATTTTAGTGACCTCGATCCATACCTAATACTTTCCCAGACTTAAATTGTTGTCTCATCCTGAGACAATGTCACATCTTGAAATTTACTTTGAAGTTAAGAGGATGAGTCATAAACACTAGTCTCAATTATTAATCCAAGTGTTATTTACTAGTTTACACCTATTATGCACTATTTAGCCATCCTTTTAGGGTTTCATCTAAGTAACATGCTAGCCTATCACCCTTTTGATTTTTCAATAGACTAACATAACCAAGTGGGAACCTTTTATGGGTTTTCAACCATTCTATCCCTTCTCTTAATACTAAAACTTTCTGAAAACTTAAATCTTGTGAAAAATTCAAAATTATGGTGCGTAATACCTAGTAAAAGGTTGGCGGTGTGCTTTGGAGTGACTACATAGGAGGCTACTCTACTATTGGTTTTGCTTGTGGTGAGGTTGAATCCACTGAGTGAACAGGGTCTCCTGGTGGGGTATATTATTGTTGAGTTCATATTTATGTCTATGAAACTATCTTATTATGATACAAAACTTACTAGAGTTTTTGGGGTGGAATAAATTGAGGTTCATTCATTGGTTGAGTAATGGAAAAATTAACCTATGAAAGACCTCAATTCAAAACATTTAAATCTATCATGACCTTGCACACCAATTAAAGTAAGATGTACAATGGAATCTAGATTAACATCAAATTCTACACATCATTTTCTTCTGTAATGGAGATTAGTGTTTTATGTTTGACATCTTTAGTTGAATATCTAACATCAACTCATCCAATATATCTATAGCCCTTTGATCTTGAATGGCTAAAAATGTGTTGTGAATTATCTTATTATTCCAAGTATGAATATTTTGCATGGTAGCATCCATATAATACAACATCTACTTGAGTGCATTACTCATTACTACTGTAATAGTCATTTTATCATCCACACTGGCTTTGGATTTACTTACTATAGCAAACTCCAATTAAGCAGTAGCCAAAGATTTATTGAGATGCTGCCTCTACTTTAACATTCCTTGATCTATATGTTTGGCTTGTTGTGTAGTGGCATCTAAGACTTGTTTATATTCTTTGATTATATCATAGATTGCATCCATATTTTCCCTTAGAGCCTAACCTTGAGTGAGTAGTGTTTTTAGGTGTTACATGACCAACCAATGCTTAGTGAGTTGCATCAATAAGGTCATGATTTTTTTGTCCTCAGACATGACCTAGTCATTGAGAACTTATGTAACTAGTGTAAGACAAGTGCTATCAATTATCCACCTACCTCTATAATCTAGTTGTTCAATTCTTCTTTATCCTCATGTAGCCATAAACTTCCTACTCTAAGTTTGAGGCCTTTTGTACAATAAAATCCTAAAAGATAATGGTGCCTTTGATTTTCTTAGATAGAGGCAAATGAGCAACATCTAAATATGTTTCCATCATAGTGGTTTCAAGTTTCGTGGATGTCATTGAAATTATTGTAGGAATTGGTGTGAATTGAGCCAAAGATAGAAAAAAAGTGGTGCATTAGGTGGATGTTATGGGGACATCCCATAGCCATTGAGTAGAAATTATGATGCATGCTCTCCATATTTATTATCTTCAGCCTCCTTTTCCTTTTTGGATTTATCTTCAGATTCAACCTTAGCTTTAGCCTCTACCTCGACTTGAACTTTGGCTTGCACCTAGGCCTTAGCCTTAGCTTTAGCTTTAGATTTATCCTTAGTTGCTTGGGTTTTGAATATATGTTTGACCTAATCTATATTATGATGGTCCTGCTTAGACTCAGATTTATCTTTTTCTACTTTCTATTGATAGCTACTTGTTTGGCTTGCTTCTCTTTGGCTTGTTGTTTATCCTGAGATCTAGATTTTTCCTCTTCTTCATCCTTATTCCATTATGTAGCCTAAAATTTTTATTATTTTCTTTGTGATTTATCTTGATACTTACTTTTTACCTCCACTTCTTTAGCCTACTTCCTTATAGCCTTTGCTTCCTCAGATCACTTATTTATATTCTCTACTTATTTAGGCTACTGCTTTGTAGCATCTACTTCTTCAGATTGCTTATTCATAGCCTCTACTTCTTTGGCCTACTTCTTTTTAGCCTCTACTTATTTGGATTACTTATGTTGATTTTCCTCATATTTTTATTCTTACTTTATTCTTTCCTTTGTACATCCTTTATATCTTGTGTTTGTTACATAATTTATTATTTAGTGCTAGCTTCAACCTAGTTATTTCTTGAGGCTCCTCCCTAACTTCAGGGATGTCAAGCTTAGTCAGTGTTTTAGTCTCTTCAAAAGACTCTAATTCCATAACATTACCTCTAAATACAAATTTATTTTTCCCGGATGTGGTTGGAGGAGTTAGGATCTATTTTTTTTCTTCACAGCCTAAGATGGAGGTTGTTAGTGTGTAACTTGTGCTGGATGTGCACTACTGGAAACTATTGGTTCCTTAAAAGACACCATTATTTCCATTAAAACTTGAGATGGTTAGGTAAATGGGTGTGTGTGTGTGGTCTTTGTATCAATGGTAGTGTTGGGATTTCCTACTCTAGTATACTAACCATATGTGTAGTCGATGATCATACCATTAGATCTACTTGAAATATATTGACTACCAACTTACACTGTGCTACTTCTTGACCTAAAGTATCAATAATAATAGAGGGTGGGTATTGAGTAACATCAACCTAGAGGTCTTACCTTACCTAATTACACACCTGAGATATGTGCACTACCTTCTAGAAAAATAATTCCTTTTCTTTATCCTTTTCATATACATCCTTACCAATGTCTTCCAGAATAGTCTTCAAGACTTCCTGCTCTTCCAATGCAAACTTTGGTAAGTTGCACTCACATTCTATCCTTGGGAAATTTGGATTGTCTAACCATGAATTTTTCTAATGCATCATGTTCTTTGGTTGTGGTGGTGAGGCTCACTACACATGTGCCTTTCTTTTTCCTTTATTTTTCTATGATGAGGCTATTGATGTTTGTGACGGGGCTTACGATTGTTCTTGTTTAAGCATTGGTTGTTTTCCTTCTAGATGAATAGATTTTAGGGGTTCCACATACCTTACAATGAAAGATTTTTACCTTCACACTTTTGCTCATTCACTTTGATTTACATACCATTGTGTCATTTTGTTACTAATGCATGCTACCTTAGATATTACATGACATCATTAGGGATTTGGGGGTGTGAATCGATTAAGGATAGGGCCTCAAACTAACATGCGTTAAACCTTAAAAATTGTTCATAATATTGACTTGTTTGGGTCCATATGATGTTTATAAAGGTGATGAGAGGATAAAAATCTATAGCAACATAAATGGGTCCTTATGGGGATTTCCAGTATGTAAAACATAAAAGTAAGACCAAAAAATTGTTATTGAAAGTCTATGAAGCACTTGTGAGTACCTTATTAATATTGTTAGTTAGATATGATACCAAAAACTCAAGATAATTAAAATATTTGTGTAGGCATATCATATAATACATGATATTGGTGACCCCTTTTTTACCTACTTAGCCTACTTTATTGTCTGTCAAAAACTCTTTGTGATGCATTCAACCAAAATGCAAATTGAAGCACATGTTATGGACTTAATTGGTACTCCTATACCAACCCTAGTTTTGTGTATCTCCTTAATGTTTGAATGAATGGGAGGAATGGTGGTCTTATATGCCAAAAGAGATTTATTGTGATTTGGGAGATCTGTAGCTAATTCTATAGCTTGGGCATCGATCCAAATTATAATATCTTGGGAAAAATTAATAGACCCTTGGTTATATCTAATCAGGAGGGTAAACATCACCTCATAAATTTAACCAAATATAGGTAGCTTAATCAATCTCTTGGTGTCTAAAAATCACAGTGGATGTGGGAGCATTAGGGCTTTAGTTTGTGCAGGATATTGAGGACCAAGAGCAAAAAAAGTTGATTTTACTTGATCAATGAAGTCAAAAGGGTCAAAAAAATTGTATTTAGCTTTTCAAAGACCTAATCCAATTCCCATCATCTCCTATGCATCTAAAAGTGGGATCGATAGTGGACCTCACTCTATTATTATAGTTGCTGCCTGAGATCAAGAGTTGCTTTACTTGCTCAAGCTCTGGTATTTAATTAGTGTACTTGAAGATATTTGGAAAGTAGATAAAAAAATTTCTTATTATCATAAGTATGTAATGTTCATGTGTTGTCCATGACCATCCTTATATAATTTTTAGTACTCAAATTTGTCTTACTAACTACATTAAATGTGTTGACTAGTTACACACAACTTTTCCTTCCCACATTTAATCTTACTTGGTTCAATTTGAAATGATAGCAACCCTTTTTCATCTAAATTTTTTGATTGATCTCTTTGTAGTTTATTGATATGATGTGATATCTTTTCATCTACCCTATTTATTTTATGATGCTATCTATCAATTAACCACTTAATCCACCTTGGGAAGAATGCAATCCATTTAAGTGCCTTGTAATTAATAGTCTTAAATGACCATTATTAATCCTTTCACCATACCTATCTTTTCACCATTGCCTTCCCAGACTTATTTCATGACCTATGGTAATTGGTGACAACTATCCTTCCTTAGGCTATCTATGGAATTTGATCACACTTTATGACTATAACTAATCCTTATTAGTTATGACATGTTCCAATTCAAATATCACACTGTATAAACACACAACCCTAAATAAAAATAAAATAAAATAAACAACATTAACCAAAAACCAAACTACATGGTGTTACTCAACACCCACTCATTTTATTAGCAAAGTGATATAGATTAAAGGTGATAAGGCTTAAGCCTACAACCATTTATTCATCCTGGTAATATGATTCCCTCTAAATCTTTAACAATATAGTATCTTGTTGTGAAAATTCATATATAATATAGGGTTTTTTCCATCCAATATGTAGTTTTCCTATGAATTCCCTAAACCTACTATCATATAGTGATACCGTTTACTCTGAATATAATTATTTAGATCACAAGTTATGATCATGCCATGCTTTCTGACTTACCTTATGTATCTCCTATGTCCATAGTGCCCTTTATCAATTTTCCTCCATTTTAACCAAGTCTAATACCCTTTAATTTAGAGAGTAATGATCACAAATCCTCATAATTATTACAATGCATAAGATCAAAATATATATTCCATAAGCATTACTTCTTCAAGCCCATAAGATCAGAATATATATTCCTAAAGAACTAAAAGAATGCGATCCTCCCAGTCATCCCTTTGTACATTACACATCTTAGTTATCATTTTCCCCAATACTTTGTTTGATGCTTAATCCTACCCATTTTCTTGGGGATGATAATCCGTGCTTTTATGGTGGAATGTTATAAACTCTTAAATGGGAATTTTGATAGAACTATTGAGGAAATGTGTTCCTATATCACTAATGAGCTTGATTAGGAATTCAAACCTTGTAATGATATTTTCATATAATAACTTGGCAATGTCCTTCACACCATAACTTGGGGTTGTAGCTACTTCTACCCATTTGATGAAGTAATTAATTGAAGTAATGATATACCACCCATGATTTCACTTAATAGGAGCTATAGGCCAAAAAAATTCAATTCCCCATAATTTAAATGGTTTTTCTATGAGCATAAAAACCAAATGCATTTCATCATGTTGATTTGGCTTGCCCATTCATTGGTAGACATCTCAATGCTTAGCTACTCTATGTTCATACTGAAATAAGGTAGGCCACCAAAGACCACTCTATATGATTTTACCAGTTGTGGATTCACTTGTGAAGTGATCCCCTACAATTCTTTGATGAGATTCATGAATAATTTGAGGTCTTTCATGCTCTAGTGCTACTCTACACATCATATCATCTTTACCCAACTTGTATAAAAACCCATTGATGAGACTATAAGGTTTAGCCTAGGTGATCATTTAATTTTTATCCCATTATATATAGTACGTAGGGAAAGTTATTTTCTCCAAGAAATTCACAATGTATTCCATATTATTCAGGATTAAAACAACCCTAAATAAGTGTATATCTGGGGATTTATATTCTGTTTATTTTAGATCCTCCCCATTGTGTAACCTAATCAGATGATCTGGCCCCACATTTTCTCAACCTAGCTTGACATTGATATAGAATTGAAACTCTTGAAACAACATAAGCCACCAAGATATCCATCCTCCCAAAATTGGCTTGTTAACTAAATAGCGTAAGGGCTAATGATTCATAAATAACTAAAATGGTGTATCTAACAAGTAATGATAATTTTTTTATAGTATATAAACACCATAACTAATTCTTCTATCTTGGTAGTTGTATAGTTATTTTATGCAATTGATATATTCTTGATAGTATAATGTATGGGATGATCTAAATTACCTTCACCTGGATGTGTTAAGATAACTCTTAATGTAGTATCAAAAGCATTCACATGTATATGGAATGGCTTCTTTTAGTCAGGAAAAGCTAGAATTGGTGCTATTACCAACCTTTGTTTTAGCTCAATGAATGCTACTTGGCTTTCTAATATCTACTCAAACCATGTATCTTTGCATAATATTTTCTCTATTGACATCGATATGGTTGCATACCCTTTCATAATTTTTTTTTATAATTTTGTATGATAGATAAATGTGCACAATTATGTGGAGTTAGTTAGAGGTGACATCTAAACTATCATAATAATCTTAGCTAGATCAACGAAAATACCATCACTACATACTACATGGCCCAGTAGAACACCAAAAGGTTTAAAAAATAGATAGTTATTTAAATTCAAAGCAATGCACAAAGTGCAACACCACTCTAACATGAATATAAGCTTCAATAGATGCCATTTAAATAAAGAGAAAACAACCTAATCATCCAAATATAATTCTATAAAGTCATGAATGAAGTTTTTAAATGCATTTACTATAGCCCTATAAAACACTATTGGCACATTATTTAGGCCAAAGGTTATTACCTTACATGTGAGTGATATCCATTTGGTTGTGAAGGTAGTCTTAGCCTAATCCTCCTTTGTGATCAAAATTTGATGGTAACCACTACAACCAACTATGAATGAGTACACTTCATACCTTATGAGAGACTTAAGAACTTCATTTGTGAATGGTATGGGGATTGGTCATTGATGGAGGAATCATTGAGTGAATGGTAGTCTCCATAAATTCAAATTTCCCCTATCTTCTTTGGCTAAAAAACTATATTACCCATTCTAATTTTTCAATTAGATAAATAATTCTAGCTTCTTGTATCCAGTGTAGTTTAACTTTTGCTTTGATGTTCATATTAGGATTAAGCTTGTATGGGCACTTTTTTGATGGGTTGAGTATATTATTAAATTATATATGTATCTCCCTTAAGGATAGATCCACACCTTTTACTTCAAGAAACTTGGTTGGAAATACACATCGATAGTCTCAGATAATTGCAAAGCTTCTGAGATTTGTTCTTGTCCCCAATAGTTGCCCACAATCAAAAGCTTATGTAACTCCTCTATTCTAATATTTCATTCAATATTTTTTAAGGGTGCTTGATATAATTTCATGGATCCATTGGGTAGAGATTATTTTAATATTCATTTACCTTCCCATTATGGAATGTTTATGTTGTGCAGTCTTTTTTATTCAACTTGATTTATGCTTTGAATTGGTTTTGGTTTAGCTTCACGTTTTGGTTCAAATAAGCCTTCTAGGTTGATCTCCACCACTATATTTTAACTCTATTAATTCCTCTATTATTGTATTACATGGCTTAACAAGAGATTTTTCTTGTTGAATAGCCTTATAATTATGAAGTGCCAAATTCAAATCCTACACTATTTCCTATTGAGATGATGATTCAGTTATAGTGTCTAAGACTTTGAATCATACATGACATAGAAATATTTTGAGATTATGTAAGGAATTATGAAAAAATGGATTATCATCTTCAAACTCAAAATTATAAATGAAATATTTATACACTTACACCCAATTCTTAGTCTCTCTCTTGTGTTCTTGGTGCATATACTAGGCCATTGGTAGAGGTGATAACATATGATTAAAAATGTGCACCCAATACCTTGGATCTACTCCCTGCATAGTCCATATATCCACACACTGATGAATGTGTAACTTAGGGCATTGACCTTCTTGAAACAAAGGCTATTTTGTCTTCACATTAGCTAGTAAATGGAATCTTGCATGAAAAAATTCACATGCTTTCTCCTAATGAATATCTAGATTTATGTGCACTACCCACCAAGTTTAAGCATCCCTTTAGAGCATAGTTGAGTGTTCTAACTTGTTGATCAATCTATGACACATGGTGATTGAGCCTCCATATAAAAGGATTAAGGTCTTCTATCATAAAGTGTTGAGGTATTTGGCATTCAATAACAAACACCATGCATAGAGGTTGTATTTCATGATCTCTCTGAGCCTCATTCAACATATGAGTATCCAAGTCAACACTTATAGATGATACTATTTCTATAGGTAGAACACCCTCTGGAGTAGGTTTTAAGTAATCCAACATTGTTATACCTATATTATATAGGAAATATACTTCATATTTCATCAAAGAGTGTATTGATGGAGAAACACATTCTTCTATATGAACCTACCTAGATGGAGACTTTGTTATAATAGGTTTTTACACTGGTCACTCTTCCTACAATATAGTTTTCAGTTACCCAACTTGATACTCTATAAGTCACAAAGAAATTTGCCTTTCATTTATGATGTAATTAAACTAACTATTATCCCCATAGGTATGGGGGGACTCTAAATATTTTAGGATGATATATGACTTTTGTTCATACTTATTAATGGGTATGAATACTATCTTATCTCCTTGATGCACCTCTAGATGATTGTGCATAGCGTTAATGGTCATTTAGCCATCATAGGCCCATTTCTTGTTGATTAAGGTAGGATAATGAGTCTCTGTTATCTTTATATCAATGTCCTTAAAATATCTACACAAATTAAGCTTGATGAATTTAATATAAACATCCTCTAGCCTTATAATGGGCTCCACATTACCATAATCTACCAAACTAAGAGTAACTGGACTGTAGCTCAAGGTTGGTCGACCAATGGCTTTATAAGTTGATAATAGAATCATATTGATCATGATACCAAAATAAAACACTACCTTCAAAATTTTATATTTGACAAGCTTAATGTCCATATAATAATAAACATCCCAAGGTTTCTTAGTCTTAACATACCATACTACTTTGTTAATATGCCATTGACCTCACTATGTGTACTCTAGAAGATTATGCAAAAGATTAATGATGTTCTATGAAATATTTTCATTATGTAGGGTGATAAGTAACTTCATTAGATCTATCAAAGTAGATGCAACACCCTCATATCTCATACATTTGAGCATCAATGGATTCATTATCACCTTCAGAAGCTGGTTGTTGTTAGATCTCTTACAATAACTACATAGCTTGGGATATCAAATTCTTTTTAGTAGCAAGATTAGGATATATATCCCACTATACTTTTTTAAACCCTCAATCCTATGTAATTTATAATGGTGGTAACCCTTAATATACTCTTTGATGCTTGGTGACTACTTGCACAAATGCATTCTCCTTTGGTTGTGCATTAATAATGTTTACATTATACATTGACATCTCCTTCCTTTGTTTCTTAAGCATTGGACAATATTCTATTTGGTGTTGACCTTTAAATCTATAGTATACATAGTAGATTTATATTTTTGTATTAGTATGGAATTTCCTTATATAGTGATTATATGCTCCACATAAATAACATTGCATAGGTGGTCTAGAGATTTTCATTATTACGGCCTCCTTGATATCCCCCACGATATCCTCCCCTATAACCTCCCTTATAACCACCCCTATTTTTTTAGTATCCCCAACCTTGTGTCTATTGTATAACATACCTTACTTGTTGGCTTTTTTGTGTATCATACACCCCATATTGGTGCTGAAGGGAATTTAGAACCCAATTTGATGGTTGCTACCACAATTCTCTATTGGTTTATGACTACTGATACTAACCAAAATATTGATAATATGGAGATGATGTATTGTTACAACTTGATATAACTTATGGTTGATTTTGGGGTGATGAAATCATCCATCTAAGACTGCCTTGATTTTCACTTATCATCTCCACTTTTGGTCCTAAAATTATTTGCTTTACAGTTGGTATTTGTTGTGTTGTAATTATGAAGACATTCTTAGTAATATATTCCTTCAATGATTATAATGCTAAAAAAATATTTTCATCATGGTTAGTAGAATTAATTTTTTTCAAAACAAAACCTATGATTTTTGTATTTAGTTTTGTAAAAGATGGCACTTCGAAGTTGCATTTCCTACTACTCTGCATATCTCACAAAATTCATTATTAAGCTTAGGACAATCATTTTTATTATGTCCTTCCTATTTGCATTATATACACCATAAGATTAGTTTAGGATTATATTTTTCATTCATATTTTCCATTATCCTCATGAATTTATCTATTGTGGCCTCAAAATTAGAACCAATTAATGGAGCATCCCCATAATCCACTATTTGATCTACTCACAAAGAAGTAGATCATGCATCAACTTTTCTAGGGTATTGGGTTTACACAATAGTAAATATAATTCTTGGTTGCATCTCTTATATAAACCAATTAACCTTATATTTATATTATAAAATGAATTAAATATTGTTTATGACATCAAAAAATCTTTGATCATATTTTACAACTGATTCACCAATTTTTTGTCGAATCTCCTTTAAATCTTGGATAGTTTGACTTGTATATTTTTTAAATTTTTACTTAGATATCAACAAAATTTTAACTTGAGTGAAGTCTAGAGAGTTTACATCCATTTTAAAAATGAACTCCAAGGCTCATCTTGACAAAGCCCCTACAAGTTCACATTTCTTAACATCATCTAAGGTTACCCATTTAACATTCAATTTCATATCATACATTACTAAATATTCCTCTAGATCTATAGACTTATCATATAACATTACATAAATAAACATAATTTCATTGAGCACCATATTTGGTACACTTATAATTGCTACCATAGGTTTCCAAACATTGGTACTTATGACTAAAGGTAACTGCACACTAGTGACTCCATACTATTGACTGTGCATTAGTGACTATGTACTAATTTTCACAGGTATCATAACAAGGAATTTTGCTTCTTCTATTTTCTTCCTATCTATTCCTTTCATTGTTTTTTCACTTAGCTTTCCAAAATTGTCTATAAAATATTCAAACCAATCTATATCTGCCACTTCTCCTACACTTCTTCTTTCCAATAATAAATTAAGCTGGAGGGATGCATACTCTTGAAATGAATGACTTCTAGTTTGAATTTATTATAACTTTGAATTTGAACCTGAGATAGTTCTACATTCAAATATAAATTTTTCTTAGGAACTTTACCTCCTAGGTCTAAATAAAAACCCTTTCATTAACTATGATCTACCTGTTGGCCATTTTTAGCCCACATAACAAGCTTGTACCCATATGGATTAGGTTACTAATGGATGAACAAATGGAAAAGTTATAGAGACCCTTAGGAATGTTAAGAGTGCTTGTAAAGAGTATAGAAGTGCATGGCTTTCATCTAGTTCTTCATCATGTTCATATAGACATTTTGAGGCTAAGTGACAAAATTTTTGAGTAGGTTGTTTGTCGACATGATATCTCACATGCATGAGGGTGCCAAGAGAGAACGGTCACATGGGTTTGTCAATTTTAGTTCAAAGAACATATGCTCCAAGTTTTGGGTCATATACTGAAGTGCATCAAAATATATGAAGATCCAAAGTTGGCCTCTCAATCAAAATTCGCTAAGTTTCCATACCTAGCCATCTTTAAAGAAGTTCAAATAGATCCAAGTGATCATATTGACAAGGACATATCTTGCACATGTAATATTTTTAGGGGAAAGTGGTCACATGGGTTTATTCATCTTGGTCCCTAGTTGTTATACACTAAGTTTTAGATCCTCCATCAAAGTGCAAATGAAGTTATATCTGATCAAAGTTGGCTCTTTAGTTATATTTTACTAAGTTTTCCATACATAGCCAAATAAGCTTGACCACCACCAGGATGTCATGTAGGATTAGATATGGACCAACCAACTTGAGCATTTAATATCTTCACTTAGAAATCTCCTAGAAATAGTGGATTAGATGGGTTTGTTCCTTCTGAGCTCAAGAACATCTCTAAAAGTTTGGTCACTCCATGAATTTTGTGTTTCAAGTTCTAAGCATTTAAAAATGAATCCATAACATAAGACATTCACGCTAACATCAAAATAAATATCAAACAAAAATCTACATATACTTAAATTTGATGGTCTATAAGACATTAGTTACATTTTGTGGGATGCCAAATGATGGTCGATAGGACATCAAATTTAAGATAGATTAATACCGATCCTATTAAGCATAAATTTGATGGTCACATAACCATTAATGATGATCACACAAGTGTCATTTGACAAGAGTGAGGAAATCAATTTTAAGATCATGAACTAGCCATTATCTTTCAAATAATGGCTCCTAATTGATCTAACAATCCATGTTCAATAATAAACTCAAATCTAATGATAAGCAGATGTCAAAGGGTCAGTGAATCTTAAAATGAATATGGGCATGATAAATGTCAAGGATGCATTCAACTAGAAAAAGATCAATGGTTATTAGGCATTCATATCAATCAAAATCAATGAAGTGAAATGAGTTAATGTGTCAATGAGCCAAGTCAGATTTTGATAACCAATTAGAGCAAAGGTGAGCCCAAGATTCTTGATGGAGGTTGAGAGGTTATTTTTTACCATGGACAATAGGGTTTTATTGGGTCATATTGATGCGATTGAAGGTATTTCAAATGCTATGGATTGGTTAATATGATGCAATAAGATATAAGGAACACATATGGATCACCATGAAGGTTAAATATGGACCTATGGTTCATATTTTTGCTCGATCAAGGTTATTTTTGAAATAGTTTTATCCATTTTAAGGAGGATCCATGTATGTATATATGGGATTTTATAGAGAAAGGATGGGTATATTTGGACCTATTATAATACATAAAAGTGATATATAGTCTATAAGTCTATATTGATAAGGAAACTATAGGAAAAATAATAACCTTAGATTGGTTTTCCACCTATAAATGGACCTATGATCTAAACATAAAGATAAAGTAAAGATATGATTAATGCAAAGGATCTTTGTCCTTCAACATGGCCATAGTCTTGACAAGCAGCCACCTAAAAGGCACAAAGCCATGATCTGATTAGATTCATGAGCATGAGACTTTTTATTCAAGTGAGAGATGGTGTGAAGATCAAAGAAAATGTCTAGTATTGGGAACTATAGCTAGGATCATTCAATGCATCCTCAAAACCTTTGGGGACCTTCTCACTCAATAAGCCATAGGTAGTGTCCTGATTGATCAAAAAGGTGGTAAGTTTTTCATTGGCTAAGGAGAAAAAGGTGGTAGATTAGGTTCATTTAATGATTGAGGACAAA
Organism: Torreya grandis; assembly: GCA_037957365.1. Taxonomy (NCBI): domain Eukaryota; kingdom Viridiplantae; phylum Streptophyta; class Pinopsida; order Cupressales; family Taxaceae; genus Torreya; species Torreya grandis. Next base: position 659,680 of record JARHVA010001294.1, on the reverse strand, counting down.
GTGTTCTTTTTCTAATAACATGTTCCCACATAATTTATTTCTCTCTCTCTCTCTCTCTCTTCTCTTATATATCCTGGTCTCAACCCCATTGAAGAGGTTCTTAGCTCTTAAAATTTTAACATTTTCTTTTCTAGGATAAGGATATTCATCAAGAATCTTGCAAAAGTGTGATCATTTTATATGGTTAAACCCTATCAAAATATTGTAATAATTGCCTCTTGAAGTAGTAGGATCAAGTCTTTACCTATCTCTTGTCTTTAATCAATGCTTAGTATGCTTGTGTATGGTAAATTTTTAAAGTAGATTCTTCCTATTTTCCTATCCTTCTACTTGCCTCTTTAAAGGTGTTTTCAAACTAACTTGCAAGCCTAGATTAGTTTTCTATTTGGAACCTCTTCCATGAAAATTTTATGAAATTAGTGAGATTATGATATTAAGTAAGCCATAGTTTTATTTTACTAATCCAGTGTGTGTTCAATCTTATATGAGTGTCCATATAACTTTGGTGCATCACCCTTTTAGCCTTCTTAAGATATTTAATTCTCTTTTTGACCCTTTTACCTAAAAATCATTAGTCTAACATTAGTTTAGGTGAGCATCAAGAGGAAGTTGGCCTTATCTGAAGGTTTAACTCTACCATAGGTGACCCATAACTTACAGTTGTTCCCATAGTTTTGCTCAAATTGGAAAGGCCTAAAGACCCTCTTCCAAAGGGTGAAAATTTGAGACATAATATATCTGGCATGCCCAATGGGATACTTATTTTAAAAGGAAGATTGATCAAAACTTGATGCTGGTTTGATCAAATTTACAATAGTTAAGCTCCCAAATAATAGTGTCTAGCAACTCCAAAAGGAAGAATCAACACTCTGGTGTAGAGCAGTACTTCATTTCATGCCAAAAGTGAAAAAAGGTTAGATTTAATATGTATTACTTTTGAATTCGTTAAACTACCTTTAAATTCAGCAAAAAGATTAAGGTTTGCCAATACACATCCATATCAGAGAACTTTTACTCCTAGGTCATTTCCAAGGCCTACCCCTACAAGAAGACCTTTATTAACCCCTTGCACAGCCATGGTATCCCCTAGATATTTTATGGATTTTAATGGACAAAGTCCCTTGAACCTTGTCCAATATGATCTTATCCAAATTTTAGCCCTTAAAGTGTTCCTTATTATGCTAGTGACCAAGCTATGACACCTTCTGAGCACCTCATGGACATAGCCAATTTTTGTAATATCCATAATGTCACTGAGGAAAATATAGACATTAGGTTATTATCTAATTATTTTAAATAAAAGGCCCTAGATTGGTATAGAATCCTTACCTCCAATTCTATTCAAGCATGGGACCAATTAGGGGAAGCCTTGTGTAAAATATTTGAGGATAAAAGTGATAATTTGTCACCCACAGATAAACTACCATTTCAAGAGCTCCTCACAAAGTCATGCAAGACTTCAACACAAGGTTCCAAAAAACTTGGCACAAAATCCCAATCTTAGTTAGACCAACCCCTAAATTTGCTTTATTATATTATTTAAAGGCTTTAAATAGTGATATAATAGTGATGATCCAATCCATGGGAGGAAATATACTTCTAGATGCTTTTGAGGTGGCCATTAAAGTAGAAAATTATCTGGTTCAAGCTGGCAAACTTACACCCAGACCACCAATTCCCTTATTTCCTAAAATCAAACCACCTCTTATTGATATCCCTCCATTGGATGCCATCCCCCCTATACCAATAATTTATTCAATCCCTGCACCAAAATAAGATAAAGCTTCCACTAGTGGATCTAATGATTCACTAGAGCAAAAGAAAATTTAAGAGCTTAAAAGCATGTTTCAATCCTTGGGGAGTGGTATAGTAAATTTCAAAAGGCAATAGGGTTTTAACATGCCATATCAACCTCAACAATAAGCCTTTCAAGCAAATAAGCAACCTTACAAAGGGAACTACCAAGGTTAGGGCTAAAGTCAAAACCAAGGACAAGGGTAACATGGATATAATAGGCAGAATAACTACAATCCTAATGTTGATAGTAATTCCAACTCCTTAGTCTTAGTTTAAAATAATGTGGCTCAAGAAGAAAAGGGTACCATGTCTTAGAATTAGTCCTTTAGTCAACATATTGTCTCAAATATTGACCTTAACCAAGCCTTCAATGATCAATTGAAGCAAGTTGCTAATTTTGGATACAGCCAAGCTCTCATGGCCCAAAATGAAAATGTATCTATAATGACCAAGCTATAGGATCATCCACAAGATCAAGGGTCTAATCAAGGACCAAATCAGTTAGATGCTATAATGATGACCTATGAACAATAATAGTGCTATGCATCCAACTATTAAGGTAGTTCTGATTAGGTCTATATTCCAATGGTAGTAAACACAAGATATAAAAGAAGGAACATGGATGGTAACTGAGAAGTAGCCAAAGATATTCCTACCATCAATCCTTCAATGACAAATCCAAATGAACCTAATGTCACTTTAAAGGTTTCAAACCCCCCAAAGAATTAAGGCTAAGGGAATCTTATAGTACCCCAGAGCTCACAAGTTTAACAAATAATAGTGGTGGATCCCAAAGCACAAGAAAAGGTTGGTGGTTCACCCATAAACATTTTTGAACAAATGAAAAGTTCAAATGTGAATGTGCCCATGTGGGATATGCTCTCTATGCCTAGCCAGGTAGACATCCTTCATGAAGAACTATAAAAAATCAATGTTGCAGATAAGCCACCAAGCAAGGTGAATGAAGTTGTCACCAATGTAGACAAAGGTTCAAGTGAAGTAAAATTAGGTAAAGCATTCAAGCCTCCTCCCTTATATATTTTATTGATCATTAGAAACTCTCTAGTACATTGCATAGTGGATAGTGGAGCCAATACCTTAGTAATGCCAAAGTCCATAGCTGATTAACTTGGCCTAAAATATGAACCACAATCCAAAGAAGTGATAAAACTTGATGGTTCTTCTCCTAAGCCATCTGGAATAATTAGGAACCTTAATATGAACCTATAATCTTGTCTAAGTGTCTCAATGGATCAGGATGTATTGATCTTAGATGTGCCTCCTTGCTTTCCACTCTGCTTAAACAGAGAGTTTGAAATAAATATAGGGGGATATATTACAACAAATAGGTCCTATATGGTATTTAGGACAAGGTATGGGGCTAAGGTGACAATCAAAGCTGAGGCCATTACACAATTCCATATAGAGCCCTATGGGATAGATAATATCAACATCAATTGCACCATCATTAATGAAGACAAATTTGTAATGGGGAAGGAGGTGAAAACTCATCTAGAAGAGGTACTAGACATTTTCTTAGATGAGCTATGGAATGACATCTAATTCATGGACCCTTTGAGGGTGTTGAAGAAAAGGACTTGGGTGTTTATTATTTTCATGAAGAAATCCAACCCATGCCATCCATCATTAGGCCTCAAGAAGATCCTAGTGGTCTATGGAAGCTATTCTTTGATGGTTCAAGGAGAAAGTATGGGGTAGGTATAGGTATCATGCTAATATCCCCTTCAAATGATAAATAATTCTCTTCATATAGGTTCTAATTTAGTTACTCTTACAATGCATCCAAATATGAGGATCTCATCCATGGATTTCAATGGGCTAATAAGAGAAAGATCAAGTAGTTGTAAGTCTATGGGGATAGTAAATTAGTTATACACTATGTCAGAGGTGAGAATGCCAATATGAACCCCTTAATGAAGTCCTAAAAACATAGAGTGTGGTACCTAATTGAGGACTTTGAGGCCTTCAACATTCAATCAATCCCAAGGGGCTAAAAACAACATGCTAATAGGTTAAAAGCTATGAGGGCTCATTTTCATATCCCCAATAAATTGAAAAGGACCAAGGTTTAACCACATATAAAAGTGGTAATAAGACCATTAGTCCCAGATAATGAGGCTCATTAGCATGTCTTTGAAAATGATAAACAAATTGAATGTTTCTTACAGCAAGAAGTAGAGTTCTCTTCCCTCAACCAAGAAAAATTACATTAGTATGGGGAGCAAATTATTCCATTAAGGTCCAATAAGCTTCCTAAAGGGTTAGTCACCCTAGAAGGCCTCTTTCATGAAGGGGACCATATGAGGAAGGATAAAAAAGTGATGTCAACTAATGAAGAGAACTATGAGACAGTTCTTATCTTTGAAGACAAGCTCCTCAAGATTGAAAAGGTAAGGACTAAAGCTGAAAGGCATGATTTCATAGAGATCTATAAGGAATATGTAGACATCTTTGCTTGGAAATATAGTGACCTAAGGAGATTTGATCCTAATCTGGCCCAACACATAATAGAGTTAGAGGATAATGCCAAGACTATCAAGTAGAAGTAGAGGCCCATCAATTTAAAGGTAGAAGATCTCATGAGAAAATAATTGACCAATATTGTTGAATCCAAGATTATCTTCTCGATCAAGCACTCCTCATGGGTAGCTAATCTAGTACCTATTATAAAGAAGAGTGAGAAGATCAGACTATGTGTAGACTTTAGGGATATTAATAGGGTCTCTTTGAAGGATCATTACCCTCTACCATTCATGGAGTAACACCTACAAGTAGTTACTGGTTTAGAATGTTTTTTTTATCTTAGATGGATATTTAGGTTATAACCAAGTGCTAGTGAGAGAAGAGGACCAGTAAAATAATACCTTCACTACCAAGTGGGGGATATTTGCTTATTATAATATGCCTTTTACATCATCCAATGCTTAGGAAACCTTTTAAAGAGCAATGGACATGGCCTTTCAAGGACTACTAAATAAAATGGTTCTAGTCTACTTGGATGACATTAAAGTCTTCTCCAAAAATGGTAGGGAGTACATGGACCATCTAAGGTTGATATTCCAAAGATGTAAAGAGTATGGGATCTCTTTAAATCCCCAAAAATGTGTGTTCTTTGTGTATGAAGGCAAACTACTAGTTCATATTTTTTTAAAAGAGGGATTATCCATTAACCTTGATAGATTAAGTGTTATCTTAGCCTTATCATTTAAAAAACATAGGAAGGGCATCCAAAGATTCCTTAGGAAGATCAACTTAATGAGAAGGTTCATACCTAGTTTTTCAAACTTGGTCAAGCCCATCACCACCATGCTGAAGAAAAGCCAAGTGTTTGCTTGGTCAAATTAAGGCAAGGCAACTTTTGAAGCCATCAAGCAGGTCATTACCCAAGCACCCTCACTCTTGAATCCTAATTTATCCAAGGACATCATATTATATAACTTTTATAACATTGATAACATATTAGCTATGCTGATGTAGAAGAATGGTGAAGCAATGGAGCAACCAATTAGCTTTTTTAGTCAAGGGTTAGAAGGATATGAGGTGAGGTATAATTTTATTGAGAAGAAAGTTATTGTATCCTTGAGAATCCTTAAGAAGTTTAGGCCCATGCTCTCTAGTAATAAGATCCATCTTATGGTGTCTCATCCTAGAGTTAGGGATTTCTTCCTTAACAAGGATTTGAATGAGAAGAGAGCAGGTTGGATCATAAAGGTCATAGAATATGACATAGAGATCAAGGCCACCAAGTTGGTTATGGGCAAGGGATTTTATGAACACATGGTGAATGACCTCCAAGAAGATAAGGAATTTATTTTGGTGACCCAAGACAACTCACAAGTAGGTACACCTCCACTTCAAAAGAGTTGGCTTCAAGTTATGGCTCACTTCTTGACAATAGAAGAATTCCCCTAAGGTTTGGATAGAGATAAAATAAGGTATTTCATGTTTTAATATATACCTTATACATTAGTTGATGGTGTTATTTTTATAAAGTACCTTAATGGGGTACTCCTTAGATGCATAGATGATGACCAGGTGACCAAACTCTTAGACTAGTTCTATGATGGACCTACAAGAGGCCATTTTACATCAAATACTACAAAAACAAAGATGATGAGAGATGCTTATTATTGGCCCAACCTTTTCAAAGATGCCTATGTATGGGGAATAAAGTGTTAGAAATTTGCTCTCTTCAAAGGTAAATAGAGATTGGTAGCCTTCCCCTCAACCTAATTCAAGTGAAGAAACATTTCATGTAGTGGGGTATAGATTTCATAAGATTTATTAACCCTCCATCAAGTTTAGGGCATGAATGGATGCTCAATGTGACTGAATACTTAACCAGGTGAGTGGAAGCCATTGCTTTGAAGGAAGCTAGTGAAGGTGCAATTTTGGATTTCTATGATAGCCTTGTGACCAGATTTGGTGTCCTAGCCACCATAATTTTAGATAATGGATTAGAATTCCTTAGTATGAAGATAAATGAGTGGGATCTCAAACTGGTCATCTACCTCAATACCTATTCTAACTACTATCCTCAAGAAAATGGGTTAGCAGAGTCCATGAACAAGAACTTGATCAAGATCATCAAGAAGACCATGCAAAACAATAAGAGAGAATGGAATATAAAGCTAAGAATGACCTTATGGGTTGTTAGGGTGACTCCCAAAGATGACATTGACAATTCTCCATATGTCCTAGTATATGTAAGGGAGGCTAAGTTGATCATTTATCTTAAAATTCTTGTATTGAAGTTAGCTCATCAGCTTGATTTGATGGAGGATGAGCCCATGATTATGAGGATGATAGAGCTCATGGAGCTGGAAGAAACTTGGGACCTTACTATGAAAACACTAGAGTCACATCAAGCTTAGGTCAAAAAATCTATTGATAAAAAATCTACATTAAGAGACTTCAAAGAAGGGGACCTAGTCCTCAAATGGGACTCAAATAGGGCCAAACCAGGCAACATACAAAGTTTGATAGCTTATAGAGTGGTCCTTATTTAATCCATGGATGTAAGAAACACAATGATTTTAATTTTCCCAATTGGATGGAGAGGTATTACCCATCCCAGTCAATGGAATTCATTTAAAGCCCTATTATTGAATAGTATTTCATCCATTATAATATATTGTACATGTTAAAATAGATTTATGCTTTCCTCTAAGTTCCTTATGCACATCTCTTTTCTATTATGTTATTTCTTTTTCCAAAGTACCTTGGGCATTTTATTTTATTTTGTTTCTTTTGTTCCTTTTTGCCTTAAGAGAGGTTTAGCTTAGTTATAGAGGCTAATGAATCCATGACCAATGGACTAGATAAGGCAAATGGTCTGGGTTTTCAAAGCATAACAAGCATGCTTCCCTGTGAGTCACCAAAGATGTTGGCTATTTTTGGCCCACATACCAAGCTTGTACCCATATGGATTAGGTTACTAATGGATGGATAGATGGACAAGTTGAAGAGACCCTTTGGAATGTTGAGAGTGCTTGGAATGAGTATGGAGGTGCATGGTTTTCATCTAGTTCTTTATTAGGTTCATATAGACATTTTGGGGCTAATTGCATAAATTGAGTAGGTAGTTTGCCAATGCTATATCACATATACGTGAGGGTAATAAGAGAGAAAAATCACATGGTTTGTTCATTTTATTCCCAAGAACATATGCACCAAATTTTAGGTCATCCACCAAAGTTCATCAAATGATATGAAGATCCAAAGTTGGCCTCTCAATCAAAATTCACTAAGTTTTCATACCTAGCCATTTTCAAAGAAGTTCAAATAGAGCCAAGTGAGCATCTTGACAAGGCCATATCTTGCACATACAGTAGTTATAGGTGAAATTGGTCACATGGGTTTATTCATCTTGGTCCCTAGTTATTATACGCTGAGTTATAGATCCTCCATAAAATCATAAATGATGTTATACATGATCAAAGTTGTCTCTTTAGTCAGATTTTGTTAGGTTTTCAATTGCTATCCAAATGAGTTCAACCACCACCAAGATGTCACATAGGATAAAATATGGATCAGGCAACTTGAGAATTTAATATCTTCACTTATAAAGCTCCCAGAACTAACAAATCAAATGGGTTTGTTCTTTTTGACCTCAAGAACATCTCTTAAAAGTTTGGTCACTCCATGACTTTTGTGTTTCAAGTTCTAAGCCTTCAAAAATAGACCTAGAAAATAAGACATTTGTGTTAATGTTAAAATAAATCTCGAGCAAAAATCTATCTATTCTTAAACTTGGTGGTATGTAGGACATCAATTACATTCTTTGAGATGCCAAATGATGGTTGGTGGGATGTCAAATTTAAGACAGAGCAAGATAAATCCTATTGAGCACAAATTTGATGGTTATGCAACTATTAATGATGATCATGCAAATGTCATTTGATGAGAGAGAGGACATAAATTTTAAGATCATGAAATAGTCATTAGATTTCAAATAGTGGGTCCTAGTTAATCTAATGGTCTGCATTCGATCATACTCTCGAATCTAACGATGAGCAGAGGTCAAAGGGTTAGAAAATATCAAATATGAATGTGGGCATAAAAGGTGTCAAGGATGCATTCAACTAGTAGAGGATTGAAGTTTCTTAGGCATTCATATTAATCAAAATCAATAAAGTGAAATGAGTCAATGTGTCAATGAGTCAAGTCAGATTTTGACAACTAATTAGAGCAAAGGTGAGCCCAAGATTATTGATGGAAGTTGAAAGTCTATTTTTTACCATGGACAATAGGGTTTTTTAGGGTCATGTTGATGCTATTTAAGCTGGTGAAAACACCATGGAATGGTTAATATAATGCAATAATATATAAGGAACACATATAGATTACCATTAAGGTTAAATATGAACCTCTAGTTCATATTTTTGCTCAAGCACGGTTGTTTCTACAATAGTGTTCACCATTGTAAAGAGGATACATGTATGCATATATGGGATTTTGGTTCATATATAGAAAGGATGGGTTTATTTGGACCTATTATAATACAAAAAAGTGCTATATAGTCTATAGGTCTATATTGATATGGAAACTATAGGAAAACCAATAACCTTAGATTGGTTTTCCACCTATAAATGGACCTATGATCCAAACATGAAGATAAAGTAGAGATATGATTAATTAAAAGTATATTCATCCTTCAACATGGCCATAGTCCTGAAAATCAATCACTTAAAAGGCATAAATCCATGATCCCGTCAAATCCATGAGCATGAGATTTTGTCTTCAAGCGAGAGATGGCGTGAAGGATCAAAGAAAAGGTCTAGTATTGGGAAATACAAATAAGAGCATTCAATGCATGCTCAAAACCTTTGGGGACCTTCTCACTCAACAAGCCACATGTAATGTCCTAATTTATTAAAAAGGTGTCAAGGTTTTCATTAGCTAAGGAAAAAAAGGTGACAGCTCAAATTCATTTAATGACCCAAGATAAAGTGTTCTTTTTTTGAAAGCATGTTCCTACATACTCTCTCTCTCTCTCTCTCTCTCTCTCTCTCTCTCTCTCTCTCTCATCTTATATATCCTAGTCTCATTCCCATTGAAGGGGTTCTTAGCTCTTAAAATTTAGCATTTTATTTTATGGGACAAGGATACTCATTGATAATCTTGTAAAAGTGTGCTCATTTGATATGGTTAAACCCTGTCAAAATATTGTAATAACTACCTTTTAAAGTTGTAGGATCAACTCTTGACCTATCTCTTGTATTTAATTAATGTTTAGTATGCTTGTGTATGGTAAGTTTATGGAGTATATTCTTCCTGGTTTTTTATCCTTCTACTTGCCTCTTTGAAGGTGTTTTCAATCTAACTTGTAGGTCTAGATTAATGTTCTATTTGGAACATCTTCCATGAAACATACATACAATTAGTGAGATTATGAGATTGGGTAAGCCATAGTTTTCTTTTGCTAATCCAATGTGTGTTTAAGCTTATATGAGTATCCACCTAACTTTAGTGCATTACCCTTTTAGCCTTCTTAAGAGCCCTAATTATATTTTTAACCCTTTTCCATGTAAAGCATTAGTATAGATTTAGTTTAGGTGAGCATCAAGAGGAAGTCAGCCTTCTCCAGAGGTTTAACTCCATCATAGTTGACCCATAACCTAGGGTTGTTCCCATAGTTCTACTCAAATTGGAAAGGGCCTGAAGAACCCTCTTTCAATGGGTGTAAAATTGAGATGTAACACTACATCTACCATCTAACTAATCTATTTCTAGATTAACTTCTTATTACTAGACTATATCCATATCTACATCATTTTAATCTACTTATTTATCTTCATCAGGCCCTTCTATGCACTCTTTTCTTCCCACATATTCTCTCATCATCTTTCCATCTCTAAAATCTTCTTTCCTTATCTTTCTAGCTCTAGCACTTTCTTCCCTACCTCTATTCCTATCTGTAATTAATTATGGTTTTTTTGTTTTATTCCACCATATATATTATCATAGTTCCCATTCTAATTTTAGAATATTATTCTCACTCTAAGTCTTTTTGCCTTTGATTTTATGGGATCAGGTTCAAATTTATTTTAATAATTTTTGTGTCTCTCACTTCTAAGACACACACACCCCCATGGTGCCCAAAGTGACTACTCCATGTTGGTTGGAGTAGTCTTCATGACCTTTTACACAACCAACATATTGTAAACACCTAAAACTAGCCACCGATAACCTCCAACTAGGATTTTGACCAATTTTCACCCAAAACGCACAATTTGGCCTAAAAGCACTAAAACATGCTAAATGATGTGAAACTGACATATTTAAATGTTGATTTTAGCTAAGGTATCCCTAAATGGGGTAATACAATTTATGGGCTGGCTAACTTTGATCAGATCAATTTGAGTTAAAATGCCAAATTTACACTTGGGTGCTCTGGATTGATCTTTCCTATCAAATATTTTGCACAAGATGCATGCCTTCATTATTTATTATTAGTAACATCCTAAATGGGAATATGGACCCAATGCATCTAACATGGACTTCCAATTCCAATCTAGTCAAAATTTGGACCAATAATAAGGCATTCTAATCAATTTGAGTAATTTATGCACAAAATGCTTAATCATGCTTAAGAGGTAATTAACCCAAATCAAGGCCTAATTAATAATTCCATGGAAACTTGTTAAATAATTATTTTTGGAAATGAATATTTAATATCTACATGATCAAGTGACCTTATTTCTTTGGAAGACATCCCTAGGCCAAAAATGCCACAAATATCAAGATTCATGCCCTCCATGCCTCATCAATGCCTTCCATGATGCCCTACATACCTCTTAATTTCCCCTTCTTCCAATGTCATGATATGGATAATTAAAAACTTAATTTCAAAAATTGAATTAATCCTCAACCACATATCTCAATCTTGAGATGGATGGTTAAGGTAGATTATGATCAAATCCAAAAATCTATAAATAGGAGGCCTCACAACATCATTTCTAAGCTTTTTTGATGCAAAGTTATAATGCCAAATTAGTTCCAAAAGCTTCAAAAAAATAGTGTTACCATGCCAAATTGATTCCAAGCCAAGCCAAGCCAAGCCACAAGCCAAAGGTGTCAAGGAGAGGTGGAGGTAGCCAAGCTTCCATTGCCAAGGACTTTATGAGCACAACTCGAGCAAGCCACTACTACAAAATCATTTGGAGCATCCAAGGAAGGTGAAGGAATTCTTGTGTTTTATTCCTTACTTTTTAGTTATGTTTGTCATATTTTTTTGTTAACTAAGCTCTCCCTAGTGTCTAGGCATAGAGATGTTATGCTATTAGTGTGTTTATTTCATTTTATTTTCATTTTAGAACTAACACCATACTAACCATCCTCTCTTGAGTCAAATTCTTAGATCACATAATGGCATTCCCAGTGGGACTAGACACATCTTACACATGAAGAAGATCATTTTACAACTCTAAAATATTTATTTGAGCCTTTAAAACTCTTTCAAATTGATTTTCTAACTTTATATTTTTGTTTTCCACGGTTTTAGATAGTAATTGATATCAGCAAGTAATACTGACATTGATTACCTGCTTAACCGATGTTGGTTAGCAAAACTGACATTGATTAGATCTCGGTTAGCTAGAGTAACTAATGTCGGTGGTAATAACCGATGTTGGTCACTATGTTTTTCCAAAAACATAGACCCGAGATCTACTTTTTTAAAGTTCATTGTTTCAAGCTAAAAAGAGCTTCAAAGCTAAAGGACATGCTAACAATTTTGTTGTAGGACCAAGCTTTATATTTATTCAAAACATGTTTAAGTCACCTTTTCATGCTTAAAAATCAATTAGGAACCTTTTTTTAGTGTTTAACATAAAATTTTAATGTTTTTGGTGAATGTTTTCAAAATTTGCAACTAAGACCAAGGGGTCCAATGAACACACCAAATCTTTCATTTTGAGTTTAAAATTGAACATATTTATCAATTCTTGTTTGCAATAGTTTTTTAATCAAATTTTGTTTGGCAAAAAGAGGAATGTTGCATGTATGCTCTTCCATTTGTCCCCTATAGGGAACCCTTAGAATCAAAAGCAAAATTTATATTGCAATTAGCCTAGTCTAAAGCTTAGAAAGAAAGTCATCTAAAACACTCCCCAAAAACTCATCAAAGTTTGGGTGATCTTGAAAATGACCGTAAAGTCTTTCTACTTTCATGCTTTATTTATTTTTATGCATCTTGGCTTACGAGGGGGAATTCATCACCTCCAAAAAGTCCTTTAGGAAAGGTTTGACTTGGGGTTTCATCTCTTTGAATTAACTTCATTTGGATCCTTTGGAGTTACACATGGGATTTATTGGCACTTTGGACATTGCACTACATTGAGCGAACAATAAGATGTAGTGGTTGCAAAAAGGACTAGACTTTTTTGTAACAAGCCAAGTGATACAACACCAAAATTTGTGCTTTTATTTTGCATTGTTTGGTATGAAAGTTATTATACAATTGATTTCCTTAGAATGATATAAACTTATTAGTTTAGTTAACCCCATTTTCCCATACCCTTGCTAGGATTTGGATGATTATACTTAGTGTATTTTGGTCATTTTGCTTGGTATGTTTTTAGACTAAAACTTGTTCGTTTGTTTATAAGCCATGTCAAAATCATGTATTTGAGTTAATAAGGGTAGTGTTATGCTGACAAAATTATGTAAAAATATTTTTCCTTTGAGTCTTTTGAAGCATAACATTGACCACATCATTTGAGTATGCTTATGCCATTAGGCTGCTCAATTTGTTTCAAGACTTGTTTACCATTTTATCAAAACCATTTGTTTCAAACCACTTTATGTATACCATTTGGAATTTTGTATTGTGCCATCATGTTGTCCAATCTTGTCTAATTTGTTTTAAATTAGCCTTGTTATGTTTGGATCTAAACATTGATTGATTTTTGTTTAGGCCCTAATTCATGGGGTTGATACACAGATCTTTCTCTTTTAGGTCGCATAACTTTGGTTAATCGATTACCCAAATTTGAAAACTATTGATGTTTGTTTGTTTAAAACCTATCCTCATCATTGTTTGTGCTTTTATTTGAGAGAGTAAAACATTTTTCAAAGAGCCTTTTGTTTTATGCTTTATGCCAATTAATCATGTTTATGTTTGATTCCATATGTCAGGTTTATGTCAAAGTTGTTTCCAAACTTGTTAGATTAAAATAAATCACATCAGTCTTTATTTCAAGTCTAGATTTTGACATCATTTAGCCAAACATCCGAACACATGCCTATTTTTTTGAGCCTAGATTTTGACTTTGTGTTTGGAAAAAAGACCAAGTAACTCAACTTTTCCCTTTCCTAGTTTAGACCTTGTTTGGAACACTTTGACCTAGACCTTTGACATGCTGGTTTTTATTCAGATGTTTGACCTTTTATGCGTATGACATTTGATGTTAGGCTATTTTATGCCAAGTCTTATCACAAATCATTTTAGAGATACAACTCCACTTTTAAACCAAATTGGAGATATAGTTCCACCTTTTGACCAAGTTAGACCAAGCTTGACCCATTTATCCTTTGGACCATTTTTTTAGAGTTTGTAGAACCCTAAGGCTTTTTGTTTTAGAGATTTCATCATTTACATGGATATGTCTCACTACACTTATGGTGGAGTCACTTACAATCTGACTTATGATAGAGTGGATGTACAAAATGTCTTTTATGGCTTTTGTCAAGACCCTAATGATGCTAGTATGGTTTGTGTGATAGATTTATATTTGCCTCATATTAATCATTCATGGGAACAAAGACATGAAATAACTTATGATACAAATCAAGACATTGATTGGTACGAAGAGAAATTTAAAGATCCAACTATAGATAATGTTGTTTGGGATATGAATCCATACCCTCTTTTCAAAAATCAGTACATGGAACATAATCAAGAACTAGCTTATGATCCAACTCATGACTGAGATGATAAGTTTATGAAGAAGACTTGGATGCTTTTACTTATGCAAGAAATCAAGTTTCATAATGTCCTTTTGATATTCTATCATCAACTACCCCTAACCCTCATTTGGATTATATGAGCCATTAAGCTCCACAATATCTAAGGAATACAATTACCATTCCAAAACTTCATCCTTTGGTTTATGTGAGCAACCAAACTCCACAACACCCAACCATTTCTATACCAAGACCTCATCCTTTAATTTGTATGATAAATCAAGCCCCACAATGCCCCTTCATCACTTTAGGACCTAGTCTTTGGCTTATGCAAGCAATTAAGCTCCACAACGCCATATCATTACCATCTTAGGACTTTTTCCTTTGGCTCATGTGAAAAATCATACTCCCCAAGGCCCTACCATTATCCAACTACAAGTCATTCCTCATCTAGTACCAATCCTAACCAAACCTCAACTGGTCCAATCATTTGAAGACCAAGCTATGTTCAAAACTAGTATTTTCTAACTCATTATTAACCAATTCCAAGAAAACCAACCAATCTAAGATGTTTCTATTGAATCAACCATTTATGATAAGTCAACCTCTGATACATTGCCTATTGATCCTATACTAATTGTTGAGGAGTATCACTATTTACTAAGTCACTTCTTAATGATTATAATCAACTTTGGGAAAATCTTTACCTTGACCATGTTCCTATTTTTCAAGAGCCTCTTATTGACAAGTTAGTCTTTGAGGAGTTGTCTCTTGACCTTTTTCCCATCCTAAAGGAATCTCACTTTAACAAACCAGCCTTTATGGATTCCATCATGACATTATAGGTTGTTACTTATCTAATACCAAATATTCAACAAGACTTCATTATAATAGAGTACCCATCAGATGAATTAGAGTTAGATTCAGGTTTTACTCTTAGACCAACATCAAATTTAACATCAAAATTTAAATTTGAATCAACATTAGTCTCAACATCAGATTCAGAGTCCCTTTAGTTAGAATTAGATTCAGATACAAAATATATTCATGATTGTTATAACATTGGTTATACATACCTTGCAGATTAGTTTGAATACATTTGTGATCCTTCTATAGTTTTTGAAGGTGAGTACTTCAGCTTTGATACAAGTTATCCTAATATCTTATATGAGGATTTTGCAACCTCTCCCCATTCCATTACCATTCCATAGGCCATTACCATCAACCAAAATAGCCATATTATTGACATTAGATCTCCCACAAGTGTCGATTGGGACTAATAGAATCACACTTTGTTAAACTAAATCCACGATGACGTAATATTTGAAGAAGAGCAATGAGGCCAAGACAACATTCATGTAGCAGAAGAACACTCTCCTAGTGAAACTTTTTTGGAAGTGCTAGAAGACAATCAAAGTCAAAAATCAAAATTCTTTAGTGAAACCTTCTCAAAGGTGCTATGGGACAATCAAGATAGCTTCATTGGTGAAAACCTCTTTGAGGTACCAATAGCTGAGCACAAAAGTTCTTCACTACTTGATGAAGACAAAATCAAAGATTAAATCAAAATAAGTTCCAATTTATAGCCTAATCAGATGGTAGCTACTCTTAAGATTAAAAAAAAAAAAAGTCTAGTGGTCCTATTGAGATAAAAAGTCTTCAGCCCCACCACAACCAAAATTATGTCAAATCCGGCATCAACAACATTACATGTGATTGAATGTCCTGATCTTCATTTGTTTTCCCACCATTATAAATTCCATTATAATCTACTATTCCATTTCACAATCAAACCCATCATCCATTAGTTTCCCCTATTTACCATCTATGGTCACACTTTCCTTTGTAGAGGCTACAAAGATACCTTGTCTTAATACATGAAGGAATCAAAATCAATGACCAAAGAAGAACATAACAACATTCTCAGCATCCAAATCTACAATGAGTTCTTGACAGAGTAGTTATTTTGATGAGGTGTGGGATAGAAATTAACATGATCAAGTATTCTATTTGTATCATTTATTGATTAGGATGTGTATCTCCCCATTAACATGAACAATAGAATAAAAAATCACACCTAGGCCAAAAACATGTCCATGCCATTGCCATTGTTACATATCCATTTTCCATTATCGAAGTTCCCAGCCATTCACCCCATCACTTGGGGGAAATCCTCTTACCATTTTATCCAATCCATCAAAAACCATTATTATCTTTATCAAGACCATACCATCCTATCATTCCATTCCTATCTAGACCAAAGCCTATTTTTAGTCATCCTACCAATTCTATTTTGATCTTAGCTACTTTGGTTCTTCCTTCACTTTTTGCAAGAAGATTTTGATCAAGTTTCAATAATAAATTCAATCCATGTTTCAATGATAGTCTATGAAAGTAGTGTGATAGTTGATCTGGCAAGATATCTTTCATCCTATCAAGTTTGTTTATGTGAGCCTGATTATAACCACCTATGAGCAAATCAATGTTTCACTAGTCTTGCTACTATTTATAACTACCTATGGGAAAATTAGTATCATTAACCTATGATATTTTATCCTAGTTATAAACACCTATGGGAAAACTAGGGGCAACACTTGTTTATCGTGCATTACTACATCACATTGCCACTACTATTTTCATTTGACTGGCCATTTGTCAGATTTGAGAACTTGTTGGGACCTAGTTGGTTTTTCCTCACCTTTTATGTGGATGGAATTACTATGACTTGAGGTCATTTTGGGACTATGTGGGTCATGCTTAATTCATGTTGAGGTCACCTCAATCCCCCTTTTCACATGCTCTTTCTATTTTATGAACAACCTAAGCCAAATGCTCTCACCATTTTGCGAGTGGTATCTTATCATTCTTTAATGAGTTAAGATACCTCAAAACGCCAAAAACATTCATAACATTTCAAAAATACATAAACATCTATATTATCTAATCCTAATTAGTTATCCTCAATCTGTCTTACTGGGGCATTGTCATTGTTAGGATGCTTTTTTTTGCTTTTGTTTTCAAGCTTTCTATTTGTTTGTTTATTTTAGGTTGTTTGTTTATTTGTTTGTTTGCTTGCTTGTTTGTTTGCTTTCATCACTGTTTCCTCAACTCTATCTATATGTGTTCATTAGGTGATTCCTTGTACACATTATTCTTGAGTCTATCCATATTCATACGTTAATATTGTCATCATTGTTTCTATCATTGGTGCATTATTTTCAAGTGTTTATTGGATATCAGGAGTCAGTCCTTATGCATATTTTGGGAGTCTTTATGGTTTTTTATCATGAATCCTACCATCACATGCTATAGCAAAAATTAACTTCAAGAAGGTCTATAATCAATAAAGTTGTAGAAGTTTATCCTTGGTACCTTGGCAGATCCTCCCATCCCACCCTTGATCAAATTAACCCATTGGCCATTCTAGTTGTGTCATTGTTAATCAGGATGAGCATCTCCTCATTAATAGGTACAACTAAATCATTCATAATGATCAATATTATTCTTCTATTCATCTCTTTCATCACTTTTCACATGCTCATCTTTAATCTATATTCTAGGTTATATCCTTTAGTTATGCTTGCGAATCAGCCCTAATTGGGGCACAATCATCTTTAGCCAATCTAGGTCCTCTTAATGATTATAACCACATATGGTCAAATCATTATCTTGAATTTTATTTTTTATTATAACCACCTTTGGGTAAATTAACCTCCTTTTTACATCAATGCATGCAAGCATTATCTCATTTGGATTAATCTCAACCACAGATTAATTCCACCTTTCTTCTTGTTTATTTTTGAGGGACCTCCCATCAACAAATGTGATGACCACTCCCTCAAGGGGGCATCATCATAGGCTTTCCAAAAACCTTTTGGATATTTTTTATTCAACCATCATCTTCTTTTTGGCATACAAGCCTTTTTTCATTCTTTGAGAAGACATTGCTTTGCCTATGATTTTCAACATCTTCCCAAACAAGGGCAAACTGTAGACACCTAAAATTGGCCACCAATAACCTCCAACCAGGTTTTTGACCAATTTTCAATCAAAATGCACAATTTGGCCTAAAAACACTAAAACATGCTAGATGATGTGAAAATAACATATTAAAATGCTGATTTTGGCCAGGGTATCCCTAAATGGGGCAATTCAATTTATGGGCTAGCTAACTTTGATCATATTAGTTTGAGTCAAAATACCAAATTTACACTTGGGTGTTCTAGTATTGCTCTTTCCTATCAAATCTTATGTACAAGATGTGTGCCTTCATTATTTGTTTTTGATAACATCCTAAATGGGAATATAGATCCAATGCATTTGACATGGACTTATAATTCCAATCCAATCAAATTTTGGACCAATAAGAAGGCATTTTGATCAATTTGAGTAATTTGTGCACAAAGTGCTTAATCATGCTTAAGATCTAATTAACCCAAATCAAGGCCTAATTAATAATTGTATGGAAACTTGTTTAATACTTATTTTTGTAAATGAATAATTTAATATCTTCATCATCAAGTGACCTCATTTCTTGGAAAGACATCCCTAGGCCATAAATGTCACAAATATCAAGATTCATGCCCTCCATGCCTCTTCAATGCCTTCCATGATGCCCTCCATGCCTCTTAATTACCCCTTCTTCTAATGTTATGATGAGGATAATTACAAACTTAATTCCAAAAATTGAATTAATCCTCAACCACACATCTCAATCTTGAGATAGATGGTTGAGGTTGATTCTGATCAAATCCAAAAATCTATAAATAGGAGGCCTCACAACATCATTTCTAATTTTTTTTGATGCACAGTTATAATGCCAAATTAATTCCAAAAGCTTCAAGTAATTAGTTTTACCATGCCAAATTGATTCCAAGCCAAGCTAAGCCAAGCCACAAACCAAAGGTACCAAGGAGAGATGGAGGTGACCAAGCTTCTATTGCCAAGGACTTCATGAGCATAAGCTGAGCAAGCCACTACTACAAAAGCATTTGGAGTATCCAAGGAAGGTGAAGTAATTCTTGTGTTTTATTCCTTACTTTTTAGTTGTGTTTGTCATTTGTTTTTGTTAACTAAGCTCTCCCTAGTGTCTAGGTCTAGAGATGTTATGCTATTAGTGTGCTTATTTTATTTTGTTTTCATTTTAGAACTAACACCATACTAACCATCCTCTCTTGAGTCAAATTCCTAGATCACACATATTAATTAGAGTAGGTAGTCATTGTAAAAAATTCCCCTTATTCCTTGGATAAATTGATTTTGTGTAGTTTCAAATGCTATGTATCCTTATACTATGAATTTTGTAATATAATATTCAATCATAATCCTCATTTAATAGTCTATTGCTCGAGTCTAGTCTATATCTAGCTTGCATAGTATATCTAACTTCTCTTCTATCTAACTATAAACTCTATCATCCTTGGGCTAAAGTAATAATATTCCACCCTAGATAGCCACGTAGCTAACAACCCAAAAAAATCACACCAAAATATTAAATAGATTTACCTATAGATATACTCTTGGATAATCTCCTTCATAGTTATTTTTATTCTCCTCACTTCTTCTTTTATAAAATTATGGATTCTCTCATCCAAACATATATCTATATCCCTCTATCTTGGCAACCATATAAGCATATTTCATCCAAATGGATCAATGTTCACCACATCATTGTTAGAAAAGGTTCCAAGAAAACTCCAAAACATGATAATTATAGGGATAACTTACAAAGTAGAGAGCAAAGATAAACAAAAACCAATAATTTAGACTTAAAAAACATTGTTTAAATATGGAAGCAAATTATTTCATGAAAACACATAAATAACTCATAGAAATATGTGGTATAACCATAATGAATTATAGATTTAAAGGCAACCAAAGTACTCACTACAAACTAAACACAGATAAAAGATTTTTAGGAAAACCATAACAAAACTATTTCATTAATATCTAACACACATTGAAATCATATTTCATTACAATTGAGTGATATATATAGAACATTATAGATAATTTTTTATTTACATTCCAGTATTTTGATATGCTAGAAGGAAATACTATACATATTCTCTACTCTCTTTTGTATGCTTACAAGGTCACATAAAATTAAAATACTATATATAATATAAAATCATATATTTAGACGTGTCTGACCAATTATACTTTGTGATTTTTATGACCTCAATCCATACCCAATAGCGTACCCAAAGTGCCCAAGTTAATACTAATGTCAATGCTACATCTAATGTATCCTAACAGGTTACCAAGGATCCAAATCTAACCAAAAAATGCTTGATCCTAATCAAATCTTCGTACAAGAAATAAACCAAATGGATAACTGCCAAGCTAATAGTAGTGATCATATGATGTAAATGTAAAACTAACTCTTGCATATGTAAAATTGACCTCAATAAATTCAATAGGGAGTGAAAATAAACCCCCCTAGATATTCTCATGGTAATCTCATTCCACAACCACCACTTTTAAATAAAGCCATCAAACATAAACAAAATAATCCATTGAATCCTCAAATTACAAAAAATGACATAAGTGGAATCTCTCCTTCGATTACCTATAATGTATCTACTGATCTTGATTTGCACTTGAAGGCATTTGGAAATATTTATAAAGATTGGATTAAGCTCAATACCTTTATCGATACCAAACTACTGGCTAAAAAATTCTTGCACGATTCCTTAGATTGGTACAATAAAATTAAGTTTAAGTCCACTAGTTTGGAATAATTAGTTAATACATTAGTTCATGAGTTTCAATCAAATGACTACCTAAAAATAATCTAGATCACTTTATCAACTACAAGAAAGTAGATATTAACAATGCACAAGTCTTTATCAAGCATTGGAAAGATTTAGCCAACAAAGCTGAGAATAACATGTCAGAAGATAATATATTCCATATTTTTACCAAATAATTAAATCCAAAACTACAATATATCATTAGGAATCTCTCTAAAAAATCATTGGAGGAAGTCCTCGATCAAGCTAATCATCAATATTTTCTCATAAGATAATTTGAGTCTTCCCAATGCAATCTGAAGACTTGAATGCATATGAAATACAAAACTAAAATGCTATAGATGATGGTGTCTTAGACACTTATGAATCCAAGTGAACTATCAATGCTATTTTTTTAAGAATCTCTAATAAAGTGAATCTTTCCAAAATTTTAAAGGGAAGTCCCTTCCAACCTCCTCCTCCTCCTTCACAAGTCAATCATCATAAAATTCATCAACCTCTCTCACTAAATGAGGTTAAAAAATGGATTTATAGATCCTCAACTATAAAATTTAACACTTCTCTTCCTAGTGCTCATTGGTATGATCAATTTTTTTTGGTTCCACACAAATTGGGGACATTCATGTGAGACTTAAAAATAACTTATAAACCTTGTTTCCAAATTAGTTCTTGGTCTAAAATTTGATCACAAAGGTATGATCATAAAAATACACCAAGATTATAATAAAGTATCCAAACCTCATAAATCTAAGTCAAGTGTGATATACTTCACCAAGATAACACTTACCTTACTGGTTACTCAAGTCCACTTCCAAACCATAATCAAAACCAACAACCTAATAATAAAAATCAACCACAAACTGCCAATGTTTTTAAAACCATGGTTAATCTTAATTATTTTAATTAGGAGGAAAACCTGGTCAATATGAAAAACATGAAGTAAGTAATATCTTATATATATATCATTATCTTTTTAGACTCATATTCTTTATCTTACTTACAAATTGGTTCAATAAAACTCACAAAATATTTTTATAGATATAGAATGAGGAAATTATAACTTCTATACTTTAAGATAACCCAACTACACTGGCCAACCTAGTAAAATTTTATTCTTTCAAAACTATACCATCCATCTTAGTACAATTCCATACTTTCAAAACTATATTAATGAACCTAATGTAGTATGTTTCTCCATCATTATCTATTTCAATTATACCAAGCACCATAATAAACCATTTCATTTCTAGATTAGGTCCAATTATATTGGCTAGGACAATACAATCTGTTTCCTTGACCAATTATGTTTCTACTATATTGGATGGACTAGTATAGTCCATTGACACCCTTCACTCTAATTTTATTATATTGGCTAGGAGGATACAACTTATTTTTGATGTCCTTGTGAAACCAACTACATCAACTAGGTTGATATATTTGGCTCAGCATACCTCAACTCTACCAGCAATGCCAAGACTAAACACTTTGATTCCAAATTATATTCAATCCAACTCAATTCCTTCTACAATTGATCTGATCCATAATTCAATCACACTATCATATTCATGTCTATCTCATATTAGTTTTGATGAATGAGATCTTATAGAATAAATTTCTAAATTCTTAACCAAAATTCTATTCCTTGATCTCATGAGGACTTCCCCATGTCACAAAATTAGATTTATGAAACTTTTATTTGACATCGACATTCCTCTACCACCATTTACAGGGAAAGAGCTACCTTACCTAGGTTAGAAGAAAGCATTTTATAGTAGTGTGAATAAATGTGCATCCAAGTTGATGTGCATTTGGAAATGAAGACAAGGAAAATAAAATCAAGACTTGGGGAAGGATGGTTGAAAAATTGAAAGGTGTAGATACCAAAATTTGGTAAAATCCTCATTTATAAAATAATTTTATGTGACTTTACATATATAAACCCTTATTTGTGAATAGGAAACTTATTGGCACATTTGTCTTGGTCTATTGTCTTCTTTTTAACTTTAATTGGCTATGAAATACTCTTTATTATTATTTATAGATTCATTTACTTTGTCACATGGATCCCTAGTTTTGTTTTACTTACCTTTGAGTTTTACTTAGATTTTAGATAAATCCATAATTCATGGATGGATTCATATAATGCAAGAATCTTTAAACTATAGAAACATCTAGACACTTTTTCAAGCTTACTTTAGACATGTTTCCATTTTGAGCTCTTTCTCTTACATGTTTGGTCATTTCTTGGGTTGGATTTTACATGCCACTAGTTCCCAAATTTAAAATTAATAACTCTATATATATAAATCCAATTGAAGGTGTTTAGGGACAAAAATTCATTGTTAAAAAATTACATACAAAATTCATACTTATCCTAGATCATTATTCATTTTAAAATCTAAAGTTTCTAAAGGTGAATATCTATCATACATGCTTATATCAATGGAGGGCCTAGGTGAAATAACAATTAACTTACATCCACATGATTTGTCACATACTCACATTAAAGGAATAACTATAGGTAATATGATCTCTCTTCAAAGTATTTGAAATGTAAGTAATGCTCAAATGGTCAATGCGGATTGGGTGAGGTCAATAAAACCCAATCCACTAACCATTTTGAAGGTTGCCTTGATTAAGAGTCCAAATTTAGGGTTTAAACAAAGGATAATAACACCATATTATTTATGCATGTATGATGGTGATAAACCATAATAAATACACACACACACACACACAGAGACACAGACACACACACACACACACACACACACACACACACACACACACACACACACACACACACACACACACACACACACACACACACACATGCAATAACATGGTCTTAAAAAAAATATTAAATCAACCACCTACTACGAGTTCGTCAGAAGTAAACAAATTTAGAATTTTACATGTTTCTAAAATATTTTGAAGGCATCTTGCCTAGTCATTATAGTTTATTTATGATTTGAACCAATATAAAGCTATTTCAATGCACATCTAATAACTTATGATAATAAACAAAAAATATAATTGAGTCATAATAAGCTAAGCACTTCTTATCTCTTATATGTTTGATCATTTCTATATTTAACACATGCAATAAATCATTGGTAGCATTTAATTTTGTATGATTGTTGATGTAAATTATATAGTATGAATAGTTTAAAATTTCTATCTTATTAGATCACATTTATAAAAAATAGGGTAAAACATATTGGTGAACTTAATTTTTATCTATAACCTTAAAAATCCTAGGTTTAGTTAGGGTTTCTTCCTTCAGACATTAGGGTTTCAGATTTATATATTTATATTTGATCTTCAAATCTTATTTTTTATTTATACTTATAAGTGGCCTCAATCCTGGGGTTTACATCATTAAAACCCTAACTTACTTTGTTTTCTTTCCTCTTAAGATTAGGATTTGTACTTGTGCTTATTCCTATCTTGAGGTTTGGTAAATTCAAAATGATTGACCAATCTAAAACCCCTAATAGCATGCATCCTATGGATTTCATATTTTCTATCCATACCATACCTTATGTGTATAATATTGAATGGACTAATGGCCAATCTTGTGTGATTAATAATGCTAATTATGTAGATGAAGAATATGCTTGTGAAGGAAATGAATTTGATTATGTTTACGATGTTTAATAATATTAGTATGTTAGTGATGAATATAGTGAAGTAGAATAAGAATAAGATAATATTTAAATCAATTCTCCTACTCCTTTTATACACTTTATTAATCATATATTATCACAAGAGGAAAATTATAAATAATTTGATGATACACTTCTTGATGTTTCTATAATTTCATTTAATAAAGAAGATATAATAGAGCCATGAAAATATGATACACATATGGATTCTCATGGTGTTTTTATTTCCAATGATGATTCTAATAATACAAGAATAATGATATTCCTCTTTAAGTGAAACATAATTCTATTTCCTCTTTTATTGAAATTAAAAATGATATTATTTTAAAATAATGTGATGTTCCTCTCATTTTTATTAAAAATGATGTTATTATTGAAAAAAATGTAATGTTTATCCTTATTTTATAGAAATTAAAGGTGATAGTATTTATTCTTCTCTTGAAATAAAATGTAATGTCATTTATTCTCTTTTACATGAGTTTTTTGTTTAAAAAAATGTGATGCCATCTCTCTACTTTTTCTATAAAAAATTATGATGATAATTTTAAGTTAAGCAATGATGTTTCTATAGAGTGTGATTCTAAGTAATGTAATTATGTTTCTATAGAGTGTCTTTCCAATTTATGAAATGATGTTCCCAAAAAGTCTAACTCTAATCAAGGCAATGATTAAAATGTTTATGATGATCTATTGTACCTATGTCTAGGATATATGGTGAATTAAATCCATGTGATTCTTTCCAAACCACCACTATTCCTACTAGCCACATTATTTCTATGATGCAAGCCATAGGTGACATAAAAAAGAAATTTATTTCTCTCTTTAAAATTTGAATCATGTGATGCTAATATGAATAATAATGTCATCTTATGAAAACCCGTAACATGAATTATATCATTCTAATTAATATCCAAAAGGATTTATGATTCCTAAATTCCAATTTTTTGATGGCCATGGATATCTTAGTAGTCACTTGACTAAGTATTTCATTTATTTTTGGAAATGATCAAATAATGGAAGAATATTATTAAAATATTTCCTCAAATTTTTATAAAGAGAATCCTTTGATTGGTTCTATAGTCTTCTTAGTGGGTATTTACCTTACTTTAAGAAGTTAAAATAAGTTTTCCTATCCAACTTTAATAAGAAGTTTACTAAATTCACATTGGAAAACCCTTAAAGCTTACAACAATGTCATGATGAACTTATTTAAGATCAAATTTTATGATTTAAAAATACATCAAATTGTTAAATGTATCAACCCTCTGATTTGGAAAATCAATGTATCTTTAGCAAGGGTCTTATGTCTCTAGTTAAGGAAAGAGTACTTTACAACTCTTATCCTTATTTTGAGAGACTTTACATGGATATATTCACCTATGCATTTGATCTCACTTGTGATTCACATAATTCAACAACTTCAAGACACATTAGATCATCTTCACCTAAGAAAGAAGTTCCACATAAGGAAGTTCCACAAAGTACATCACCGTCTTAAGGAAAAAGTACAATAAAGGTCCTTAATAAAAGACAAGATTCAAAAAATAGGTTTAAAAGGAAAAAGCTAATATGAGTGCACCTAGTAAAAACAATAATCAGCCAATTGAGTTTTATAGTTTCAAATAAAAAACAAGTTATATTTTACAAACATTACTTGATAATAAATTAATCAACTTTCCTCATAATAATTGTCACCCTACCCATCACCTTGAATGAATGCGGGTAAGACCATTTTTAATTTATCATGATATCAATAGAAATAGATATAAATATTGTTATGCATTGTGAAAAAATATTAATAAACTTGTGCATAGAGGGGTTATTACATTGGATATATCTGATAATAATTAAAATAAGTCCCCTTCTCCATCTTCTTCTAGTACTCATGCTAGGAAGGATGAGATATCCCATGATATTCCTCTAAAGAAGCCAATGGTGTCTCGACTTCTATGGAAGGCATCAGTTGAAGAATATCTTCTTCTAGTTCACATTATTCAAGGATTTATTTATCCTAAGATGTTTTTATAAAATAACCAATGGTCATTCAAATCCTTATTAGAGGTGAATATACATATTGTATTATTATAAATGATAAATAATAATGTAACACATGTACAATTATATTTCTCAATGATTTTGGATACAATAATTAAGATTTATAACATATACATACTTATGAGGATTCCATGGGACATGTTACTATACCAATTTATATTGGGCCTAAGACATTAGCTAAATTATTATATGTAAAGAGGGTTATTCCACATGGCAATGTGATATTGGGATAATCATGGTTACAAAAAATGGGATAAAATTTTGATAACATTAACATGAATATATCCTTTAATTTATAAGATGGTTTAATTACATATCATCGATATAAAATAAGTATAAAGAAGAATATAGTTACATCTTCTAATACAAAATTATGGGTACCTAAGATAAATCAAGTAGTTAAGGATCAAATAATGGAACAAGTAAACAAAATTACACAAGAGCATGAAAATAAACCATTCAAAGTAATCATTGGATAGATACATTAACCAATTTTATATTTATATTCATATGAATATAACACAACATAATTCTTGATTGGTTGGTCAGAGGATTTTTTACATATCTCATGTAGTCATTTACAAGGATTCCATGGGTTACTTATTCTACATACATATAAATTTTGATTAAATTCCATATCATTTTTACATATTTAAATACATATAGTAAGTAATAAAAAATTAAAATACATAAATTAATTTTAAAACACATGATCATCTCATAAATTAAATATGCAAGTATAAAATAGAATAAAAAAGATAACATCATTCATATATATATATATATATATATATATATATATATATATCAAAAGATCATCTATAATAACAACAATATTAATCAATAATGAGGGCATGTTTTTCATCCCCCTCGATACAATCATCATCATCCATAGAAATAGAACCTATAGGAGATGATGCACCACTATATACATTAGGAATTCAGGATCAAAATATATTATGTCTCTCTCGATCTTCATAAAATATTAATCTAGCTTAAATCCTACCATGCTCAGACTATAATCTACTATACTATGTCTAGAATAATACAAATTATAAAAAAATAATTTGGCCTAAGTCACTACCCCTTATAGTTGTTGGATGTATCTTCTATCTCCCCAACTACTCTTTGAGATCATTCTAGTCTCTAGCTATAGTAATTTAGTTTATAATAGAAATGATAACATGATAAAACAAAGGCACATGCATGCCTATAATTTCATCTATTCTACCTCCTACCACATCACTCGAGATGTACCTTGTTAACTTAAAAATAGACACATAAATCACTTCTATCCAATAGACATACCTTAAAAAACCACAAGACATTATAAACTAATAAAAAAAGCATAATCAAATATAAAAACTAATACATTCATACACTTATGTCTATACACAATAGCTACATTGGGTTGCCGCATTGCTTGACTTGTTCTTCCATCATATCCACCTTGAACTTAAGATGTATATTTATCTCCCTTAGATACAATAGGAAATATTAAAGGCCATTAGATACAATAGGAAATAATAAAGGCCATCATGTCTATTCCCACCATTGGGTATACTCTATGATACATCTCACATCATTAGTTTTAACTATCACTATTGAGGGACTTGCCTATCTTGTAGAATGTGGTGCTAAATATGTATCACTAGGATGGTCTCTATCACTTAGATGTCAAGAAGACCTATGGGTATATTTATACACCCTTAACCTTTGGCATGTTTAGGGATATGTGTGGCTAAATTGTGGCTTACATACCTCTTTTATATTCTTGTTACATTTTTGTATGTTCTTAATTAGGTTAGTCTATAGAATAACC
The DNA here is from genome assembly GCA_037957365.1 of Torreya grandis. Classification (NCBI taxonomy): domain Eukaryota; kingdom Viridiplantae; phylum Streptophyta; class Pinopsida; order Cupressales; family Taxaceae; genus Torreya; species Torreya grandis. The sequence goes on along the minus strand of JARHVA010001294.1, from coordinate 631,154 downwards.
ATGGATGGCTAAGTATATTTTATATAGGAGGTAGTGGTTAGTATTTTATCATCATAATAATTATTCTTTTCTTATTGAATTTTTGTAGAGGTTTCCCCCTTGAAGTGACTCTACTATATTATATAGTATTCTACTCTGTTATCAATTATTGCTGTGTGATGTCTCATCTTTGCTTATTCTATGTGACATGTAATTATTCTATGAAAACATCTAAGCAATTTCATTACAAGTGGTATCATATCTTAAATTTGGGTAAGTTTCTTGACATATTTTTTTTAGATCTAGTGAGGTGTGACTTCTATGAGTGGAAGGAATGAAAAAACATAAATTACAATATGATAAGAATTAATTTTTTCTATTAGCACAATATTGTTTGAAATGCTTTTTTGAAAAAAAATATAAAAAAAAAGTCGAGAATTTTTTTCCCTTTACACATGTAAAATCATTGGATTCATCTTGGAGATATGATTGCAATGGTATATTTTATCGGTATACTTTTTTGGTGCCAAATTTTTTAACCGTAGTGTGCAAAAGCAATCATTGGGTTTATCTAGGTGAAGTGATCATAATGGTACCATCTCTTGGCACACTTTTTTTGGGGTGAAAACCATATTAAATTTTGTGCATGTGGGTCCTAATACTTAGAGAAAAAAGGGGGAAAAAAACTCCTAAGACTCCTTTTAGGGATGACATGGAATCATAAACTTTAGATCTGATGATTTCTCAACTTCAGGATAACATAAAGGGATTGGTGCAATAAGATGAGTTTGATATAATTCAAAATAATGTTTTAAGGATACGTAAAGAGATTAATAGGGTGTACACTTAATTTCATCAGATCGCTATATAATTGGCTACCATTTCATCTTAGTTACAAATAAACAACCCTCCACCTCATCATTCAGGTCCTCCTCCTCTCAACACTAACAACTCAAATCTTGGTGTTAAATCGATGTTACCAAAAGTGGAAATTCATAAGTTTTATGGTAAGGATTATCTCACTTGGAATACACAAATTGATAATTTATTTTATTTGTACCAAACTCCTAGTTATTAAAAGGTGATAGTGGCATCTCTGTATCTAGAACCTAAGCAGTTCATTTGGTATCACTGGTTGTGTACTCAAAAGAAAAAGAATGGTGCTCTTGTTACATGGTATATTTTCATTGATGAGTTGTTGGATCATTATTAGAATAATGTATTTGACAAATAATTCATCTAGTTATCCAAACTAAATCAAATAGAAACTATGAAGGATTATATTCATTAGCTCCAAAATATATCCTTACAAGTGAAAGACATCATTAAGGAAAATTTGGTTGATATTTTTCTAGGTGGACTCAAAGATATCATCAAATTAGAGGTTCAAATTTTAATCCATCATCTATATCTAAAGCTATCCCAATGGCATGCATAGTAGAAGAAAATGAGAAGGTCAATGGAAAAATTTCATTACTAGTCATGATCACACCTTTCCATCACCATCATTTTCTCAACCCACCATATTAACACCTTAAAAAATTGAGGAGAAGTGAGCCAAATAGTTGTGACAGTAAATGGGGCAAGGGACATCATTATGCTAAAAATAACCTATTTTACATTGAAGGTGCCAATGAGAATGTAGATGATGAGGATGCAATTGGTGAGGATTTATAAGGACCCAAGGAGGAATCTAAATACTCTCAACCTACTATTTATTATCATGCCCTTTCAGGTATTAGTACTCCTAAAACTCTTAAGGTGGTGGGTTTCCTTAAGAAACATAAGGTCACTATATTGATTGATTCTAAGAGAACACATAACTTCATCAACAGTAAGTTGGCTACTCATTTGAATTGATTTATTTATCTCATTCTAGAATTTTAGGTCATGATTGTAGATGGTGGTACTATCAGTTATTCAAAAAAATGGCATAGTATTAAGCTAGCCATGGGAGCCTACCTATTAGATTATCCTATGTTTGTTATTCCCATTGGTGGAGATGACATTGTTATAGGAGTATAGTAGCTCACCACTTTGGGCACTATTGAGATGAAATTCAAGGAATTATTCATGCACTTTCATTTTGAGGGAAGAACATTTGAGCTAAGGGCATTAATGGCTAAATATCCACAACTTGTTATCTCTCATCAAATGACCAAGATTCTTTGAAAGGGTGCTGAAGGATTTATGGCTTGTTTGATTTCCATTGAAGTCTAGCTAACTCAGCCATCTATACCTCCTGATCTACAAAAAGTGATTGATGCCCATTCTATTATTTTTGGTGACATGCCGAAAGGACTTCCATCTAACTACATGCATGATCATGCTATCAAAATTATTCTTGGTAGTACACCACCAAACATCAATCCATATAGGTATCCCTACACCTAAAAAAGTGAAATTAAAAATATGGTGTAGGATATGTTGGATGCATGAATCATTTACCATAGCCAAAGTGAATATTATTCACTAGTTGTCATGGTGAGAAAGAAAGATGACACTTAGAGGATGTGCCCTAACTACAGAGAGCTCATCAAGTACACTATGAAAGATAAGTTTCCTATTATTTTTATTGATGATTTTCTAGATGAATTGAATGCTCTTTATTTTACCAAGTTAGATCTATGTTTTGGGTATCATCAAATCTGGATCCGTGATGAAGACATACCCAAAACAACTTTTAGAATTCATGAGGCCTATTATGAGTTTATGGTTATTATTTTTGGTCTAAAAAATGCACCATCCACCTTTTAGAGTTTGAAGACTACTATTTGTAGGGAATTTTTGAGGAAATTTGTTTTGGTGTTTTTTTATTATATCCTCATTTATATTAAAAATTAGGAAGACCATTTACAACATGTGAAATAGGTACTCTCAATTCTATGACAACATTAGTTATATGCAAAACCTTCCAAATGTACTTTTGGAGCCCATGAGGTTGGGTATTTGGGTCATATGGTTTCACATGAAGGAGTGAAAGTGGATCCTAAAAAAATCCAAGAAATGGTGGACTGGTTGATTCCTAAGACACTAAAGCAACTAAGGGGATTTCTAGGACTAACTAGTTACTATCATCAGTTTGTCAAAAATCATGGTAGCATTGCATCCCCACTCACCTATTTGTTGAAGAAAGACTCCTTCCAGTGGACTGATACATCTACCAAGGCATTTGAATAATTTAAAGTGGCTATGTGCACCACTCCAGTGTTGGCCACTCTTGATTTTTATAAGACTTTTGTGGTTGAATGTGATGCATCTAGGTATGGTATGGGTGTTGTGCTCATGAAATAAGGTAGACCAATTGAATTTTAAAATCACCAATTGAAGGATAAAATTTTTCTCAAGCCCATCTATGAGAAGAAATGATGGCCATTCTGTATGTAGTCAAACAATGAAGACCTTATTTGATGGGTCATCACTTTCAGGTAAAAAGTAATCATGATAGTCTCAAATATTTTTTGGAATAATGGTTGTCATTAGAAGAACAATAGAAATGGGTAACTATTATATTAGGTTATGATTTTAAAATAGTCTACAATAAAGAATAAAATGTGGTGATAGATGCATTATCTAAGAGGGATGAATTAGTTGAGGCATTGCTATTGGCCATGACCATTTGGCAGGCATATTGGCTAGAGGAAGCAAGATTTGAATGAAAAAATGATAGTACTACCCATGATTTAATTCATAATCTTTAGCAAGGTTTGAGTGGATTTGAAAAATTCACATGAAAGGGTAAATAATTATGGTATAAAGATAGATTATACCTATGTAAGAATTCTCTTCTCAAATAAAAAATACTTTAGGAACTTCATGTAACTCCACTTGGGGGTCATTCAAGATTTTTGAAAACCTATCATAGAATCAAGCATAATTTATTTTGGCAAGGACTCAAGGGGGATGAACAAAAATATGTAGCTGAATGTATAATCTATCAATAAAATAAAGGTGAAACCATCAAAACCCTAGGTCTTTTGTAGCCTTTATCCATCCCTAGCTAGCATTGGGAAGAGGTATTTATGGATTTAATTATAGGGTTACCAAAATTTGATGGTCAAAATGTTATCATGGTTGTTGTGGATGATTGTAGTAAGTATGATCATTTTTGTTCTTTATCATAGCCATTTATTGTTATTATAGTAGATTCTACTATTATCAATATAGTTTATAAATTGCATGGTACTCCCAAGATCATTGTCAGTGATAGAGATCCCATTTTCACTAGTAATTTTTGGACTAAATTATTTTCATATTTGGGAACCAAGTTGGATCATAGCTCATCCTATCATCCATAATTAGATGGAAAAACTAAGGTAGTCAACAAATGTCTAGAAGGATATCTCTGTTGTTTTGGTTTTTATAAATAGGATAGATGGGTTTATTGATTGCCACTTGCTGAATAGTGGTATAATACTTTTGTTCATAGTTCTTCCAAAATGTATCCTTTTTTAGACTTTTATGGATACCACCCTCCATATATCACTTCAAAATTGATGTTCCATCTTAAGGTTCATTCAGTTGAGGAATGCATTCATCAGGAATAGGAGGTCCTTGCAAGTTTATGTGAAAATTTAGCCATGGCCCAGAATTGCATGAAGCAATGAGCATATCAACATAGGAGTGAGAGGAATTTTGACATTGGTGAGTGGGTCTTTGTTTAATTTCATCCATATAAGATTATTTCCATGTAGTAACAAAAAAAGATAACAAGTTGTCTCCTAAGTATTATGGGTCTTATCAGATCTTATAGAAAATTGGTAGTGTGGCCTATAAGTTCCAGTTTCTATCATCCACTCACATACATCTAGTATTTCATATATCATGCCTAAAGAAATTAATTAGACATAAAATTGATACTCAAATTAAGTTACCAGAATTAGATGAGAGAGGGAGAGTTATTCTTGATCTTGAGGTGATCCTTTAAATGCACACTAAGCAACTGTGGTCTAGAGCGATTACCGAGTACTTGATCAAATGGAATAATATACCATATAAAGATGCCACCTAGGAGGATGAATATTTTGTGAAACAACATCCAAAGTTGATTCAATGTTAAGGATGACATTGTTTTAAAGGGGAAGGGATTCCTACACCCTTAACATTTAGTGTGTTTAGGGATATGTGTGGCTGACTTATGCTTATATACCTCTTTTATATTCTTATTACATTTCTCTCTGTTCTTAGTTAGGTCAGCCTATGGAATAACCATGGCTAATTAGACTATATATAGGAGTTAGTGGTTAGTCTTTGATCATCATATTAAGTATTCTACTCTTATTGCATTGTTGTGTAGGTTTCCCCCTCAAAGTGGCTTTATTATATTATCCAGTATTTTTCTCTACTATCAATTATTGTTGTGTGATCTCTTATATTTGTTTATTCTATGAGATATATAATTATTATATGTGAATATCTAAGTAATTTCATTACATCTATGCCCATATATGTGTTCTATGGGAACACCCCATATAATCCTAAACTATCAAGTTACATGTTTGTACAATAATCTCTCAAAAACACCAAGAAAGTGGCCATGTAACCAAAAAATGACTCACATACATTGTAACTTTGTATCATCCTTGGGACAACATAAAAATACTTTGTTTGGCCTTCATATGATCATAGTGGATATAATTGATCAAGTAGAACATAATAGTCCATAGTAGTCTAAATAGAATGAGTACTGTCCACCCATATTTATGAATAGATTTGAGGAGGTGCCCAATTGAGATAGGGAAGCCAAATTGACCATGTGACAATGATATTATCATAATACCATATATGTAACAAAATAGTTGAACCCAAACCTTCACTATAATATTATTGGATAAATATATACAAATCCTTGTATAAATAGGCCAACATCATGTGCTCCCAAGAATATCTTGTACCAATCTCCTCTATATATTGTAAAATATGGTGCATGTGATATGATATCACCACACCACCTCTACCTATAGCTATAAAATATGCCTAAAGAGCACACACATATTTTTGTAACTATAGTAAATTAGAAAACATAATCTTTAGTAACAAAATAGTAGTATCACCTGATCTACACCATGACACTCATGTATGTATAATCATATAACAATGCAAACATATAATAAATCTTAGGATATCTACACCACCTATAATTGCATAAATTTCCACCACTAACAATCTCAAGGTATGTTAGAAATCCAACAAAGTCACTATAATCTCTCTCATTGGAAGCTAGAAGGTAAAATTATTTATGTTTCACCTCTTATCCATCACAACATAAGGTGAAATCATATGGAATATGACCAAGATGAGAAACATTGCTTAACCTAGATATATCTAGTATCTACTACTTGGAATCTTAAGGGACAACCCTAACATTGTCTCCATATGCTAGCCAAACTAAAACTATCGTACATGCATATCACTTTGCAAAACCATGAATATGATCACATCCAATATATATTTACTATATACATAAAAAAATAATTCAAATAATCTTAACTTAAAATTTAATAGTCTTAGACTCATCCACCATAGAATATACTCCTACACTAGATAGTTTTGGTAGAATCCTAGTCAGATTGATGGTTTTAATGCTTTTCTTCAAAATATTTGAGATTACTAAAAAAATAGATATTTTTTGAACTTAACTCATCTAAAGGCTATTGGGCTTGTTGTTAGGTTGTGGAGCTAAAAGCTTCACTGATGCAGACATGGAGGAGGTTGCAGGAGAGTTGCAGAGTGTCACGGAGTCTTTGGCATTGGTCTGGCCAACCGACGTCGGCAGGTAGGAGACAGGAAGCAACCGATGTCAGTCATGGATCAGCTGGCATCAGTGACCCCCAGGCAGACAGGGACCGACGTCGGTCGCCTGTGTGGTTCGACTGCAAGCTTATTACGGGCAGTTAGCTAACAAACCAAGTGTTTGCATGATTAGAGCTATTTTTAGACTGAGAGCTACGGATCTAATTATTGTAATTAGATGTCTAATCATTGTTTGGATGAGATCTATATAATAGAATCATGGTTGTATTGGAAAAGTGTTCTAGTTTGAGTTGAGCAAAGTTAGCTCCTTCTGTGTGTGAGGTGAGCAAGGGTGTTCCTCTTAGTTCCACAGCAGTACCACGGTGGGTGCTGGTTTTGGAGAGTCAGCAAGATTCTTCAGGTGTGTAGGATCTTGGTCACAGGTGCATGGCCTATATAGGAGATCTACATGGTAAGTAAGATCGTTGATATGCAGGTGTATGTGTGTGCAAGGTCAAGGTTCATAGGTGTGTAGAACTGGGTTGATTTGCAGGTGTACAAGATCAGATAGGACAGCAACACAATAGGGAGCAGTATCAGGCAGGATCTACTTGGAGTACAGGTGTGTACTCGGATAGAGCAAAGAGGAAGGCAAGGGAGTTCCTTCCATAAGTATGGTCTGTTGAATTGCAGGTTGTCGCAGGTTCATGGGGGATCTACTTGAAGTACCTTGAGTACTTGTGGAGTACGTGGAGTACTTGTGGAGTGCGTGGAGCACTTGTGGTGTGCATGGAGCACAGGAGGTGAACACCAACTCTGTGTTTGAGTTGTGTGTTGGGACCTGAGAGAGAGAGAGCTTAGAGGAGAGAATTACTGTTCACTTGAGGTGTGGGAAGCCTCTGAAGAGGTGGTGGAGAAGAAGTGGGATCTTCTTTATTGTATTCTTTTCTGTATAAGTATTAATACAAGTTGTGTATTGTCTCTCATATCATGTGTTATTCTGAATTCTAGTTACTTGTGATTCTAGTTAATTTCTGCATATTAAGTTGCTTGGTTTGGTAATCAATTGTGTGCTTCTAGTTTATTCCCAACACGTGGTATCAGAGCTAAGGTTACAGGAAGCAGGTTTTGTGTTTGGTTACAGGGCACTCTCAGGGGTTTCTGATCGAGTGGGAGTAGAGCAACAGTAGATCAAAGTAAGCTAAGAATGGAGGAGTTGAAAAGCACAGATGGTCACTCACGGTCCTATGGAAAGAAAGAGCAGGTAAAAGATTATTGTTGGTTGGTAGCAGATCAGCATGAAGGAACTGAAGATGCAGATGTTGTAGGTGTTATTGCACATGATGCTTTTGGAGGTTTCTTGGATAAAGTTGAATCTTGGATAAAAGATTCGGTTGCCTCTTTCCATGCAGCCCCAGGTAGAGGAGCTGGTGAGCCTTGCCAAAGAATTGGCAAAGGGGAAGTGAAGCTGAAATTACAGGTGGCCAACACACAGGTGTTGATGAAGGTCATGCAAGTCCCAGGTTTGGAGATATGGCTAATTTCTTCATAAAGATTGGGTGATGAGAGATGCACAAGAACTCTCACAGCGGATGCACTTGAATTAGCTGGTGGTAAGAAAATAGGTACTCTTTATCTACTTGTTTATATTACTGATTCTTCTTCTGTTGTAGAGACGTGGCTTTGTAGGCTTGGTCACATGAGCAGGAAGGAGATGCATGTTCTTAAGCAGAAGACAGATATATTTGATAGGCTTAAGAACTGGAAAGCCTTGGTGTACTTGGAGGAGATGGCAGATAGAAACCAGTGGATGGTGCTGGATACTTCTGAGTAGAGCAGTTTGGACATGGGTTTTGATTCAAAGAAGCTCACAGGTAAAAATTTATCACTCACAGGCAAACACAGGTACCGGCATCGGTCAAGAGGAATCGGTGTCGAACAGACAGGTGTCGATGTCGATCATGTGTAGACCAAAGCCGGTGATGTCGAGTAGGGTAAGACCGACGTCAGTCAGGAGGACCGACGTAGGTAGTAGGTAAGACTGATGTCGGTCAGGAGGACCAACGTTAGCAGTAGGGACACTGATATCTGCAGGGTCGGTAGTCAGGGACAGATGCATGGAACCAACGTCAGTCGGATGCAGACTGTGGAGTGACCGAGGTCGGTCACTGTAACAGATTTTGGGTGGATAGCACGCTGTCAAGGAGTCTCAAACACCCATACGGAGGACTGAAGACGTAAGTAGGCCCTCAAATTCATTGTTCCTCTTCTTTATACTCGTTGTTGATTGTAGAGTAGGAAGGATCTAGGAAATAGGTGTGAGCTTGGCATGGATGAGGATGTGATTCCTTGGAGGAGAACCAAACAGGTGTTTTTGGTAGGGTTGCCATCAAGTATGAAAACACAGAGATGAATGGATACCTTAGTTGAAGAATAGAGAGAACGGATACGTGAGATGGAAGACCAGGTTATATGGTCTTGAGGAGCTGCAGGATAGTGGTACAAGTTTTGACAGGTGGAGGACGAAGCATGGCTTCAGTCAATATCAGGGTAACTACTGTGGTTTGTCTTACCAGGTGGATGATGAGTCACAACATCATTCTGTTGCTGTATGTGGATGGTATGTTTTGCTAGCAGGGTTGTACATATAGGGTTTTGCTGAGCTAAGGGTAAGGTTAGTTCAGTGGCATGTTATGAGGAGTTTGGAGCAGCAAAATTCTTTGACATGGGAGACATGGAGATCACAGGTTGATTTTGTCTCGAGTGGGAGTTGATGTGAATCAGGTGTTGGCGAGGTTCAAGATGCAAAGCTGGAGCACACTGAGGGATGGATAGGTATAGTGTCTGAAATCACATGAGGTCTGGTATAGACCTGAGTATTCCCATGCAGTGGGAGCTGTCAGAGAGTTAGGATCCAATTCGGGGAAGTGGGTTCTCAGGTATTTGAGAGGGACCAGCAGCAGGTATACATGCAGGGTCAGGACTTCACTACATGGATTTGTAGGTTCGGATGTGGCAGGGTACTCGGATGACAGGAGGTACACCATGGGATGTGTGGTGGGTTGTCTTCAGGATTGATCTTGAAGAGGGATACAAACCAGGAAATAGATTAGACAGAGTACAGGTACAGGTACAGTGCAGTTGTTTATCTCCAAGTGGGAGATTGTTAGGTTGTGGAGCTAAAAGCTTCACTGATGTAGACATGGAGGAGGTTGTAGGAGAGTTGCAGAGTGTCACGGAGTCTTTGGTGTTGGTCTGGCCAACTGACATCGGTAGGTAGGAGACAAGAAGCAACTGATGTCGGTCATGGATCGGTCAGCGTCAGTGACCCCCAGGCAGACAGGGACCGTCTTTGGTCACCTGTGTGGTTTGACTGTGAGCTTATTACAGGCAGTTAGCTAACAAACCAAGTGTTTGCATGATTAGAGCTATTTTTAGACTGAGAGCTACGGATCTAATTATTGTAATTAGATGTCTAATCATTGTTTGGATGAGATCTATATAATAGACTCATGGTTGTATTGGAAAAGTGTTCTATTTTGAGTTGAGCAAAGTTAGCTCCTTCTGTGTGTGAGGTGAGCAAGGGTGTTCCTCCTAGTTCCACAGCAGTACCACGGTGGGTGCTGGTTTTGGAGAGTCAGCAGGATTCTTCAGGTGTGTAGGATCTTGGTCACAGGTGCATGGCCTATATAGGAGATCTACATGGTAAGTAAGATCGTTGATCTGTAGGTGTATGTGTGTGCAAGGTCAAGGTTCACAGGTGTGCAGAACTAGGTTGATTTACAGGTGTGCAAGATCAGATAGGATAGTAACACAACAGGGAGTAGTATCAGGTAGGATCTACTTAGAGTACAGGTGTGTACTCGGATAGAGCAAAGAGGAAGGCAAGGGAGTTCCTTCCATAAGTATGGTCTGTTGAATTGTAGGTTGTCGTAGGTTCATGGGGGATCTACTTGAAGTACCTTGAGTACTTGTGGAGTACGTGGAGTACTTGTGGAGTGCGTGGAGCACTTGTGGTGTGCATGGAGCACAGGAGGTGAACACCAACTCTGTGTTTGAGTTGTGTGTTGGGACCTGAGAGAGAGAGCTTAGAGGAGAGAATTACTGTTCACTTGAGGTGTGGGAAGCCTCTGAAGAGGTGGTGGAGAAGAAGTGGGATCTTCTTTATTGTATTCTTTTCTGTATAAGTATTAATACAAGTTGTGTATTGTCTCTCATATCATGTGTTATTCTGAATTCTAGTTACTTGTGATTCTGGTTAATTTTTGCATATTAAGTTGCTTGGTTTGGTAATCAATTGTGTGCTTCCGATTTATTCCCAACACTTGTAATGCACTCTATAATTTCTTGAACTCCGTCTACATCACAACTTGTCATAGAGGTATTTTGACTCTTATAACACAAATCTTAATCAAGCACTGATAAATTAAATTTTTAAAACTAAAAAAATCAACTTATTTATGTTTTGTGATTTTGTGCTACACTTTGAAAAATTAAAAATAAAAAATTAATATATGCTAAATTTTTTAATGCAATATATCCACACCTATATATTGATTTCACTCCCTGTAAGTTGGTTGGAACACACACAAAACATTCTCCTACATTGTAATGTTTCCATGACCATTATGATAATTTATAAGATAAAATTTTTATGAACATACTTATTATACACATTTTTACCATAATCCAATTGAATGGGGATAAGTTCATACTTATATTTGATATAATCAATATTACATATGAAACTTATTTATTTTGTTTGATGAGAAAATTAATTATGAAACCATTTGATATCCTACTCATGTACCCACTACAGGTAGTTAATACCAAGCTCAAGCAAAAAATATATAAGCCAAGTTATGCACATTCCAAGGATCCAATCAAAATTATTAATTCAAAAATTTATAAACATATAATTACAAAAACAAATATATCACATGAGATGGTTGCATGACTTCATCACTTGACATGAATCATGCATTATTGCATACCCTTTTATAATGATCATGGTTACCTACACACACACACACACACACACACACACACACACACACACACACACACACACACACACACACACACACACACACACACACACACACACACACACACACACACACACACACACATTTTGACATGATAGATTCAATATCCTCATTCCTCATATAAAAAATGGGGCATAACATTAGGATTTCTCCTTTTTTGTATATATATTTAGTTTGGTTCAGTTATTTTAGATTGGTACATATATTTAGATTGGCTCAATTATTTTAGACTGGTATAAATATTCATATTGATTTTCAAATCATGAGATAAGTTCATACACATGGTGACATGTCATGATACACATTGAAACAAATTTTAGTAAAAATTAAAAATTTATACATATTGGGTAATATGCAATGCATATGCCATAAAGGTTATAATTTTTAATATTTTTTAGATTATCAGATTGATTAAATTGAATGACACATTTAGTTATTCTATATCCCATGTTGACACTATTGGATCAAATCAGGGGCATGAACACTATTCATGCATTTTTTCAATATTCTATGTTGGCACCGATTGTATCAAATTGGGGACATGAACACTGTTCATATGTTTAATATTATAATTATTTATATTAGCATCAATTGGATAATATTTGGTGGATGAAAATTGTTTATTCACAAACTATTTTAATTTTTATATATTTGAAAGTAGCATTGATATGAAAATTATGGTACTAAAGGTAAAATTTGGAATCTATAAGTTCAGATGTAATGGCTGATTCACCCTTAAATGAGCTAAATATAATATCCTCCTTTCATTTTGAGGCTCAAGATCAATTAAATGAGTAAGTTCAATTGAGGTACTACACTTCTCAATGGCCGAGCACTTCTCCCAAAAATTCTTGAAATTTTGTTCATTTCCTTGCCTGGGAAGTGAATAAGACTAAAATCACCTTTCTAGACATGGATCATGTCACTTGAGGAACCACAAAATTTAAACACTTTTCCACATTTTTTGGGTCAGTTGAGGACCCATGACATTTCCACCTTTCTCCATATGGATTGGTTCCATTTAAGACCCATGGCATCTCCATTCTTTATAACATGATCATACTCCATGAGCAACATAGTATTATGTACATAAAAATGTATTTGTTATTTGAATACATTTTTATTTCTTATTGTGACTATACATTATTTTATTTGTACAATAGTATATATGATTACATAGATCATTTCTTATAGGTACACATGGACATTATGTTGTAATAACCAAAATCTGGTCACGAGTACTTGATAATGTTAGTTTTACCCCCTTTTATCTTTAATTAACTTGCATACTTAATCAATACTTATTTTTCCACTTTAACCTATCTTAATGAAATAATAGGACCTATTTATTTTCCAAATTCTTATATGTTTCTTAAAAAAGTATTCTAATTATTAACAATACCCTTATGCATCTATGTGCCCAAACCTAAATCCAAAATATAACACGTTTCCCTAAGGGAAAAGAACATCAAATAGGGACAATAATGGGAAGAATTCCTATCCTTATGGGACATTTATATATTTAGCACACCAATATTCAAAATTTGAAATTAAACCCTCCCTTATCTTGTATTTTATGTTTTAGGCTTCTTATCATGTGGTTATCCATTTTGGATTTCTATAAAGGCACTCAAGTCACTCATTGTCCCACTTGGAAATTTTAATCAAAAGGCATATTTACACTGTTGAACACTAAGCATAAGTTACCTATTCATCAAAATTCTAATTTTAATAATTAAAAATAGTCCTTAGCCAAATCACAAGTCTATTTTATCTATCCCTAAGCAAAACATGATCACGTATTCAATCTAGTTCTAGATGTATTCTTATAGTCAAAGGAGAATAATTACACAAAGCAATCTAGGTGGGATAACTATTTGGGATTTATTTCTGTCCTTAAATAATTTTACACATAGGCATCATTTAATCATCATGGGGATGATTGGGGTCAACTCAACACAATTACACTCCACCTTTTTCTATTTATAATTTTTCAAGCATTGCTATCCCTATTAGATTTTATAATCTAGAGAAGTCATTTACAAATCTTGCACACATTCTTGATAGTTAAATTTGCACCTATAGACCTAATTTTAGTTTCCACGAGTACTCGTTTTTCAATTTTTAGTTTTATACAAAAATATAGAATCAAACAATAGGGAAAATAGTGGGATTCAATCCTAACCTAGTATGTCATTCTTATCCTTATTCAATACTAGATCCATCTTCTGGGCACTTGTAGATATAGTTAATGTTTTATTGTTTCCACTCTTTGTTAGTAAACATAGTCAACCATTAGAAAAAAAACAACTAAGTCTATTTTTCATTTACATAGTTAGTATTCTTGAAATCATTTGTGCCTTATTAAATTTAGTTATTTATTCTCACTCTGATTTTCAAAAGGGTCATTCAAAATTCTCTAATTTAATCTATTCAATTTTTCTTAATTAGGGTTAATTCACTATTTAATCCAAATTTTAGTAAAACATATTGGTGACCCTGAGATAGTCATGCACATTTATTGGTGAACCTATTTATTGATTAAGCATTATCAAAGACTAAGTTTCCCATAGGGTTGCAACCTTATAGGGTTTCAAATTAAAAATTTTAATTATCATTTTTAAACATTTTCATGATGACAATGGATGAGTAATTTTTGTTTTAATCATCTACAATTTTTATTGCATGTTTTATTCCATTAATCAACAAAATCATTCATACTCATACAATAAAACAAATAAAATCACAAGCTAAGTAACAAACATCATTAATATTTTTTTTCAAAGTCAAGTATTAAAATGGGAACCAGAGTAAGCATTAATTCAAGATGATATAAGGCATCCTCCTAACCCCAAATATTTTGATATCTACTTGTGATCTAAGAATATGACTCAAGAGAGGATGGTTAGTATTGTGTTAGTTTCAAAATGAAAATAAAATGAAAGAATCACACTAACTAGCATAACATCTCTAGGCATAGACACTAGGGAGAGCTTAGTTAATAAACATGAATACAAAACACAACTAAAATTCAAAATAAACCCTATTTTACCTTACTTGGATGCTCCAAAATGCTTTTTGTAGTGGCTTGCTCAACTTTGTGCTCATGAAGTCCTCGGCAATGGAAGCTTGGCTACCTCCATCTCTCCTTAGCACCTTTGGCTTGTGGCTTGGCTTGGAATCAATTTGGCATGGTAACACTAATTGAAATGGATTTGAGAATCATTTTTGAATTATAAATTTTCATTATCAAGACTTGAAAATAATGTTCATGGCCTCTCTATTTATATATTTTTGAGATGGATCAGAATCAACCTGAACTATCCATCTCAAGATTGAGATGTGTGGCTAAGGATTAATCTAATTTTGCAATTAAAATTGATAAATAGGCTCATAAATATTTGGGATAGAGGAGAATTTAAGAGGCATGGAAGGATTTGATGAGGCATGGGAGGCATGAATCCTAATATTTGTGGCATTTATGGCCCAGGGATCTCTTCCCAAGAAATGAGGTCACCTAATGATGTAGATATTCAATATTAATTTATAAAAACAAGTATTCAACAAGTTTCCATGGAATTAATGATTAGGATCTAATTTGGTTTAATTAGATATTAAGCATGTTTGAACACTTTATGCACAAATTACTCAAATTGATCAAAATGCCTTGTTATTGGTCTAAAAATTGACTGGATTAGAATTGAAAGGCAATGTTAGATGTGTTGGATCCGTTATCCCATTTAGGATGTTACCAATAAAAATAACAAAGGCACATGTCTCATGTAATAGATTTGATAGGAAAGAGCAATCCAGAGCACCTAGGTGCAAAATTGGCATTTTGACTTGAAATGATATGATCAAAGTTAGCTGGCCCATAAATTGCATTATCCCATTTAATGATACTTTAGCCAAAATTGGCACTTGAATATGTTAGTTTCACATCATTTAGCATGTTTTAGTGTTTTTAACCAAATTGTACATTTTGGGTGGAAATTGGCTAAAAACTTGATTGGAGGTCATTGGTGGTCAGATTTAGGTGTCTAAAGTTTACCCCTATTTGGGAAGATGTTACAAACTATAGGCAAAGTAATGTCTTCTCAAATAATGAGAGATGTCCTGTATGCTAAAAAGAAGATGATGGTTGAATAATAAAGATCCAAATGGTTTTGGGAAGCCTATGATGATGCCCCCTTGAGAGAGTGGACATTACATTTATTAATGGATGGTCCCTCAAAAAGAAATAGGAAGAAATATGGAATTAACCTATGGTTGAGATTGATCTTAACAAGAAAATGCTTGCATGTATTGATGTAAAAAGGGTACTAATTTTCCAAAAAGTGGTTATAATTAGGGTTAAAATTCAAAATAATGATTTGCCCATAGGTGGTTATAATCATTAAGATGACCTAGATTGGATAAAGATGATTGTGCCCTAGTTAGAGCTGATTAGCAAGCATAACTCAAGGATATAACCTAGAATATAGATTAAAGATGAGTAGGTGTAAAGTGATGAAATAGATGAATAGAAGAATAATATTGATCAATGTAAATGATCTAGTTGTACCTATTAATAAGAAGATGCTCATCCTGATTAAAAATGATATAATTAGAATAGTCAAATGAGTTAATTTGATCAAGGGTGGGATGGGAGGATTTTCCAAGGTGCCAAGGAGAAAATTCATCAACTCCATTGATTGTAGACCTTCTTGAAGCTAATTTTTGTTGTAGCATGTGATGGTAGGCTTTATGATATAACACCATGAAGACTATCCCAAAATATGCATAAAGACTGACTCTCGATCCAATAAACACTTGAAAATAATGCACCAATGATAAAAACCATGATGAAAATATTGACATATAAATATGGATGGACTCAAGAAATAATCACCCAAGAATGCACATAGACCTCAACATGAATTGAACATGACCCACATGACCTAAATTCATAGTAATTCCATCCATACAAAAGGTAGGGAAAAACCAACTAGGTTCCAACAAGTTCTCAAATTCAGCAAATGGCCATTCAAATGAAAATAGTAATGGCAAGGTGATGTGACAATGCATGATAAACAAGTGTTGTCCCTAGTTTTCCCATAGGTAGTTATAAATAAGATAAATGGCATAGGTTAATGATAATAATTTTTCCATAGGCAATTATAATTAGTAGCAAGACTAGTGAGACATTGATTTGCCCATAGACGGTTATAATCAAGCTCACATAAACAAACTTGATAGGATGAAAGATATCTTGCCAGATCAACTATCATACTACTTTCATAGACTGTCATTGAAATAAGGATTGGGTTGATTATTTAAAATTTATCATAATCCTCTCACAAAAGGTGTGGGAAGAACCAAATAAACCGAGATCAAAATAGGATGGGTAGGATGACTAAAAATAGGCTTTGGTCTAGATAGGAACATAATGATAAGATGTAATGGCATTGCTTTTGCTAAGGATAATTATGGTTTGATAATTGGGTTAAAATGGTAGGAGGGTTGTCCCCAAGTTGTGGGGTGAATGGGTGGAGTCTATAATAATGGTAAATGGATATGTAACAATAATGGCATGGAAATTTGAAATGGTATAGTACATGTTTTTGGCCCGGGTGTGGTTTTTGATTCTATTGTTCTTATTGATGGGGAGATGCACATCCTAATCAATAAATGATACAAATAAAATACTCAATCATGTTAATTTATATCCCACACCTTCTATAAATAGTTACTCTATCAATAACTGGCTACAAATTTGGTTATCAAGAATGCTTTTGTGATCTTTGTTGGTCATCAATTTCGATTCTTTCAAATGTTGAGACAACGTATCTTTGCAGCCTCTACAAAGGAAAGTGTGGCCATGTATGGTAAACAAGGACAAATAATGGATGGTAGGTTTAATTGTGAAATGGAATGGTAAATGATAATGAAATGTATAATGGTGGGGAAATAAATGAAGATCAAGACTTTTAGTCACACGTAATGTTGTTGATGCCAAATTCAACATAACTTTGGTTGTGGTAGGGCTGAAGACTTGTTTTTTTGATAGGCCCACTAGATTTTTCTATTGTTTGATCTTGATAGTAGATACCATCTAATTAGGTTGTATATTGGAAGCTATTTTGATTTGATCTTTGATTTTATCTTCAATAAGTAGTGAAGAAATTTTGTGCTCAGCTATTGGTGCCTCAAAGAGGTTTTCACCGATGAAGTTATCTTGGTTGTCTCATATCACCTTCAAGAAGGTTTCACTAAGGAATGTTAACTTTTGAATTTGATTGTCTTCTAGAACTTTAAAAAAAAATTCACTAGAAGATGTTGAATTCTAACTTTGATTGTCTCCTAGCACCTCCAAAAATGTTTCACTAGGAGAGCATTCTTCTGCTATATGAATGTGGTCTTGGCTTCCTTGTTCTTCTTCAAATGGTATATTTCCATGTATGTAGTTTAATAATGTGTGATTTTGGTGATCATCATCGACACTTATGGGAGATGGAATGTCAATAATATGGCTATTTTGGTTGATGGTAATGGCCTATGGAATGGTAATTGAATGGGGAGAGGTTGCACAATCCTTGTAGAATACACTAGGATAAATTATGTCGAAGATGAAGTACTCATCCTCAAAAACCATAGAAGGATCACAAATGTATTCAAATTGATCTAAAAGGCATGCATAATCAATGTTTTAATATCCATGAACATATTCTTCTTCTTCTTCTGATTCTGACTTAATGGACTCTAAATCTAATATTGAGATTGATGTTGATTTTGATTCTGATGTTAAATCTTATGTTGGTTTAAGAATAGAACTTGAATCTAAATCTAATTATTCATCTAATGGGTACTCTGTTATAATTATGTCTTACCAAATATTTAGTATTAGACAAGTAATAGCTTATGATGGCATAATGGGCTCCACAAAAATTGGTTTGTCAAAGTGAGACTCCTCTAGGATAGGAAATAGGTCAAGAGACAACTCCTCAAAGATTGGCTTGTCAATAGGAGGATCTTGAAAAATAAGCACATGGTCAAGGTAATGATTTGCCTAAAGGTGGTTATAATCATTAAGAAGTGACTCAATAAAGACTAGATTGTTAGAGTGAGACTCCTTGATAACTGGTATATGATCAATTGGTGATTCATCATAGGTTGATTTATCATAAGTGGTTGGTTAAAAAAAACATCTTGGATTAGTTGGTTGTCTTGGCTTTGGTTTCTAATGAGTTGTAAAATACCAATTTTGAACACAACTTGGTCTTTGAATAATTGGATCAGTTGAGGTTTGGTTGGGATTGGTACTGGATGAGGAACAGTCTATGATTAGATAATGGTAGGGCCTTGAGGAGCATGATTACTCACATGAGACAAAGGATGAAGTCCTAAAATGGTAATGATAAGGCATTGTGGGGGTTGATTGCTCACATAAGCCAAAGGACTAGGTCCTAGAATGATGAAAGGGTGTTGTGGAGCTTGATTGCTTGCACAAGCCAAAGGATGAGGTCTCAAAATGGTAATGGTATTCCTTGGATATTGCAGAGCTTGATAGCTCATATAATTCAAAGGAGGGTTAGGGGTAGTCGATGATTAGATAATAAAAGGCCATCATATAACTTGATTGCTTACACAAGCCAAAGCATCCAAGTCTTCTTCATAAACCATATCATCTCAGTCATGAGTTAGCTCCTAAGCTGGTTCTTGACTATGTTCCATGTATTAATTATTTTAAAGAGGGTATGGATCCATATCCCAAACAAAATTATTTGTAGTTAGGTCTTCAAAGTCCTCCTCACAAGCCTCTTCATGCCAATCAAGGTCTCAATTTGGATTTTGTGGATTTTGACTATGTTCTCCATATGGATTATTGTATGGAGAATAATAAAAATCCTTAGAAAATATTTATCTATAGGGGTTCTTAGTTGGATTTTTTGAGGTTATTGTATCATAATTTGGATTGTATGTGATTCCACAATAAGTGTAGCTAGAAATATCCATGTAAATGATGAAATATCCAAAACAAAAAGGCTTAGAGTTCTACAAACTCTAAAAAAACTATGTCCAAAGGACAAATGGTTCAAGCTTGGTCTAACTTGGTTGAAGGGGTGGACCTGTATCTTCAATATAGTCTAAAATTAGAGCTATATATATAAAATTATTTGTGCTAAGACTTGGCATAAAAAAGTCTAACATAAAATGTCTAATGTCAAATGTCATATGCATAAAATTTCAAGCATTTGAAGAAATTAGCATGCTGAAAGTCTAGGTCAAAGTATTCCAAATAAGGTCTAAACTAGGAAATGAAAAAATTGAGTTACTAGGTCTTTTATCCAAACACGGAGTCAAAATCTAGGCTCAAACAAACATGCATATACTAGGACTTTTGGCCAAATGGCATTAAAAGCTAGACTTGAAACAAAGGTTGATGTGATTTGATTTAATTTAACAAGTTTACAAGCAATTTTGACATAAACCTGGCACATAGAATCAAACATAAACATGATCAGTTGGCATAAGGTATAAGACAAAAGGATCTTTGATAAAGGTTACATTATCTTAAATAAAGGCACAAATAATGATGAGGATAGGCTTTGAAAAAACAAACCATCAATAGTTTTTAAATTTGGGTAATTGATTAACCAAAGTTATGCAACATAAAAGAGAAAGATCTATGTATCAGCCCCATGAATTAAGGTCTAAATAGAAATCAATCAATGTTTTAATTCAAATTTGACAAGGCTAATTAAAAACTCAACGTTGAAGACTAGGATTTGATCAAACAAGCTAGACAAGATCAAACAATATGATGGCACACGACAAAGGTCTAAATGGTATATATGACATGGTTTGAAAAACGGTTTTGATACAATGGTAAACAAGTCTTGAAACAAATTGAGTAGCCTAACTATGTAATCATACTCGAATGATGTGATCTATTCTATGTTTCAAAGGCTCAAAACAAAAAATGGTTTGACATGATTTGGGAAGCATAAAGCTACCCTCCATAACTCAAATGACACACATAGAAATAAGTGTAAAAAAATTTCAAGGCATAAGTGTGGTGTAAAATAGCTATCATAACACCTCTTTAGACAAAAGAGTGACGTATAAAAAAGTTGGTTTTTACATGGCTTTATGAAAAAATAAATAAGTTTTAGTCTCAAAATATACCAAGCATAAATGACCAAAATACACTAAGTATAATCATCCAAATCTTAGCATGGGTATGGTAATGTGGGGTTGACTAAACTATCAAGTTTTGAATGTTTCTAGGGGAATCAATTACACAATGACTTTCACATCAAATGATGCAAAGACAAACACAAAAATTAGATGACCATGGAATTGGCTAGTTGTAAAAAGGTCTAGTCCTTTTTACAACCACTACATCTTTCTATTTGCTCAGTGTAGTGTAATGTCCAAATGCAGATACGTCCCATATGCAACTTATAAGGAGTAAGTGAAGTCAATGCCAGGAGGTGAAACCCTAGGTCAAAGCTTCCCTAAAGAATTTGTGGGAGGTAATGAAGTTCCCCTCACAAGACAAGATGAAATTAAATGAAAGACATAAAAAGAAAGACTTTAGGGTCATTTTAAAGGTCACCCAAACTTTGATGAGTTTTTGGGGAGTGCTTTAGATGACATTCTTTCTAAGCCTTAGACTAGGCTATTTGAAATAGGAATGGCACTTTTGATTTCAAGGGTTCCCTAAAGGGGACAAATGGAAGAGCATATACACAAAATCCCTCTTTTTTCCTAACAAAAATCTAATTTAAACAACTAAGTGAATACAAAAATCTTGTAAAGGTGAGTTCATTTTTAAGCCCAAATGGAAAGGTGTGATGGTGTTCTTTTCACCCCTTGGTCTTAATTAAAAACTTAAAAACATTCACCATAAACATATAATTTTTTTTTAAACACCAAAACAAGGTTCCTAATTCATTTTAAAATCATGCCAAAGATGTCTTAATATCATGTTTTAACAAGTTCCAAGTCCGCTAGTTACCTGTCTACCCTTAAGGCATCACCCCAAAAGCAAATATGTTAGATTAGAAACATTTTAAATATATTGTAAAAATTTTGTGAAAAATCTATGAAAATTAAAGCTAAACTAATGATAAATTATAAAAATTTAGGATAAAACACATGGTTTAAAAAAAATCATCCAAAATGGAGTCTGTATGACCCCAAACCAATTTTTTTAAAATAGCCTATTTAGCCCTTGGGTTTTTGTTGTTAAGAAAAATATAGTGACCGACATTGGTTACACTTAATAACTGATGATGGTTATCTAACCGACATTGGTTACACTAATAATGATTGATAATGGCTATGCCAACTGATGATGGTTTTACTAACTGACGTTGGTTATTGTGTAAACCCATAATAAAGAAAAATGAGAAAACAAAGTTAAAAAATAAAATTGCAAGAGTTTTAATGATCCAAATAAAGATTTTAAATTTTTAGCATGATCTTCTTCATGTGTGGGATTTGTTTGGTCCCATTGGGTGTGCTATATGTGATCTAAGAGTTTGACTCAAGAGAGGATAGTTAGTATTGTGTTAATTTAAAAATGAAAATAAAATGAAAGAAACACACTAACTAGCATAACATCTCTAGGCCTAGACACTATGGAGAGCTTAGTTTAAAAAAATAATAAAATACACAACTCAAATGCAAAATAAACCCTCTTTTACCTTTCTTGGATGCTTCAAAATGCTTGTTGTAGTGGCTTGCTTGACTTTGTGCTCATGAAGTCCTTAACAATGGAAGCTTGGCTACCTCCATCTCTCCTTGGCACCTTTGGCTTATGGCTTGGTTTGGATTGGAATCAATTTGGCATGGTAAAACTAATTTCAATGGATTTTATAATCATTTGTGCATTATAACTTTGTATTATCAAGACTTAAAAATGATGTTCATGGCCTCTCTATTTATAGATTTTTGAGATTGATCAGAATCAACCTAAACCATCTATCTCAGGATTGAGATGTGTGGCTAAGGATTAATCCAATTTTGAAATTAAAATTTATAAATAGGCTCATAAATATTTGGGATAGAGGAGAAATTAAGGGGCATAGAGGGATTTGATGAGGCATGGGAGGCATGAATCTTGATATTTATGGCATTTATGGCCTAGAGATGTCTTTCCAAGAAATAAGGTCACCTAATGATGTAGATATTCAATATTCATTTCTAAAAATTAGTATTTAACAATTTTCCATGGAATTCTTAACTAGGCTCTAATTTGGTTTAATTATCTCTTAAGCATGTTTAAGCACTTTATACACAAAGTACTTAAATTGATTAGAATGCTTTGTTAGTGGTCTAAAAGTTGATTAGATTTGAATTGAAAGGCAATGTAAGATGCCTTGGATCCATTATCCTATTTAAGATGTTATTAATAGAAAATAATAAAGGCATGTGTCTCATTTAAGAGATTTGATAGGAAAGAGCAATCCAGAGCACCTAGGTGCAAAATTAGTATTTTGACTCGAAATGATTTGATCAAATTAGCTAGCCCATAAATTGAATTGCCCCATTTAATGACACTTTATCCAAAATCGGCACTTGCATATGTCAATTTCACATAATTTACTATGTTTTAGTGTTTTTAGGCCAAATTGTGCATTTTGGGTGGAAATGGGCCAAAAGCTTGACTGGAGGTCATAGGTGGCCAGATTTAGGTGTCTACACTACTTTCCCTCTAACTAGGTTCATGTTGTAACTATATCAAGAGGTAAGGTAACCCATCATATAGTGTCAAATGAAGCTAAATAACATGTCCTTCCTCAATCCCTTCCACATCCCACATATCCTCTTCATATTGTTTATATGCATATTCAATTAGAAGTACCTAGGGTTTGTGCTTATGAAACCCTTAAAGATCAAATCATTACTATGAGAAAGTCAATATAAGAGTTTCAAAAGAAAACTTATTATTTTATTTAAAATATCACATTATGGGAAAATAATAACACATACATGAAGAATCCAATGCATGTTAGTGTTAATCATGTATTTTCATCTTCATATAGTAATTTTGTGCCTGAAAATTCTTCATATTAAGATTAGAATCCAAAACCAAATACATATAAAACTAGTGATTCAAAAAGTGAAAAGAGGCTAATAAGAGTTCAAGTGATATTCTAAGATAAATTATTCTAAATAAGTTGATTACCTTACCTTATATGTTTCCTTTAAAAAGATCAAAACACTATTACACATACCATAAAATGCATGGGCATCATACAAATAGTTGTTTGGATTTAAAAGACAAAATAAAAAAGATAAATGATAGTGGTGATCCTATAATATATACATCAATCAAAAAACCCAGTCACATTATGATTGCATTTCCTAAGGAACAAGTGCAAGTGCAAGTAGAAAAAGTGGAAAAAATAGAACTAGTGTAAAAGGAAGAAAAACAATAAGCATGGATATAAAAGGATAATTATGAGCAAAAATAAATATAAATGGAAAACAATAAAAAAAATAAAAAGCATGGATATAAAAGGATAATTTTGAGTAAAAACAATTATAAATGGAAAAATTAGAACAAGAAAAGTTTCACAAGGAAAAATTAGAGAAAAAAATACCAAAGGAACAAAAGAGGTTACAAAATATATAACAAGAAAAGTTATAAAGATATAAATGATTAAAAGATAATTTAGAAAATCAAATTAAATATAAGTAGAAAATCATTCTTATAAGAAGGTTTCTAACAAAAGCTGTTCAAAAGCAAGATATGCTGACAAAAGCTAATGCTAAAAGTGAGGTTTCAAAGGACTTAATAAAAAAACATTCATCATAAATAGAGCCTTTGTTTCTTATCCCCTATATATGGAAATAAATTCACTAATGTTGAGATTTCATCATTTTGTGAAGCCAATAAGTGTAACATGAGACTTACCCAATATCTTGGGTATAATAGTTAACACTTGGGTAATATTATAGGTCCTCAAGGTTACATTGGATCCATTGAGATATTGATCACACTTGAATCAAAAGCATGTTCTATTATATTTCACATTGACCCTACCTTGGATGAATGCAATGAAAAACTAGGAAGATCATGGATGAGAGCCATGGGGGGAACATTTAAATATCATGATTATGTCACATTTGATTTTGAAATTATAATGGTTATAATTTCAAGAGAAAACAAACATGTAGAGAAAGATCACACAAAGGATAATATATCTCAAGTAAAGACAACTAACATAATAAAAAAAATACACATGATATAGCACGTATGCCAAATCAAAATAAATCATAAGGTTAAATACCATAGTATGGAGTAGTTGTTTTTACATATACAATAATAAAAGATGAAAAGAGTGACATATAAAAGTTTTACGATCAAGATGATGATTATGATCATGATGATGATTATGTAGAATATGATTAGAATGATACAAATAGTATGTAGGATGAATACATAAATGTAATTGAGGGTATAACACACATGATACAAAACCTATGCAGAGGCATCCCCTTGATGATATTTTTGGCTTGTAGTAGCGTTATTTTTTGTATAAAACTTCTTGATTACTGTACTATGTTCTTTTACTATTTTCACATGCGATTAATTGATCTATTATTATAATATCTTGGAAATTATTGACTTTTTGGAATCTTAGTTATTATTTTTTACTTTATAGATTTGAATAATTTAAAATAATGATTATTTTTTACACATTCTACCATTTATCTCTTTGTATTTGTAGTCTGCACTGATAAATTTTTCATTTTTTACAAGGACAAAATTGACTAGTCATGGACAAAAATGAATACCACTACTATCCTAGTTGGTCAATCCTATCTTGTGCCATTTTCACTTAAAAATCATAGTTTCAATACAAAACCTTAATAATTTTTATTTTTAGATATTTCATTCAGTTTCACTATGCAAATCATTATTTTTCATGCAAAATCATTATTTTTTTGAGCTATATTGTTCATACATGTGACATAATTTTACAAGTTTACATTTAATGAAATGAGGATGTAAAATCATTCCTCTACATAGTTTATTTAGTCTCCTACATATTTCTCAAAGCCATAACTCACATACAATGGGGACATCTTGGTCACACAAGGTTATAAAATCACTTATAGTGCATATTTCACATTGACACATGTCACAAAATTTTTCATATCTTTATCACTTCTTAAAATTTAGATACCTTAATTATATATAGTTGCTATTATTTCTATTTTTAAATTTAAAAAATACAAAAAAAATCAAATATTTCAAAAATGCAAAAACATTCAAAATATTCTAAAAATTCCAAAATCAGGATCTGAGTATGATTAGACATCTAGTTTATATCTTTGAAATATGTTATTTATTTCATGATTAATATATATTATATTATTTTTATATCACACATGCATTTCTTTGGTATTCATGAGTGTTATGCGCGACATACAAAATTTTAAAGGATCAAGATGTTGGACTTATCTTTTTCTGGTTACCTTGCTAAACTAGGTGCATATTTTTTGTAGATTACAATATGTAAAAGTGTTATCATTCCATGAATCCTATAATATTGAAATTTATACTATTTACAAAAGTATTTATAACATCTCTATTTATACATGTGTACATAGATATGCTATTTTCTAGGATATGATCACATTACACATGCATGGTTAGAATATTTTTCTAAATTTATGTTACATTGATGATATTAATTATACATAGTATATTACATATTGATTATATATTGTGTATGTCCATTATATATTTGAACATATATATGAGATATTGTTTGGTATGTGTGACATTTGAACATGTCCTTCACCTAGGCCCTTGATTCTGTGTTATGTGTGACATTTAAACATGTCACTTATTTGTGACATTTAAACATGTTGCTTATTTGTGACATTATTCATGTTCATTGTGTGTGAAATATATCATTTGGAGACATTTGAGAAAATCCCTTATAAGTGGACCTTGACCTTCTTATCTGACTTTTGTCTTGTTGTGTGGTGTGCTTGTTGAGCTTGTTAAGTTTTGTGAGTCCCATGATCCACATCATGCACTACTAACATAATATACTAATTATAAATTATCTTATGATGAGATTCATTGAAAAATTTATATAATCCTTACCTCATATGTTATATAAAAAATTTAAATGATGCAAATCTTATTATAATAACATACTTTTTCACATATGCTACATTTTTCAATGACTACGTCTTATTACACATGTTACAATTAAATTTTATTTTGAGATGAGTGAATTTTAGGGTCAATTCTATCACCTCAAAAGGGGGTAATTTTAGTGGAATTTTCATATAAGAGATATTCCTTTTCAAGAGTAAAAATAAGTTTTAGTATAGAATATAGTTTCAAAAGTTATAAAATGGTTCAAAATTCAGTCATTGGTATAGATTATGGGGGCATATTCCATGCATATACACTCAAATATTTGATCAAAGTAAAAATTCACATAATTTAAAGTTCATGATATAATTTCATGCACAATTTTCAAACATAATTTAAAACTATCATCTGCATATAGTTACATATTTGATAGTTACAATGGGGGCATGATCCAAATCCATGCACACTATGCTATTTTTCAAAATTTCAAAATATGATTTATTAAGATGGAGGCATTGTATAAGCATGGTGGAATCAATTATATTTTGATCATGTATTTAGGAATAAAGTTTCAATTAAATATACAAGCCATTTTTAGTGGTTGATTTAGTTTAAGTGCATAGTGCATAACTTGGAGGTTCAATTTTTTATAACATTACATCTACAAATCCATTTTGGATTTCAACCCATTTCACATATTCAATGGGGTTAAAAATCCCAAATGAGTTAAATTAAGGTTTTTTCATCCTTTAATAGGTACTATTTATTTTACAAGTACAAATTCAATTTGGGGATTGATCGACCTGAAACTATCCATTAGTTCAACTAGGAAACCAATCTTCTCCAACTGTTTCATGGAAAGCACCAATTATCAAATTCTTCAAAGAAGCATCATATCTAATAAAAGTCAAAAAATATACATTGTTTTCACACATACAAGGTATATTCTTACCTTGTTCTCTTTTAAAATTTAAGAACTTAAAATTTTTAAAGTTCAGGAAATTTTCAAATTTCAAATTTTAAGTAATTTTCACATTTTAACATTCTAAAATTTCAAATTCAAGCTTTTTCAAACTTCAATTTCTAAAAGAGAAAAATAACTACTTCATGAGTTTTGTAGGGGTTGCTAAAAACTATTATACCTTACATGATTGGAATACTAGCTCAAAGACAAAGTGTGTCTTACACACTAAGGTATATCTCTCCTTCAATCTAGCAATTTAATTTATAGACTAAAGGGGGAAAATGTAGTAACCTAAATCTAGGAACAAATACTTTTTTTAGATAGGTTTAAAGGTTTACAGGGCCCCTTCCTGTTAACATAAAAATTCAAAAAAATATAAAGGCCTAGATTAATGGCCTAACCATCAAGGCATTTGACCAACACAAAAAGTGCCATTATAGACACAACAAGACAACCAAACTACAAAAATTACCAAATAAAAGAATTCTAAAAATAATAAAGTCTCACCCAAATTTCCCTTGCTTTGAAAGTGAAGTATCCTAGTAGGGGAATGAGGAATGAGACATCCTTTTATCTTAATTTTAACTACCATTCATTTTTATTATTTATTCAAATAACCTAAATCCATACTAGAGGAAATACCCAAATCCAATGAAGGGCTTATAAAGGCCTTATTATTTCTAACTACATCCATCACATTAATCTTAACTAACCCAACACCCATAGAAATTTGAAGTGGAAGCTTTGAAAGAACTAGACACACTTTTGATTCCTCCTTATGATCAGTTGAAGGTAAAACATGTTTGATCATCAAAAAAATTGTAATAATCTCATAACCTACCTCCTTCCATCATGAGGAGTACACATTCAACTTAGGGCTCTAACAAGAATCAGATAAATGACTAGTTTTAAAGCACTTCCAACACCTAAAAGGAGTCCCTTCATAATCAAGGGTTTGAAATCAATAACAACCATTAACTTTTAGCTCAATCATTGTTGTAAGGTCTTGAGAAATATCCAAATAGACAAGAATCATATCCAAAGGTTGTTCAGGATAAGTTTGAAGTAGAGGCATTAATATTCATAATTTTACCTAAATTTCCACCAATAACCATCAAACAAGCATCCAACTAGAACTACAGAGGAAGATATGACAACCACACCTAAATGGGTCTAGGAGAGATATTTTTAACTAGAGGATTAAATTATAGAAACCATAGTTTCATAAGGAGAAGATGATGCTCACAACTCCAAAATTTGGTATACATAATATTATTATGAGCTACAAGATTATCAAAAACCATAATAAAAAACCTTTAGCATAGGGATAGAGTTCTATGCTGGCCTTTAGAATAGGCTACTATAATTTAGATAACCATTGATAAAAGGATGAAAGGGTGGGATAAAACCTATAAAATATAAAAATTAAACCCCTTTCAACAAACCATTCCTCATGTTAAATCACATCTTCTAAAACCTATTTTTCAAAAGAAATAACTGGTGATTTCATTACCACACCCATTTGAAAACCC
The DNA here is from genome assembly GCA_037957365.1 of Torreya grandis. NCBI lineage: Eukaryota > Viridiplantae > Streptophyta > Pinopsida > Cupressales > Taxaceae > Torreya > Torreya grandis. Next base: position 601,784 of record JARHVA010001294.1, on the reverse strand, counting down.
AAGTTTTTCCTTAACTGCTCAATTTGTGGAACCATATTTCTAAGATGAGAGGTTGATGTGTGTAACTAAAACATATTAGGAGTTAATGGGGAAGTCGATGCTCCAATTCCTGCAACTAACCCTGCACCCTCCTTCCTTAGTGATCCTCTAGTGGTCAAATCAACATGCACTCCAACCCAACTTGAAGATGCCCTAGTGATGGCCAAATTCATAAAAGTCTTCATTTCACTGATCAATAATTATATATATATATATATATATATATATATATATATATATATATATATATGTAAAATTTTATAAAATTTTCATGAAGTCATAGAAGTGGTGGTAGAGACGTCAAATTTAAATGAATTATATCTAGGTATGAATACTTGATCATGTTAATTTACCCCTTTTTATCCTTAAATTATGCACTTAATCAATACCTATTTTTCCACTTTACCCTATCCTATGCATATAGGAGGACATATTTATTTTCCAAATTCTTATCTGTCACTTATAAAAGTATTCTAATTACTAAAAATTCCCTTAAGAATATGTATTCCTAAACCAAAATCCAAAACCCAACATGTTTCCCTAAGGGACAACAACATATAATATGGAAAATAATGGGAGGCATTACTATCCCTATGAGACATTTATGTATTTAACACCCCAAATAAATTGAAATTAAACCCTTCCTTAGCTTGTCTTTCATGTTTTTAAGATTTTTATAAAGGCATACTCAAGTCACTCATTATCCCAATTGGAAATTTCAATACATAGGCATATTTAAACTATTGCACACTAAGTAAAATTTACCTATTCATCCCAATTCTGATTCTAAGCATTATGAATAGTCCTTATCTAAATCACATGTCTATTTTATCCAGCCCTAAGAAAACCATGATCAAGTATTCAAGTCAATTCTAGATGCATTCATATAGTGAAATGATCATAATTACACAAAACACTATAGGTGAGAGAAATAAGTGAGCTTGGTTTCCCTCCTTGGAGTATTGGATACATAAATAACATTTATTCATCATGGGGTGATTGGGCTTAACTCAACCCAATTACACTCCAAATTTTTATATTTGTAGGTTTTCAAGCATTGCTAGATTCATAAGGGTTTCTAATTGGGAGAAGTCATTTATAGATATGATGCACATTCTCAATAGTCAAATTTACATTGACATACCTAATTTTAGCTATCACAAGTGATTTTGTCTTAATTTATAGTTTTATGCAAAAATATATAATTAACCAAAAAATATGGTAGTGGGATTCGATACTGTCCTAGTCCTTATTCAATCTCAAATCCAATTTTTGGGCACTTATAGATACAATTCCTATTTTCTTGTTTGCACTCTCTATCAATCAACTTAGTGAACCATTATATATAAATAACTAAGTTTGTTTCTAGTTTGCATAGTTAATATTCTTTCAATAATTTGTACCTTGTCAATTTTAGTTATTTAATTTCACTCCACTTGTCAAAATAGTCATTTACAACACTCTAATTATTCTATTCAATTTATCTTAATTAGGGTTAATTCACTATTTAATCAAAAAATTGGTAAATATATGGAAAATTAGGGAAAATGAAAAGTTTAAATTCACAATCACCAACATAGTTTTACAATATCCATTTAAAATAGTATTTATAATTAAATTTAAATATAAATTAAATGGGGGAATTTATAAATACCCAAATTTGGTAGAATACTTGTTTATATAATGCTTTCATGTGAATTTACATATATAGATCCTAAATTTTAAATAGGGAACTTATTTTTGCATTCATCCTAGTCTCTTATCTTCTTCTTGTCTTTATTTGAATATGGAATACATTTTTTTATTTTTGCATTCATCCTAGTCAATTATGGTCATATTATACTTACCATTGAGTTTTCATTAGATTTTAAAGGTTATTTGGAATTCACAAATGGATTAATCTAACACAAGAAACTAAAAATTATAAAAACATCCAAGAGAATTTTTTTTGGATTGTTTTGGTCACGTTTCTCTTTGGGGATATTTATCTTACACATTTGGTCATTTATTGGGTTAGATTTTTCATGCCAATAGTTCCTCATATCAAAATTGAGAACTCTATATACACAAGTCCCATTGGAGCCATTCAGGGGAAAACATTCATTATTACAAAATTACATATGATGTGCATACTACTATTAACTCATCATTCATTAAAATTTGATGCTTCTAAATTTTAATATCTATTTTGCATATTTGTATCAAAGGATGGCCTAGGAAAAATATCATGTAGACTTGTATCCACATGATTTTGCACAAACTCAAATTAAAGGAAGAAATACATGTAGTTTAATCCCTCTTCATAGTATTGGAAATATCAATAATGCTTAGCTAGTCAATGAGGATTGGCTGAGGTAAGTACAACCCAATCCAATAATCAAGAGTGTAAATATAGGGTTTTAATAAAGGATACAATATATGTAGGTTCAAGTGTGATAATACCAAGAAATATATCTATAGATATAATACATATACAAATTCAAACAAACGTATAATATTGAACACAAATAAATTGATTTAATAACCTAGGATGAGTCTATCAGAAGTAGATGGTTTTAGAATTTTAAAGTTGACTAGTAAATTATGGAGGTGTCTTGCATAGTTACATTTTTTCCTAATTCAGACCAACATATAGATATTTTAGATCTCATATAAAAACTTGTGACAAGATATAAGAACTAGAAATAAGTCATAACAATTCAAGTACTTCTTATCTATTAGCTAATCAATCATTTCTATATTTAGCATGTGTAATAAATCATAGGTAGCATTTATTTTTTTATGATTGTTGATATACATTGTATAATTTGAATAGTTCAAAATTTATATCTTATTAGATCACATTAATAAAAAAAAAAGGTAAAATAAAAGATAAGTTTTTACCTTATATTTATTAGAAAAAATTATTTTAGGGGTTGTATAATTTAATGGAAAAATAGATGAGTGTAAGGGATTACATACAAGAGCTATTCAAACTCATAATCTAGGCATGTCATGTTGTGAATGATCAAGAGAAGATATAAATGTATGTTAATGGATTGAGGTTCAACATAGAAGATGATTTTGGGATGAATAAGTTTTATTTATTAGAGTAAGCCTATTAATATCCTTTCAAAGTGGAAGAGAGGTTGTCAAGAAGGAAACTAAAAAAAAAAAGGGTTAGGAAAAACATGGAGGAGGGAGATATGCAAGGAGAGGACAACTCTTCTCAATATGGAGAAAATGAAAAGGAAGATGAGGAGTTTGATACCTCATGGGAAAGTGAATGTTTTGAAGCTCTAGGTAATAAGTGTAAATTTCATGGATATTTTTATGAATGCAGATTTTATAGGCATTTAAAGTTTGAGTGTCCTAAAAGAAGGGATGAAACAAGTTACAACAGCGAAATCCAAGGGATAGTTTGGAATTCATGTTACTAATAAAAATTAATGAGTGGAAATAGGATCAACAATGGAATTAGGAAGATTAAATTGAAACAAATAACCAAGGAGTGAACTTTATGGTGAATAGGACCTTGAATAACTCAATAAACTAAGAGGAGCCATGGAAAAGAAGAAATATTTTCAAAGCTAGTTGAAAAATAAGAGGTAAGTGACCTAATGTTATAGTAGATAATGGTAGAAAAAATAATCTAGTTTCCATGGAAGTAATAGATAATCTAAAATTTAAGCATACACTAAAATTTAGCCATATATAATGTCTTAGTTATTATAAGGGCATGAAATTATAGTATAAGAAAAATGTGAAGTAGATGTGAAAATAGTTTCATATCATGATATAGTTTTATGTTATGTTTTACTTATGGATACATACCATATTGTGTTGTGGAGACCATGGAAGTTTTAAAATAAGGTTAAGTATTATGGAAATAAGAATGTAGTTTTAGTTGAGAAAAATATAGAGAGGTGGAGTCTACTTACATTAAGGGAAGAGAGTGGAGTCATGAAGCACCAAATTCATTTGGTCTTGTTGAATATAATAAAATAAATCATATTAAAGGTGAAAAGGGAAAGTGAAATGGTAGGTCATGATTCATTTAGATTTTTAAATGAAAGGGAAAGAGAGATTAAATCCATTATTTTACAAGTATTAGATACATATGAAGAAAGAGAGATGGTAGAAGAAAAAATTTAGAAATTATTTGCAGAAGTTGATCCAAAGAGAATTTACACAAGGAAATATGAAGAATGTCACCCATGTGGCATCAAGATAAAAATGAGATGGAGCACTTGATGTTGTTATTAGCTCAATCATGTGTAAATGAGGATGAGGTTTCAATATAGATCTCATTGAATAAATAACATCATAAAATCATAACAATCATGTTAAGGTGTGGAGCCTAAAAGCTTCACATATGAGCGCATTACCAAAGTTGTAGGTTTACACAGTCACCGGCGTCAGTTAGGAGCGACCGACGTCGGTCAGGTGTAGTTGAAGAGATGCCGGCGTCGGCAGTGGATCGGCTGATGTCGGTCACAGGCAAGCAAGTAGGAACCGGTGTTGATTACCTGTGCGTCCAGAATGCTATTTTCGAGGATAGAATCAAGTGTTTGCATGATGAGTTTAAGTCTTAGTCTTAAGTTCGCATCTCTATTATTAGTAAGATTGTTTTTAGAGCCCTTGTTCAAGAGGCTTAACTGTTGGTTGTAAGTGCATGCTCAAGTCTCCTAATTCTATATGTAGAATTAGATCTTCTTAGCTTTGTGTGATTATTGTAGTAGTTCGTTGTATGTGAATGTTGAAGAACAGTACAAAGTTGTATCAATCCAGGTTGTTGGAGTTGATTGTACTTGAGAGAGAGAGCTCTTGAGGGATAGAGATCTAGAGAGAGATCTTGTGCATCTGAGAGAGGTGTGGAAGAAAGAAGTTTCTTCAATTGTATTCCTTTTGTAAAGAGTTTAATATAAGTTTTCAGGGTGGTTTCTTGTATCTCTTGTTCTTGCTATTATCTGATTCTAGTTACTTATCTATCTGATTTAATTCTGTGGTTTATTACTTTCATAAGTGTAATCATATTGTTGGTTGATCCCCAAAAAGTGGTATCAGAGCCTTGGTTGTAGGTTTAGAGTTTGATATCCAATAATTGGTATCAAAGCTCAGGTTCACTAACAAGCGGTTTAGATCTGTGTAGTGTGTATTGATTACAGGTTGCTCACAGGAGTTTCTGTAGGGATTTCTATTTGAGTGGGAGAAGCAATGGCAGATGAAAGTAAACTGAGAATGGAGAAGTTCAATGGCAAAAACTATCAACATTGGAGAATTCAGATAGAGGACTATCTGTATCAGAAAGATCTATACTTACCATTAGGTGGGATTGCAAAGAAGCCCACAGACATGGAGGATGAAGAATGGGAAGTTCTTGACAGAAAGGCTCTGGGGTCTATAAGACTGAGTCTAGCATCTACTGTGATATCTAATTTATCACAGGCATAAACAATGGTAGAGTTGATGACTACTCTAGCAAATTTGTACGAAAAACCTTCAGCTTCTAATAAGGTATATCTTATGAAGCAGCTATTTAATTTGCATATGCAGGAAGGTGGATCTGTATCTAATCACCTGAATGATTTCCATGGTATTGTAAATCAATTAAGTTCAGTCAAAATTGTATTTGATGATGAAATAAAAGCTCTTTTACTATTATGTTCTTTGCCTGAAAGCTGGCATAGCTTAGTAATGGTAGTTAACAATACTGCATCTGCATCAAATATTTTAAAAGTAGAGGATGTTGTTAGTGTTATCTTGAATGAGGAAATTCACAGGAAAATCACAGAAGAGACATCTGGAAACGCTTTAAGTTTTGAGAGCAGGGGAAGGCAAAAAGAGAAGAGCAAGAAAGGGAGATCAAGATCTAAGTCTAAGGGGAGAGGTAGATCCAAATCCAAAAATGGCAGAAGGCCTCAATGCTGGAATTGTGGAAAGATGGGGCATATAAGCAGAGATTGCTGGTCAAAGCCTAAGGAGGAAAATCAGCACGAAAGAAAAGAAGAAGCAAAGGTTGCAGGTATTGCACAAGGTGCTTTAATATTCTCTTTGCATAATAATATAGAATCTTGAGTGTTAGATTCAAGTGCATCTTTTCATGCTACCCCTAATAGGGAATATTTCTGTGACTATATCCATGGAGATTTTGGAATAGTGTATCTAGGGGATGATGAGCCTTGTAAGATTATTGGCAAAGGTAAAGTGCAACTGAAAATGCAGAATGGCAACACATGGGTGTTGAGAGAAGTTATGCATGTTCCTAGCTTGAAGAGAAATTTTATTTTTGTAGGAAAGTTAGGGGATGAGGGTTGTACAGTAAGTCTCATAACAGAATCTTGGAAGGTAACCAAGGGTGCACTTGTTATGGCCAGAGGTAAGAGAGTAGGTACTCTCTATTTGTGTAATTGTGTTACTAACAATTCTCCTTCTATATTATCTACTTCAAATGTGGATGCAAAATTGTGGCACTCAAGGCTTGGCCACATGAGTGAGAAGGGGATGTCAATTCTTAAGTCTAAAGGTATGCTTTCAGATTTGAAAAGCATGGATCTAGAATTTTGTGAGCACTGTGTATTTGGAAAATAGAAAAGGGTTAGTTTTCTCAAGACTGGGTCTACAAAGAAGAAGCATAAGTTGTAGCTTGTTCACGCAGATGTGTGGGGACCAGCTCAAGTAGCTTTTATTGGAGGATCACAGTACTATGTTTCGTTCATAGATGATGCTACAAGAAAGGTATGGATCTACTGTATTAAGAAGAAATCTGATGTATTTGAGACTTTTAAGATTTGGAAAGCTATGGTTGAGAATGAAACATGTAAAATATTAAAGTGCCTGAGATTTGACAATGGTGGAGAGTTCTGCAGTTATAAGTTCAACTGGTATTGTTACATGCATGGAATCCATAGGCAAAGGACGGTTCTAAGGACACCTCAACAGAATGGAATTGCTGAAAGGATGAATAGAATGATCATGGAGCGTGCAAGATGTATGAGATTGCATGCTAGTTTGCCCTTAGAGTTTTAGGCAGAAGCTATTGACACTACAGTGTACCTAATTAACAGAGGACCCTCTACAGCTCTGGATGGTGGAATTCCAGAAGAGGCTTGGACAGGTAAAAAAGTAGATCTCTCTTTTCTCAAAGTTTTTGGTTGTGAAGCCTTTGTGCACGTAGATAAGGAAAATAGAAAGAAGTTGGATGCTAAGTCTATGAGGTGCACATTTATTGGCTATGGCTCAGATGATTTTTGTTTTAGATTTTGGAATCTAGGAACTAACAAGATAATTAGGAGCCATGACATTGTTTTCAATGAAAAAGTGATGTATAGTGATCAACTGAAGAAGCTAAATCAATCTGGGTAGAGCAATAGTGAATTAGACGAGGTGACGGTCCAAAATGAGCTCACTGGAAAAAGAAATAATCACTTGTAGGAAAACACAGAGACCGACGTTAGCAAGATAGGAACCGGCATCGGTAGAACAAAAACTGATGTTGGTCATACAGAGACCGATGTCAGCAGGACAGGCACCGGTGTCGGTCATGCAGAACCGGCATTGGCCAGTAACAGGTCTGGAGGTGACCGAGGTTGGTCACTGTCAGAGAATTTGGGTGGATAGCGTGTTGTGAATGAGTCTCAGACACCCATCAGGAGGTCAGAAAGGGTAAGTAAGCCTCCAATTAGATATTCTCCTTCATTATTCTATTTATTGCTAATTGATGGTGGAGAACCAGAGAGTTTTGAAGAAGTAATACAGGTGGAGTCCAAGAGTCAGTGGGAGCATGGCATGGTTGAGGAGATGGAGTCCTTAAGAGAGAACCAAACATAGAATTTGGTTGAGTTGTTAGCTGGTAAGAGGACACTGAAGAACAGATGGACCTACAGGTTGAAGGAAGGTGAGAATGGATAGATGAGATATAAGGCCAGATTGGTAGTGAAAGGATTTGCACAAAAGCCAAGTATTGAGTTTGGTGAGATTTTTTCTCCTATTGTTAAAATGACTTCTATACAGATTGTACTATCTTTGGTTGCTATTGAGGATTTACATCTTGAGCAGCTAGATGTTAGGACAACGTTTCTTCATGGAGATTTGGATGAGGAAATTTATATGGAACAACTGAAAGGATTTGAGGTCAAAGGTAAGGAGAAGTTAGTGTGCATATTGAAGAAAAGCTTGTATGGCCTCAAGCAAGCTCCTAGACAGTGGTATTTGAAATTTGACAGGTTTATGACTGAGCATGGCTACAGTAGGTGTCAATCTGACCATTGTGTGTATTTCAAGAGATTGGATAATGATAGATATATTATTCTATTGTTGTATGTAGATGATATGCTGGTTGCAGGATCACACATGTAGGATATCTCTGAGCTTAAGGTGAAATTAGCTCAAACTTTTGCTATGAAGGATTTGGGAGTAGCAAAGAAAATCCTTGGCATGAGCATTAAGAGAGACAGGAAAAATCATAGGTTGATATTGTCTCAAGAGGATTATGTGGACAAGGTGTTGAAACAGTTCAATATGCAGGATGCTAAACCGGTAAGCACACCTTTGGCTAGACATTTTAAGTTGAGTAAAGAACAATGTCCTAATTCACATGATGAGGTAGAGTACATGAGTAAGGTTCCATATTCTTCCGCAGTAGGAAGTTTTATGTATGCAATGGTGTGTACTAGACCGGATATTGCCCAAGCTGTGGGTGTTGTAAGTATATGGCCAATCCAGGTAAGGAACATTGGAAAGCAGTTTAGTGGATCCTTAGATATCTAAGAGGAACCAGCAATAGACACTTGTGCTATGGAGGTTCAGATACTTCTCTAGATGGTTATGTAGATTCAGACATGGCAGGTGATTTGGATGGCAGGAGGAGCACCACAAGATATATTTTCACTGTAGGTGGAACGACGGTTAGCTGGATATCTAAGTTGCAGAAGGTTGTTGCCTTGTCAAATACAGAAGTAGAGTATATTGCAGCCATAGAGGCTAGCAAAGAGATGATATGGATGACACGGTTCATGGAAGAGCTTGGAAGGGAGCATGAGAGTTACAGATTGTATAGTGACAGTCAGAGTGCAATCCATTTGGCTAAGAATTCAGCCTTTCATTCAAGAACAAAGCACATACAACTAAGGTACCACTTCATACGGTAGGTATTGGAAGATGGTGAGTTGAAGCTGGAGAAGATCCATACAGATAGGAATCCTGCTGATATGTTAACCAAGTCGGTTACAAAGGAGAAGTTGAATCTTCATTCAACTTCTGTTGGTCTTCATGATTGAGTTGAAGATGGAGGAGCTAGAATATGTTGCTGTACAGGTACTGGTGCAACTATTTATCTCCAAGTGGGAGATTGTTAAGGTGTGGATCCTAAAAGCTTCACATATGAGTGCATTACCAAAGTTGTAGGTTTACACAGTCATCGGCGTCGGTCAGGAGTGACTGACGTCGGTCAGGTGTAGTTGAAGAGATGCCGGCGTCAGCAGTGGATCGGCCGACGTCGATCACAGGCAAGTAGGTAGGAACCGGCGTCAGTTACCTATGCATCCAGAATGCTATTTCTGAGGACAGAATCGAGTGTTTGCATGATGAGTTTAAGTCTTAGTCTTAAGTTCACATCTCTATTATTAGTAAGATTGTTTTTAGAGCCCTTGTTCAAGAGGCTTAACTGTTGGTTGTAAGTGCATGCTCAAGTCTCCTAATTCTATATGTAGAATTAGATCTTCTTAGCTTTGTGTGATTATTGTAGTAGTTCATTGTATGTGAATGTTGAAGAACAGTACAGATTTGTATCAATCTAGGTTGTTGGAGTTGATTGTACTTGAGAGAGAGAGCTCTTGAGGGATAGAGATCTAGAGAGAGATCTTGTGCATCTGAGAGAGGTGTGGAAGAAAGAAGTTTCTTCAATTGTATTCCTTTTGTAAAGAGTTTAATACAAGTTTTTAGGGTGGTTTCTTGTATCTCTTGTTCTTGATATTATCTGATTCTAGTTACTTATCTATCTAATTTAATTCCACAGTTTATTGCTTTCATAAGTGTAATCATATTGTTGGTTGATCCCCAACAAATCAATGATGATAAATAAGAGAGCATAAAAGGAATAGTTGGGAAAACATTCCAAAAGGAGATGAATTATATTTTTGAGAACATATTAGGGATGCAAATAGGCAAGGATGTTGTTATTACTATAGAGGCAGTGAAATTATTTGACATTAAAATAATGGAATTAGTATAAGTTGATTTAGAGACTATATTAAGATATATAAATAGGATACGAGTAATCATGTTGATGTGAAAGTATATGATGGTATTTTCATAAAAAATCTATGAAGTAAGAATTAGTGGATGAGGATAAATCTTAAAAAGGAGTATACGACAATAGTGTTCGAAACATTTGGTGGAGGTGGATGGGTATAGGTGGGAAAAATACTATAAAAGTGAAGAAAGATAAATAAATCATATTTGAGGAGGTGGATAGACTATGCCCAAGCAATGGGAAATATAAAGAGAAGGATAATAAAATATATGTGGATGAATAAGGTCTATGGTTTAATAGGTGGAAATAAAATTGGGAATAAAAAAATGATAAACTTCACAGGTACCTAAGAAGGTGGAAGGGGAAAATATATGTGGAGTTTAGGGGTTCAAATAATTGGGATTCCATTCCCGAAGAAGATGATGACATTGACAGGAACAACCTAGACATTTTTTTCTCAAAAAAAAATCCCTCTCGTTACAATTTAACGTCTCCTGACAATTTTTTTTTTGCTTTAGCTTATACAAAGGTACAAAAAAATAGCTTTATGCAAAAAAAAATGTAGGGGGATTCGACCCCAAGACTTCCTCCCTATCAATTTTTTAACAAAATAATTCTAGTCACTTTAGCAAAGTCAACTTTGTTCATTTAAAGCTAGAGACTTGCTTTTAAACAACTAAAAATTAAGAAATTAATAAAAAAAGCCAAAATAACTCACACGTGTGAGATGAATGTTGAATAATTTTTGGCTTTATCATAAATAATTTCTTGTTCTAGCAAGGCATGGTTATCAGGAAGAATTCTAGTGAGAATTTTATAAATGTTTGCCAAGGAAAAAACCTCCAAGACAATTCAAAATTAGCTCCACAGGATCTGCTCAAAGGACTATATGGCCTAATCCAAATCCATACTTCTTAGCTGGAAATGAAAGCATGGAATGTTTTCTAACACATACAACTTTTAGATTTTGATTTTATGTAGTATAAGGTGTTTTAACTGAAGAAAACTGTATGGCTATGCTGTAGAATAAAACAGATTTTGAATTTCTAGTTGTAATCCCCCAAAACACCGTACGGCCTGATCAAAATCCATACTAATTAATTTGGAATGAAAGATATCAAATTCAAATTTCATGAATAGGTGTCATATTTTAGAAAAGACGTCCGTATGATCTGCCACATCAAAAAACTATACAGGTATTGTAGTCTGCCAGAAAAACCAGTCAGCCAGTTTTTATATGGAAGAGCTGTATGGCAAGCAAGGAATGAAAAAAATAAAGTTTTATAGGATTCATTATTTAATTTTATATGCCCCTATGCAAAAAAATTCTGGTTTTGGAAATTTGTATGGTCATAAATGATCATAAAGTACATAAATTTCCAAAAAAAAACTTGTAAACAAGAACCAGAATGTGAGAGAATAACAAATATTTGTAACACATCAATAAAATAATGTTTTTGACTGTGTTAATAGATTAAAATGATGAAAATTTTTTAGGAAAGAGTATTTTCAACTAGAAATCCAAGCTATAATACCATGAAAGAATGAGCAGGAGATACACAGGATCCACAGGATCAATCCAGGAGAAAGAACCCACAACAAGTAACCTGCAAAATAATACCAGAGAATAAAATATGTTTTTCTCTCACACCTAAAAAATAGGTGATAATCCTAGAAATTCTCTGTATTCTCTCATTAATCTCTCGTTATTTTCTCATAGATTGTAAAGTATATATAATACAAATAGTTTGTTTTACGACAACAAACTATTTGTTGTGATTACAAAATATAGAAAACAAACTATTTGTTTTCAAATAATACAAACAAAAATATTGTTAAGAGACTCTCAATAATAAAACAAATTATCCCAGGTAAATAAAATTAACCCTAGGTAATAAATAACTTACCCTATTATCCCTAGGTAAGCTTAAATATTCATTATTCCAACATCATGTACTTATTCCTAATGCTTATAATCTATTTCCACATTCTTATTTAACTCGAATAGATGTTTGGCAATGACATTATTTGGGTCTTAAGGTCTGAAGTCATCCTTAGGTAATAGGTATGAGTCCTTATGTATTGTAGCCATAATGATGTCATGCCACTTTGTGATCCTAATCCTCCCCAATTTGTAAGGGGTCTTATGGGGGAATATCTTCTTATTTTTGAAAATGAAATCAATTCCATGTAGCAGTTGATAGGCCATCTCTTCCTTGGCCAACTTCATAGGCACATATCTTGGTAACCTGAGAGGAACTACTATCACTCCCTCTACTCTAATGACCATGTAATCTGGGTATAGCTAGTAGCTACCCACATCTTTAAATGTCTACCTAACCTCTAAGGGAACCCTTGGAATATCACACTTAGTGATTGATTTGTAGACAATTGGGTAGAAGTCTTATGAAATTATTCTAATATTATGCCTAAAGTGATGAATGTGCATCATAGAGAAGAGTTGGGGGATAACCTCTTATCACTCAGGAGACCATGAATTCTATCCTAGTTGAGTATTTGTGTAGATAACATCCAACAAGTAAATCATCATGAAGAATGGGGTACCATTTTCATAAGTGTTATTCATAGCATATACTAGCTTATTAATGATGATTTCCCCAAGTGGAGGAATCTACTGATCCTCTAAGATTATCTGTAGTAATGAGAGATTTCTTATGTCTACATACCCAATGTGTGGGTTACCAAATATTCTATTAAGGAAAGTGAGGCCAATACTATCTCCTTTCCTAAATTAATGAACATGTAGGTTACCTTGGTCATCCATTAAAATAACTCTAGTTGGGTCAGTCCCCCATGAAGCTAAGACCTTCTCTAGGGAGTGCACTTCATACCAATTGTCAATGATAACATGGGTGTACTCAATGTATGCCTAAGGAAGGTCATAATATTTATCAAATCTGAACCCTATGATGAAATCAATAGGGATCCCTTCAAACATTGACTTGAGCAACCCATCTTCACATCTTGACCTCTCGAAGATACCATAGACTAAGTCAATGCATGGCATGACCTCTAGTTTGGATGCAATGTTATGGAGATTGATTGTGTTGATGGCCACAATGTCTGAAGCTAATTAGATTATGTGAGGCATGGTTTCAACCTCATTAATTTCCTTAGATGTTTTTACATTGAAGTAAATGTTTTTGTAATGAATTCCCTTGATGATATTACCTTAGGAATGGATTTGGTATCCTTGAAAATAACTAAACTACCATACTATAATATGAAGTCATCATTTTAAGAAGAAATGCTCTTACCTAGAGTGGAAGGACCTACCTATACCATCTCTACAATATTATAGGTGGTAACCAACATATTTTTGTATCTCTCTGTAACTTTCAAGCTCTAATAATGATGGTCAGGGTGAAATCTATGACTAGATCAAGCTTTATCATACTGGGATAATGCAGATAGCAGATAGAGCAAACACATATAAATTCAAATGAAAATAGAAATAACTTAGCTATGTAACCTTGTGAAAGTTCAATTTGATTAATGCAATTTAGATGGTGATTTTGGTTCATGCTATATTAATGGAAAGCTTGTCAACTTTGCATATGTTTGGAATAACTTTGAGCTATTGCTTTTGGCATTTAATTGCATTAGAATTCAAATTTAGATCTAATTTGAATTTGATCCACCATCAATTTTAGATTTAAACTAAAAATCACTACCTTTTGACATGTGGCTTCTAGCTTGGTACTCATGAGGCTTGAATATGACTAAGCTACTTAGTCAGCTCAAAGTCTAGACACATGACACATTTTGATTGCCTCATGAGATTTCAAGATGTAGCTTTATGTGATGACTCATTTTTATCCTTCCACATGGCATATTTTGATTCATGGTGAGCTTTTGAACTATGCATTTTAATTTTTATTGGTCATGGGGGTGCCATGTGTTGTTCTCATGAGCAATTAGAGCTTTCTCTACCAACCATCACTCCCATAGGTAATCATGACTTTGCTTTACCAGGTGTCATCTTTGAAAGGCTTTTGGATAACTATTAGTGACTTGGTGCTAATCACATGGCTTAGGTAGAGACACATGTTTCTCTTATAAGTGATCTCCTAGATCTCAAGATACAACTTTACAAGAATGCCATGTGGCATCAGCATGTGGGACTAAAGTAGATATGCATTGATTTCATGGGTTTCTATTCATTCTACTACCAAGTGTCACTCCCATAAGGTGCCTTGGATAGTTGTATACCATTGATCCTTGATCAAATGGCTCAAGTACTCCAAAGTGTCTACCTTGTGAGCTATCATGAGCTTTAGATGGATGCAATGTGATGTGGACATGTGTCGATCTTAGATGAACCTAAAAGGAACATGTTTTATTTTGAATGGCTACTCAGGTCTAGGTGGTTATGGTTAAGACACATGATAACATCTCATGGGTTTAGACATTGTGGTGGGGTGTGTGGTGCATGCATTATGGCTTATATTGAATGGGATTGCTTATGGAGGATAATATTTTGACATGTAGCCTTGGGAGTTGAATTCCAATGGCTAGCTTCTTCAAAAGCTCTCTAGATGATGCCACGTAGCTCCCAAACTTCATAAATTTTCTCCATATGTATTTTAGTTGATGTGATAAATCTATAAGGCATTATGAATCCTAATGAGGTGGACACCTATCCTTTTGAGTCATAGTTTGAATTTTGATGTCTTACAATGCATCATAAACCACAACTATAAATTGATGTCCTACAAAGTCAAGCAAGAACTAAGTTAGTTTTCCAAAGACATCATAACTTGTATTAAACAAATATAAACAAATTTAAATCAAAATTATAAAATTAAATGCTTTAAACACAACACAATGTTAGTTTAATAATATTTTTAGTGAAGCTCACATTCATGTCCATTAGAGATCTAGGTCATACTCTCTTATCGAAAACCTATCTACATACCATCAAAATCATCTATGGTTAATAATCCATTATTTAAATGAGTCTTTGAAGAAGACTTGTAATAATTCAAATATTTATAAGTATTAATCTATATTACAAAATGAATGATTAACCAACCATAGTAGAAAAATAAGTGACGTGAAATCAAATAAAATCTAGATGCAGTTGATGATTTATTATGCAAAGTATATCAAGCACTTTTAAAATTGAAGAAAAGAGGGTCCCCATTCTAGGAATAAGGGTAGTTGATCATCAACAATGGTGCTTGAATCCAAGGGGTGTTTCCATACCAATTTTGAGGGGAAAATACAATTTGTGAATTAAAAAATGTAGAGTTTTATGACATACTAAATTTTGAGGTCTTTATGACCAAGGTTCTCATTAGGCCATGTAAAATACGTATTATCCATCTTCTCTAATTTTTTGAAGTTATATTGTATTAGGGTCCTCCTCTGTGATGATTTCTACATTTATACAAGTAGTCTGGCACGTACGTTCCACTTTATTTCTATGGTAATTTAGGAAGTACATAGCTAGACTGCTTCTTATTTTCTACATGTATTTATTGCATCGAGTTGTGTGTCCAAATGGATGATAATAATCTACTTCATATCTTGTATAAAATTGCTAAATTCCATCCCTGATACCCCATTAGTGGTCTTAGAGGATGATGATGGCAATGCTTTGTTACTATGGGTATTATTTATTGTAGACCTAGAGTAATTTATACAAAGGAGAGTAATATCATCAAATGGTATTTATGAAACATCTCCATTGCTCATGAGATCCAATGCTTATAATCATTATTCATTGATTCATTTAAAAAATATTATATTAATAGACTAAACATAAAATTTCCACACAGTCCTCCAATGACTCCTCTTTTTGAGACATCTAAAAGATGTCATCCCTTTTGAAATATTTCCCTTTGGATCAATCCTAATATTTGGAGAGAAATCTATCTCTCATATATTTTGATTCTATGACTGCATTCTTCCTTGATCCCAAGAACCACCTAAGGGATGAATCTTTGGGAGTAGATGGAAATAATTTGAGCTTGTGGCTATCTTTATTTTTATCATAACTATGACACAAGATGTCAAACTAAAAAAACAACATGTTAGGGTCCTCACTTACCATTTACCTAAAGTTAATCATATTCAAAAGGGAATGTTATTAGCCTAAGGTGAGTAATGAATGATGGCTATAGTATTTTTTAGGGAAAGTAAAAATTTATTGGATGAGGGTGATGAAATGAAGTCTTCTATAAATTATTTTGGAAATTTGAGAATTATATTTTCTTGCTCAGTTGTGTCTAGGACTACAGGTTCAAACTTCCTCATTGGGGATATAACTCCATACTCTCTTTTAGAGAGAATTTTAGGTGAAGGGAAAGGAAAATAAATACCAAAATCCTAAGTATAAGGTGTTCAAGTTTATACTCCCATAAAGATATCAATATTAGTGATATGAGGATATTCTTGTCCTTTATCCATAGATTTTTTGACTAGTTCAGCCAACAACCTTTCAACTACTACCTCTTCTTCATCCTCTAATATAATTTTAGGTGATAGGGGTGGACTGGATACATGTATACTTCTGTGACTTGTGGTTATTGTAGGTGATGCCTCATCTTTTGATCTTGTATTAAAAATTAGTCTCTTAGGAAAGAACATACCTAAGTGACCCCTCTCATGTTGTATATACTCAACCAACCTTTCTTTTCATTTTTTTGTCTTATCCTACACAGTGTTGTTTCAAGGATAGATATTTTTTTTGATTAATCTAATTTGTAGAAATTAATATTTTAACTAGAAAGTAGTAAATATACTTTAGAAATTGAGGAAATAAATATAGAAAGAAAAAACTCTAACTCAACCTCTTAGGATACCAATGCTTTACCCCTATCCCTATAAACAATTTTAAAATGATGAGCATAATAAAACCATCAATTAAACCTAAGGTAAAAACACTTGCATACAATCTAATAGAGTCACTTTAGGGGTATTCATTTGATATTTTGATACTACTACTTTCAATAAATGTTAACTTAGTGCATGTATTAGACAAGGTGTCAACATTGTATATGCGAAACTAGTCTCTTTTGAGGGTTGAGGTCCTTAAAGGTTGTGTTTAAGGAAACACAATTGCTTAAAATAAGTAACACACTTGTTAGAATGAATTTAATAACTAGTATGGAAGTTAAAGAGCATGAAATAAATCTGAGGCTAACTTGGAAACTTCCTCACACTATACTAAATTTAACGTGCATAAATCAAAAGTGTTTATTCATAGAATCAAACATAAAAACAAAGCTCATACGATATAATTAGATAATATAGAGTGCATAAAAATAATGTAGAAATGAATCTAGATTAAAATATGGGATATTTACCACAATTACTCTCTAGTAGGCCCTACCTTGGTTGGAGTTATGTTACAATACCTTACTCTTATTACAGGCGATTAATTCAAACCACATATATTGTTAAGTTTTTGTGCCAATAGGGTCTTGATTCAAATTCAATTTTTATATAAATACAAAACAATTTTCATTCATTTAGGATACACAATATATATCTATCATTTGCATTATTTTTTTGAGAACTTTCAAGCATTATATAGGAAATCAGGTATTCATTAGAGCATTCATTAAATCACATAAGTTTATGTTTATACACACATGACATGACATTGGGTTACATGCTATTGGAGATTGTCCAATCATTGACATTTTTTATTTTAGATATTATTCTTATCTAAGGGCTTAAAAAATATCAAGATAGTTTGAATATTTTGTTTTTTAATGTGTGCCCCAAAATTATGATGTTTTCCCTAAGTTTTTAGATATTACTACCTAATCAGGGAAAAAAGAATAATTATTTTTGTAAAATTGATTAGCATGGGAGATCATGAATCTTAGTAAGGTTTTTGGAAGTCAAAACTTGGTGAACACAATGTTAGGAATTAGTCCTCACATGGGTGCATAGGTTAGTTTAGTTTAAGACTCCACATTATTAAATGTTAATTAGTATGTGTGTATTTGATGTGTGGAGAGATAAATAAATAATGTGAGTTATGAAAATAAATCACATAGAGTTTGTATAAGAAAGGATAGGTTTGTGAGTGATATTAGGAGAGATAAGTGTGATAAATAATAGGGATAAGATATGAGTGTTGAATCCTTCATTTTAGGAGAATAAAACACTATATATTGTAATAAGTTCATTTAAATAAAATATGTTTTTTTGATAGAACAATTTTTTTGATAGTAATATCAACCAATTTTTAACATTAGTATCAGAGTAGGTTTACTTAGACTTCTCTTTTTTACTACATTCAATAGTTTATGGATAAAAATGGTTTAATGGATATGCAGTGCAATCCACATGCAAATGCCATTTTTGCCCATCCACCTTGATTGTATACTACCAAACACTTGTAGTGCAGATCATGTGAAATTTCTTGATATTCTCCATCCATTTGAATCATCTTTTTTTATGCCATCTTGTTCACCCATTTTTTTTGTCTACATGCCATTTTATCCACTATTTTGCATTCATAAAATAAACAATCATTTTTTGTAGGCTGAATAAAATCAATATTTATCTCTTGATTCTCAATGAAAATAATATTTTCAAAGTGTTCTAGAAATATTTGAAAGAGAATTAAAAATGCAAAAATTGTTTCAAAATATTATTTTTACTATGCAAGATTTTTTTATGTATAAAAGTGATGAATATGATGCAAGAAATGAAGCATTTTTTTATTAGAATCACATTTTATAGTTGTACATCTATTATTGATCAGTATATGATTTGATATTCATGTGGTGTGCATCCACATTGGATTTAACTTTAGCCATACCATCCTTCAACTCAAGATCATAATCATCACCTCTCCACAACTCACAAACTAGCAACAACAAACTCCCAAGCGACATCCTCAGATCTCCTTTGAATTTTTATGACTCTAAGTGGTGATCACATCCCTGTTCTATGTTTATCCACACCATAGTCTCCTTAAAATACTTACTCATATCATCAATTTTAGAATAGATTGGTATTTTAGGTTTAATATTTAGTTATTTTGTTCATGTATTTTTTTTAATATTATGATTATTAGCTTATTACTTGGGCATTAATTTTATTTTAAGATTTACGTTTTTAGTATAAGTTTTAAGTTTTAAGTTTTAAATATTATTTTATATATTTAAATTTAGTGGTATTAGGTTTAGTTAAGTGTTTAAGTTTCATTAATGTTTAATTGCTTCATAGTTTTAATCTTGGAATTTTTAATTGTTTAGGTTTTAAATTTAAGTCTTTTATTTTTAATTTTATAGTATTTAGTTCATTTATTTATTATTTATTTAGAAATTAGTTTAGTAAATCCAATATTTAAATGGATTTTATAATTGTATGTTGTTTTAAAAATCTTCAATGGTAATTATGTGTGTCATAGTCATTTTTGTGTTATTTTGTCAATGTCACTAGTCATTTTTCATTTGTGTCTTGTGTCCTCATTTGTGTGTCCTTAATCTATAGTCATAAGTTTTAAATAAGCCTATGTTGCAAGGCAATTATCAATAAAGTGTATGAACAAAAATATGAATATAACATGTACACTAGATAATTTTTAATGTAATAATATCTCATTATTATAACATATGCATTATTGGGTGAACTCAATGTCCATATTTTGGGGGTAAATATAGATTTTTTTAGTTCTTATGTTTCCTCTTCCCATGTTTAAACTAAAGGGGGTCATATTAAGAATTGGTCCTCAAGGGTGCATAGGTTATTTTAGTTTAGCGATCCATATTATGAAATGTTAATTAATATGTGTGTATTTAATATCTCAAGAGTGTTAGTAACCCAAGTCGTACATTCTTGAATAAGACTATTCAAATCCACCTCAAACTTAGACTAACATGGGATTGACCTATAGGTTGTGGGCTACCTGTAGTCTAATCAAACTTTTAGCTTATGAGGCTAGCTCCCCTGATTTATCACATAATTTTCCCCTCTAATACCTAATTCTATTGGGATGGAAAGAGAAAGATGAAAAATTAGAAAGAAACCTACATTAAATGTGGTGGTGCACCAATATTGCTTATCCATCCACTCAAGTTGAACTCAGACAACACTAATGCATAATGCATAGGATTGAATCAATATATCCAATGGTTTATAGGCAACAATGTTTCATGTAGAGGTTGATTTTGATGACTAAAGCATGAGGGAAATGAGATGAAGGCCTAGTTATAGACTCTTACAATCAAATCTCCACTCTTACACTCAGCCATTAAACATTCTGACACACTACATAACTTACATAGAACACTTATTAGCATCTAGGTGAAGGTATTAGATCTATAGAGTGTAAATTACACCACTTTTTTATATAAAACAATCAAATACACAATATAAACTCATCATAGAGAATCTAGAGCAATTTATTCATAGTCTAAGAGGTCTATAGAGTACAAATTAGGCAAAGTTTCCTCATGCCCAAGTGGGGGATACAAATCAAGGACTTAAGCACTGAATATATAGAAAATAAAGAGAGAAATAGAGGGAAATATGGCATGGGGTTATATATGAGAGGTAATAAATAACCATGGTCCACTTCATATATTAGTTTCATCAGTTACACAGTCCTCTTTCAACTCTCTCCCTGCATTGGTCTCTTCAATGACTCCTTTGGCATTGAAGTGAGGTAATGAAGAGTGAATCAGATTTATTTATCCTCATAAAAGGCTTTAAAATGCCAAAAAAATTTCATTACTCCTTTTATGGAAATTAAAATGTGAAAATGGGGTGTGATTGGGCCTCCAAGAGGCATTTAACAACCACTCTTCCATGTGCATATTAACTTAGATTTGAAACTACCTCTATTCCTTCATGATGGATATGAGGAGTGTATAAATCATCCTTATCATTAGTTACATAGTTTAATTAATATGTGTTTACCCTCATATCATTCTCTCAATGTCATATTTCATTCCTATTGGTTGACCAAGTAGGCCAAATAGGCTAATTAGGCCTAGTAGCTTGACTACTAGTGTTTGGTCACCATGAAACTTGAAATATACCTTAAGAACCCATGGATATGAATTTCACAATCTCAAAAAAGTGTGTCATACCATGATTCAACTATTCAAATAATTTTACAACTGCAACCTTGCTTTACTTAGGTAACTAGGCCACTTTTTCCCTCATCTTTATAGACTAGCTATTTGGAGGAGAGTTACAGAGACCTTTCCAAGAAGATTATTGTGAATATTATGACTTGAAAATGTGTAAAAAGTTTCAAACCTCCCCCTATAATGGTTTTAATCTTATCAAATAGTTATACACCTTATTTTCTACTTAGTTTCTTCGAAAAGTATAATTTTTTGACATTTTTGTATAGATTATGTATAACATAGTACCATGACTAGGTTCTCCTCTGAGTGTAATTTATGGTTCAAGAGTTCATTATTTATTATGACATTATAGATTTTTTGGTTTCCAGAATATTCACATTTCCCAAGATTTGTCCATAGTAGGGTTTAAGGAGGGTTTTGGAAGTCTATAATATTAATGATGGTTTATAAATACTAGACCTCCAAACCCAAACTTATGGCCATGGATGTTTAGTCCATAGACCCTCATAATATTTTTGACAATATTTGGTTCCCATGTAGCTTGTGTGGATATATATGAGTATAATATGGTAGACTTGTATTCCTCTGTAAACATTCTAGATAGGGTTGTAGTCTTAGCATTTGTTCATAAAGGTGGGATATTCAAACCAACTCAATCTACCATATATATTGAGTAAATAGGGGTGCCCAACTTACCCTAGGAGCATATAAATTGAGTCCCCTTTCCATGAGATATATGAGCATATGAAGTGATGGCTCAAGTTGACTACCTATGACTGAGTAATTTGGGTAGGGTTTTAAGGTTAATTTGACCATTTTTGTGCTTTATTCTATTAAAAAACTACTCCATATGGATTGAAACATAATATTATACTTTATCCTAGTTTCAAAATTGTTTAGGAGATTCTGAGTGTACCCCAAGGTGGTGGTGAGGTTTCTATGCCTAAGACATGCTTTTAGGCTCAATAGGTCTTAACTAAGTTTTGAGGGTCATAGTGACCTGTAAATGAAATTATAGACCAAATACCATTATAAAACTTTTATCATTTGACTTTCATACTTATTCAATTACTTCAACTACCATAACTCCACTTTTCCTTCATTATCTATTATAAGTCCACCTGTAGGTCAATATTTTACTTGTCAGTCTAAGGGTGTTTGATAGTGGTAGGGGGATGAATCTATTGAAGTTGATTTAGTGGTTAAAATGACCTTATGTAAACCTTTTTCACCTATCCAAACCTTTGTATCTACCCTCAAGTACCTAGGCTTTCATACCTTGCATGATCGAGCTTAGGGTTTGAGAGAGAACACACTTATATAGCCCTAAGGGCTTGAATGAGAAATTGTCTGACTTATTTAAGGCTTATAATACCTTGAAACATTTTACATTAACTTTAGATCAATACTAAGGTGTTTATAAACTCTTAGGGACCCCCAAACATGTGAGAGTGCCTTTAGCTTCTGATACAAGCCTATTTTGGCCTACATTAGGCCTAGTTATCTTGTGTAGGCTACTTGGATTATTTTGTCTTAAGGGGTTACCTCACCTTAATTTGAAATGATGGAACCATTAAGGAAATAATATAAATTTTACTTTTATTATCTTTACCCATTTATCTATAATTTTCCATACTTCCACTTCTTACTACTAACTATGCTTGAAGTCTTACTCAGGCTTGCCTAGACCATCATGGTGTGCTTAGCCTTTCCTTTACTCATTTAAGTTATCCACCACCATGAAAACCATATATAATTTTCTTCACCTCCTCATTATATTTATCTAGTACTTAGATGACCTCCACATTATGTACAAGCCCTTAATTTCTATGTATAGGTTTGTTTAGGCCCAATTATGCGTAACAAGCCTATGTAGGTCATTAATCCTTCATTGGATCTTTGGGTTAGGATAGCTTAATAAAATTAATGAGATAATTAATATTAAAAGGAAAAATACTTATTTACACTCTCCCAATAGTCTAAGACTTGTAGGTGTTCCTCATTTCTCAGTTAAGTCTACAGTTGCCTATATTAGGCCTTTTGAGTTTAGCGAGTAATTAGGGTATTCTTCCATCCTATGGTCCTCATCACTTAGATAATTTTTAATACCTTAATACCCACCTTAAATATTTTTATAACTATAAAAATACTCTAGGACATTTAGATATCCTTTACTTGCATAACTAGGTATGTAGTTGCCTATTTTAGGACTAAAAGAGCTAATTGTCAAGGTCCTAGTTTCACTCCATGAGTTAGGCACTTTATAAGGAGGTTGGGAACCTATAGAGAAAATTAAAACTTTATTTACCTTTATAAACTCTCTCTCCCAAGTGTGCTCCATCACACTTCATACTAAGACCTATGACCCTACCTGTAGGTGGTGGTCTTGGACTAGGACTATGCTTTAGATGAGAAATAATATCTCTTCTTTCTTCTAGAGTTGGGGTGAAGGGTGGATCTGGTTTGTTCCATTTTTAAATTATTCAAATACTCATGTGACATATTAGGTTCATTTATGTCACTTCATATACTCTAGGTCTCATGCCAACAATTGTCTACTTTACTTATCTACCTAAAGCTTGTAGGTGTGGTATATAGGCTTCCTGACTATGTGTACCTCACTTGAGGGTGATTGATGCCTCTTTGAAATAGATCAGTGTGCTATAATTATTTTTTTATCTTCTAAATATGTTTGATCTTCCTTATAATTCTTCACCATCAACATTTATCTCATTCCACCACTATAACCCTGTGTGTACTTTGAGGTCTTTGACTAAGCTTGCCTTCTCTTTGAGTGAGTCTAGTATGTGATTATTGATGAACCTTGTCTACCCCTATTTTATTGATTTCCATTGTCCTTCATAAGTTTATATTAATCTGGATGATGTTTATTATCTTGTAATAATCCATTATAATAGTCAACACCTCGGTGGTCTATACTTTAGGTTGTTATAATTAGGTTTATAGGAGTTTATCCTTCAAGAGTCAAGGATGAGAATGGTATTTTAGGTATAGGGAAGTGATTTATGGGTAGTGGGGGTAACATGATATGGAATGAATATAAAATTAATGATATTTTATGTTTTTAAAATAAGTAATGATGTTTCCTTAAAGCTTATTGCTTACACTTGCAAAGAATGAGGCAGTATGCACATGATAACCTTCTCAAGGTAAGATCTGAAGGATCCATTTGTCAATATAATGGTTTAGATAAACTTGAGAAGTAGTGGAGGATTTTAAAAATTTATGAAACTTAAAAAATAACCTAAAACATCATCATTAGCTTCATCATGTGCACTCAAAACCTTGCAACCTAAGAAAATTGCTTGTAGTTTGCCAAAATGAAGAAACATGAAGATTTTCTTGCCTTCACACTCCACACATGTGAAATAGGGTGAAGGGTGTTTAATAAGGTATATGAGGGACTCCTTAACACAAAACAAGTAGTGTTTCTTAGAAAAACCTCGCATATTTATCAAAACCATTGGACTTTTTCACCCTTGCATGGATGAATAAGCCCATTGGAGTGACTAGGTTATTAGCATTCATTTATAAAGATTAGGCCATGAAATTGTCAAAAAATTACATGAAGAAGAAGTTCAAGGGACCCCTTTCCCTTGACCAAGATATGAGAGATTAATATTCTCTCTCTTGCATGGAATGAATGAAAACCTGAAGGTCTACTTAAATGCAAAAGAGCTCGATTGAAGTGAGAGGTTAGTTTTGGACCTATTATACCTTATCTGGAACTAAAACTTATTCCAAACATCTAACATAATCTCATCCTCAATCTTTTATCCCCCTCCATATGGACTAATCATACAATTCCTTACAACCTATAGAAAACACTTGAAAATACCATTTTTCTTGTGTTTTTTTGCATTTTTTGATCTTTGACCCACCCTTAAAGGATGAAAGGGTAGAAAACATAATTTAAATAAAAATTTAAACTAATGGTATGGTGTGGGGTCCACTTGGCTAGTGGGAGGTGAATATGAGCTCTAAAATGGGCCTTTTATGGCATAAAATGCCTAGTTATGACCATATGGAGACAATGGGACCTCTTTCAACAAATTAATAATGCAATTTTATCAAAATACTTTCCCCTTATAAAATTTTTATAAGGTATATAGGCTCATGTATCATGTTGAGGATGATTTGGCACTATGAAAGGGCTGATCAAAGTTTGAGACAAACTTGAATAAATATACTAGGGAGAATGACCTTATCAAATAATGTTCAAACCACTCATTAGAATTCATAAGACATCTGGACAATCTCCTCTTTCATTCTAGGACCATCATGAAGACTAACACATCACCAATAGACCTCCAAATAGGTGTGACATATGAAACTCACCAACAAACTCTATGACATTCTTAATCAATGATAGAAGACCTCTAGGAGACATTCGTGAGATCATAACAAGATTGAACACTATAGATAAGTTTACGGGGGTCTTATGCAATTTTTTGATGTTAGGGGTTGAAATTTGACCTATGAGGCCAAAATGTCAACATTTTTGGTGACTCTAAGTGGTAACCTACTAGCTGGTCAAGAGAACCCACTGACTCAAGGATGATAACATGACTTGAAAGACCACATTGACGGACTGTCAAACTGACTTAGCACTTAATGACACCTCTAAGACTACAAAAATAAAAAGACATGATAAGTAAAACCAAATAAACAACATATAATCCTAGGAAACACACCTAACACTTGAGAAATAAATAACAAAGATGGAAAAATAATTAAGACAATAAACTACTCACTCTTATGTTAACACTTATTGAAAATGAGATAACAAATACTAGAAACAACTAACTAGAACACACCTCATTTATCCTTTAGGATCAAAAGGGAAAATCCTTTGAAAAAATTAGCCTCATGAAGTTAGATTGCCAAATGATAATTGAAGTGCAATTAGGTACTATCTACTAAATTAAGACGCCCACTTGTAGCTGAAGACACTATCATTCTCATGGCCTCTTAGGAGAGTGATTATACCTTCAGGCTCCAACCCCATGTGCATGGGTTGATTAGGTGAAGTAATCACCCAATCATACTCATCCCATAATTGCCTTACTTTCATCAATAATGTGATTTCTTCCTCAGTCATGGGCTGCTCTTGATCATGTTGAGTATTTTGAAGTGTCTCTTGTGTTATGGATGCAAGGTTAGATTCTAAGAGAATTGCATCTTATTTCATGAATTTTTGAGGCCACTTGAGTTTATTTACACCCTCCAAGAGTGAAGAGGAATCTATAGGTGGAAGAAGGAACTGGTAAACTTATTTGAAAACATCAAACAAGTCATTTCCAAGTAGGATAACTTTTTAGAGTGGTATGTTTGGAGGACTGCCTCCTTCTTACTTAATGGAACTACTTTTTTTTTATCTTGGACCAGATCATATCATGATTCAAGGAGAGAGTATCCTACCCTATGATGTCAAAAAAATCACCTAACTTATCTTCACATAATTTTGATTTTATTAGGTTCTCTTTAAGTCAAATAATGGCTTGTTAATCAACTTCAATAGCTAGCCTACACATTTCTCCCATAACTGATGCAAGTTATTGAGGACTACCATGATGAAGGGAAACTACAATGTCATTGAGGTCTTAGAATTCATCCTCATCTTGATCAACTAATGTCTCTTTTTCTTGTGTTACATCATACTCTTGTAGCCCAACCTCTTTTATATCTTTGAAGGCCAAGTTGTGCTCCCCCTTACCAAAGGGTGTCCCAATGAAAATATCCCCTTCAAGGTCACTCAAACCATCATCATTAGCTACAAATTCAATCTAACTTTCTTTTCTCACTTATTTAAGAATGGGCCCATTCTCCTTATGTAGTTGGTTACTTCTAGCAACCATCATAGCCTACTTCTTGTGCATATTGTTTTTAATAGATTTCCATGAGAGAAATGTCTTAGGCTCTTGAGGAGGGAAGGGTGGGGATTGAATAATCTCAAGATTGTTTTCAACTTTGACACTTTGGATTGTACTTGACTATTATTCTCTCTACCTTGACTGCTATATTTGTTTCCAAGTTGGAAACTTAGGTTTAGGAGTCTCTCACATTCTGTGTTACATCTTGGGGCATGAAGGCAGGAAGCTCCTATTGGGATGGAATTACTATTTAAAATGACATTGACTAGTATAAGTGTTGATTTAAAATTCATTTTGATTAGTAAGGTGGGTCTCAAAATCAAACCTAGACTGATTAGGGATTTACTCATGATGATTAGTTCCTCCAATGCATACGTTTTAATCTTCTTGTACTATCTCTTGGAAGAATTTCCATGATGGAAATGTTGATAATGATTGAGAGGAACTTTGAGGGATTTGATACTCATTTAATTAAATTTTTTGAAGGGTGATGGGAAACTCAACATAAGACTAGTATGGGGTGGAGGAGGTGACACAATGTTGATGTTGGTGAACCTGCTCCTCTTCATATACAACCAGCTTCTCCTCAATATTTTAAATTAGACCCTATATATTCAACATGTCATTATTGACCCTTAAATGGACTCCTTTTTTGAAAAATTCCCACTCTCCTTTGGCCTACTGTAATGAATTTATAATGTTATCAGTCACATGCTTAGGGTTTTCATGTCCATAGCCTTTTAGTGTGTCAATACTCACCATATATCTTTCATAGTCTAATAGGATATATTTTAGGCTTGATATGGATTGAATTGGGACATGAGTGGGCTGGACAAGAACATGATGATGCTTTTATGATTGATTAGATTGATAATTAGACTACCAAGGAGGTAGATAAGGCTCAAAATGGGGTTGGTAGTCTTGGCAATAAGGAGAATCATTATAGGGCTGACAAGGGTGAATGTAAGTTTGATAGGGGTCAGAATAGGGTTGATAGGGATCATGATTAAATTGTAATGGATCATGGAATAATAATAAGGGAGTGTATGATATTATTATTCCCCACATGCATCCATAATTTATCATTAAGCACTTAAATAATAATATAACTATGAATAATAAAATTTCTTACCCCTAAGTTGATGACTTGTCATGAAATTTTGACTGTAAATTGGGATGTGAGTGCCTAAAGCTGATTGTGAAGACCAAAATGCTACTGTGAAGTCTCCAACACTTGAACCTATCTCACTAGGTGTGCCATAAATGTTAGCAACCCAAGTCACACCTTCTTGAAGAAGACTATTCAAATCCACCTCAAACTTAGACTAACATGGGATTGACCTATAGGTTGTGGGATACCTATAATGTAGTTCAAACCTCTAGATTATGGGGCTAAATACACTAATTTATCACTTAATTTTTCCTTCTAAGACCTAATTATATTAGGGTGAAAAAAGAAAAATGAAAAAATAGAAATAAACCTACACTAAAAGTAGTGATGCACCAATATTGCTTATCTATCCATTCAAGTTAAACTTAGACAACACTAATGGATAATGCATAGGATTAAATCACTATCTCCAATGGTTTCTAGAGAAAAAAATTTCATGTAAAGGTTTATTTTGGTGAATAAATTAGGAGGGAAATGAGAGGAAGGTCTGGTTATAGACTCTTACAGTCAAATCTCCACTCTTAAACTCAACCATTAATATTCTGACACACTACATAACCTACATAGGACACTTGTTAGCATCTAGGTGAAGGTATTGGACCTACATAGGGGAAATTACATCACTTATGCATGTCAAAAAATCACATACACACTAAAAATTTATCACAGAGAAGCTGGAGTAATTTATTCATGTCTAAGAGGTCTATAGAGTAAAAATTAGGCAAAGTTTCCTCATACCCAAGTGAGGGATACAAATCAAAGCCTTAAGGAATAAATATATAAAAAATGAAGAGGTAAATATGGCATGGGGTTATATATGAGAGGCCATAAATGGCCATGGTCCACTTCATGCATCAGTTTCATTAGTTACATAGTCCTCCTTTAACTCTCTCTATGCATTGGTCTCTTCAATGTCTCCTTTGGCATTGAGGTGAGGTAATGGAGAGTGAATCAAATTAATTTATCCTCATTAAAGGTTTGAACACACCTGAAATAGTCAATTACTCTTCCAATGATAGTTACAAAGTGCAAATGGGGTGTGATTAGGCCTCTAAGAGGTGTTGAACAACCTCTCTTCCATGGGCATGTTGACTTGGATTTTAAAGTGCCTCCATTCACTCATAATGTCCACGAGGAGTGTATATATCATCCTTATCATCATTTAAATGGCATAATTAATGTGTGTTGACCCTACCAGTAGTCCATAAATGCCATTTTTCATTCCTCTTGGTTGACCAAGTAGGCCAAATAGGCCTAGTAGCTTGACTGCTAGTGTTTGGTTACCATGAAACCTACAAGATACCTTAGAAACCTATGGATAGGCATGTAAAAATATCAAAAAAGTGTTTTATACCATGATTCAACTCTTCAAATCATTGTAAAACTTCAACCTTACTTCACTTAGGTAACTAGGTCACTTTCTTTCTCATGTATAAAGACTAGCTATTTTGATGAGAGTTATAGAGACCTTTCCAAGAATATTCTTGGGCATATTATGACTTGAGAAGGTGGAACAAGTGTCAAACAACCCCATCTAATGGTTATAATATTCTTAAATAGCTCTGCACCTTGTTTTCTTCTCAATTTATTGGGAAAGTATAATTTTTAACACTTTCATATAGATTATGTCCAACATAGTAACATTAATAGGTTTTCCTTTGAGTGTAATTTTTGGTTCAAGTGTTTATCAAGACATTTTGGAGTGTTTGGTTGCCAAAATATTCACATTTCCCAATACTAGTCTATAGTAGGGTTTATGGAGGGTTTTAGAGGTATATCATCTTAATGATGGTTCATAAAGACCAGAACTACAAACCCAAACTTATGGCCATGGATGTTTAGTCCATAGACCCCCTAAAACCTCAATAATATTTAGTTCCCTTGTAGCTAGTGTGGAGAGATATGAGTATAAGATGGTAGACTTGTATCCTCTATAAGCTTTTTGGATAGGGTTTTAGTCTTAACATTAATTCATAAATGTGTTCTCTTAAAAACAACTCCCTCTACCATGGATATTGAGTCCATAGGGTTTCCAAAATTACCCTAAGAGAATTTGACTTGAACCCCATTTCCATGAAAGATATGAGCATATAAGGTGATAGATCAAGTTGACTGCCTATGATTAAGTAATTTGAGTAGGGTTTTAAGGCTAATTTGATAATTTTTATGATTTCCTCTATTATAAACTTCATAAATAGGGAATAAAACATCATACCATAGTTTTTCCTAGTGTCAAACTTGTTTAGGAGGTTCTGAGTGTACCCCAAGGTGGTGGTGAGGTTTGTAGGCTTAGGATAGGCTTTTAGGCTCAATAGGCCTTGATTGAGTTTTAAGGGTCATAATGAATTGTAGATGAAATTATGGAATAAATACCATGATAACACATTTATCATCTGAAATTAATCTTTATTCAATTTCTCTAGCTATCACAACTCCACTTTTCATTCATTATCTCATACAAGTCCACCTGTAGGTCACTATTTTACCTATCAGTTTGAGGGTGTTTGATAGTGGTGTAGGAGATGAGTCTATTTAAGTTGATTTAATGGTTATAATTACCTTATATAAATATTTTTCACCAATACCATCCTTTGTATCTACCCTCAAGTACCTAAGCTTTCATACATAACATGATTAGGCTTAGGGTTTGAGAGAGATCATGCTTACACATCCCTAAGGGATTGATTGAGAAACTATATGCCTTATCTAAGGATTATAATACCTTAAATAAAATTTAATTCCATTTATATCACTCTTATGGTATTTCTGAACTCTCAAGGACCCCTAAATATGTGAGAGTGCCTTCAGCTTCTGATACATGCCTATTTTGGTCTAGTTGTCTTATGTAGGCTACTTGGATTCTTTTGTCTCAAGTGGTTACCTAAAATTAATTTGAAATGTTGTAATATAAATTTTAATTTTATTATATTTACCCATTTTATTCAATTTTTTATACTTCCACTTCTTACTACTAACTCTGCCTATAGGTCTCACTTAGGCTTGCCTAAACTATCAAGGTGTGTTTAGCCTTTCCTTTGCTCATTTGAGATATACATCACCATAAAACCAATATATAATTTCCTTCACCTCCTCCTCATATGTATCCATTAATTATATGACATGCACATTATGTACAAGCCCTTAATTGATATGTATAGGTTTATTTAGGCATGATTAGGCCTAACAGGCCTGTGTAGGTCATTAAGACTCTATTGGATCTTAGGGGTAGGATATATCAATAAAATTACTAATATAATTTTTATGAAAATTAAAAACCCTTATTTTCACTTTCCTAATATTCTAATACCTATAGGTGTTCCTCATTTCTCATTTAAGTTTGTAGCTACCTATTTTAGGCCTATTGAGTTTAGTGAATCATTAGGCTATTCTTCCATATTGAGGTTATTATAACTTGGATCATTTATCATACCTTCATACATACATTCAATATGTTTCTAACTCTACTAACACTTTGGGACCTATAGATATCCTTTACTTACATAAATAGGTTTGTAGTTGCCTATTTTAGGCCTAAAAGAGCTAACTATCAAGGTCTTAGTTTCACTCCATGAGTAAGGAAATTTATAAGGAGGTTGTAAACCTAGAGAGATAAGTCAAAATATATTTACCTTTATTCACTCTCTCTCCCAAGTATGGCCCATCACACTTCATACTAAAACCCAAGACCTTACCTATAGGTGATAGTCTTGGACTAGGACTATGCATTAAATGAGAAGTAATATCTCTACCTTTCTTCTAGAGTTGGGGTGAAGGGTGGATATGGTTTGTTAAATTTTTCACATTATTAATAGACTCATGTGACATTATATGTTCCTCTATATCTCTTAATACTCTCTAGGTCTCATGCCAGTAATTGTCTACTTGACTTATTTGCCTAAACCCTATAGGTGTGGTATATAGGCTTCTTGATTGTGTGTACCTCACTTGAGGGTGATAATGCCTCTTTAAAAAAGATCAATGTGATATAAGTATTTTTTAATATTCTAAATCTCTTGAATCTTCCTTAAACTTCTTCACCATTAGCATTTTTCTCATTTCACCACTATAACCGTATGTATACTTTGAGTTCTTTGACTGAGCTTACCTTCTCTTTGAGTGGGTCTAGTATGTGATTCTTGATGAACCTTGTCTTCCCATGTTTTATTTATTTCCATTATCCTTCATAAGGTTATATGAATCTTGAGTGATCTTTATTATCTTTTAATATTCCATTATAATAGTCAACACCTCAGTGGTTTGTACTTTGGGCTATTACAATTAGGTTTGTAGGAGTTAATCCTTCAAGAGTCAAGGATGAGAATGGTATTTTAGGTATAGGGTAGTGAGTCGGTGGTAGTATGGGTAAGATGACAAGGAATAAATATAACATGAATGAGATTGTATGTTTTCAAACAAGTATTGATGTTTCCTTAAAGCTTATTGCTTAGACTTGCAAAGAATGAGGCAGTATGCACATGGTAACCTTCTCAACTTAATATTTGAATGATAAATTTAAATATATAATGGTTTAGATAAAATTTATAATTATAGGAGGCTTTAAAAACTTTAGGGAAGTTAAAAAATAACCTAAAACATCATCAATACCTTCATCATGTGCACTTAAAACCCTGTAACCTAAAAAAACTACTTGTAATTTGCCAAAGTGAAGAAACATGAAGATTTTATTGCCTTCACACTCCACATATGTGAAATATGGTGAAGGGTGTTTAATATGGTCTATTAATACCTCAATAACACAAATCAATCAATGGTTCTTATAAAAACCTCAAATATTCATCGAAATTGTTGCACTTCACCCTTGCATAGATGAATAAGCCCATTGGAGTGTCCAAGTTGTTAGAATTCATTCATAAAGATCAAGCCATGAAATTGAAAAAAATAACATGAATAAGAAGTTAAATTCACTCCTTCCCCTAAACATGAGACCAAACCTTGATATTCTCTCTCTTGCATGGAATGAATGAAAACTTGAAGGTCTACCTAGACTGCAAAGGAGTTTAGTTGAAGAGAGAGGTCAATTTGGACCTGCCTACCTTCTCTAGCCCTAAAAGTTATTCTAAACATTTGATATAATCTGATCCTCAATCTTTTATCCCCATCTATATGGACTAAATGTACAATTCTATACAACCTATAAAAAACACTTGAAAACACCATTTTTCCTGCATTTTTTCCTTTTTTTGATCTCTAACCCCCCATTAAAGGATGAAAAGAGGGAACACATAATTTAAGTGATAATTAAAATTGATGGTATGATAGGGGAGTTTAAAGGACACATTTTCCCCACATGTGGGGTCCACTTGGCTAGTTGGAAGTGAATATGAGCTCTAAAATGAGCCTTTTATGGTATGAAATACATAGTTATGACCATGTGGAGATAAGAGGACCTCTTTCAAGAAATTAATAATGTAATTTTATCTAAATAATTTCCCCTTCTCAAAGGTTTATAAGGTATAGAGACTCATGTATCATGTTGAGGACCATTTGGCATTATGAAAGGGTTGATCAAAGTTTGAGACAAACTTGAGCAAATATACCAGGGAGAATGACCTTCTCAAATAATGTTCAAACCACTCATTAGATTTCATAAGAAATCTTGACACTCTCCTCTTTCACTCCAGGACCATCATGAGGAATAACATATCACTGATAGACCTCCTAACTATTACGACATATGAAACTCACAAATAGACTCTATGACATTCTTAATAAATTCTATACAACCTCCAAGAGACATTCATGAGATCATAGTAAGCTTGGACACTATAGATAAGCTTATGGGGGGTATTATGCAAGTTTTTGATGGTAGAGGTTAACATTTGGCTTGTGAGGATAAAATTTCAATAGAGAGATAATTCAATAATGTAAGTGAGTTATGAAAACAACTCACATAAAGTTTGTAGAAGATATGATAGGATTGTGAGTGATAGTAGGAGATAATTTGTAGGAGATATAAGTGTGAGAGATAATAGGGATAAGATATGAGTGTTGACTCCTTCCTTATGTGAGAATAAAAAACTATATATTATAATAATTCCATTTGAATAAAATATGTTTTTTTGATCAACCAAATTATTTTGAGAGTAATATCAACCAGTTTTCAACACATAATTGTCAAATCATCTCAATAGTGTCCACACTTTTTTTATATTTACAAGGAGGTTTGAATTTACTAGAGTATAAGTGTATAATATATATGAAATTATCTTGTCATTGTCAAATTTATTCAATGAAATAATATAATATATCTTTAAAGTATTTTCCATTCTCATCCCTAAAATTTTTTGTGAGAAGGATCGGTTATGGGTCTTTAGTGATGGCATAATTAAATTTGGATATTTATTCATTAAATAGTTATTGATGCCTCTAAATGAACCACATGGGTTCTTAGTGTTCAAATAACACTTCTCATTTTATAATTCTATAAATTCAAAGCATGACTAGCAGGTTGTGGTAACTTGATGCCACCTATGGGGAAATAGTGGCAGAGATATGTATTAGTGTTCCACAAATTTATAATGAGTGATGGTTGGGAGCCCATCATGGGCCATTATTTGTGAATTATAGAGAATCTATGTTAATTTTTACTGAATTATGATCTAAACTTAAACTGCAAATTAATATAAGTGTATATTTATAATGAATATAAAACTAAAGTGATCTAGTGTAAAAAAGGAGCAAAGAGAAGGGTAAGGCAAAAATGAAAACAAGTGATTTCCAATCTTAGTTTTAAATATCATGAAAAAGCATCAATTTCAAATGAGTATGAATTCAAACAAATATACAGTGTAAAATAGCCTAAGCTCATATTTCACTATATACCAATCAAACTTCAAAGGATAATGTAAAGAATCACAAGTAAGAACCAAGTCTACTTTTAAATATTTACTACTATAATCAAATATCATTTTCAAATCTAAATACAAAGTAAATTGAAGTGAAGAAAAACCCAAGATCCTCCAACTAATCTATCATATGCATAAATTAGAAACCCTATGATTAGACAATGTAACCCAAAATTCAAAGAAACTATTTAACTTCAAGACATAAACTAGCAATTGAGAGAAAAGCTATCTTAGCAATTGACATATCAAATATGGATAATATTTGAATAACTCTTTGATTATATTAATTACTCAAAGTATACAAAATTTTCTCAAAATTCTCTCTCTTTACAAGATGGTGATACATGATTTTTATAGAATGATAAGGTAGTACACTGGTCAATTACAACATACATGCATACAAAGATAAGGACAACTATAATTAAAAGTTATAAAATACATTTGTCTTTAACAATTAAACTGACCTAGGGGAAATATACTAACAGAATAACATATGCCTTACAAAATAATATTCCTATTCTAGATATTACAAATTTTTTACAAAAAGGAATATTTAGCTAGCTGGTGGGCCCATTGCTGAAGGGTACCCTTATTGACTCTACAATAGTTCCATGGCTTCCTGATGTTTCTCCTTTATAAGATCAAGGTCCATCAATGGTTTCATGAGGCAAATTTCTTCTTAATCAGCTAGGTCATTCAAATCCCTATCATATCTAGCCATAGCCTCCTTTATGCTCCTAAAATTTGTAATCTTTTCCTTAGCATTAAAGATCATGTCCAAGATTATTTTGTTGTCCTTACCATCTTGGCCTTGGATTTTGATCTTGACTGACTACATGACCAATGTGACCCTGTGCTTGAATTCAACTTCACCAATGACTCAAAGGGCATCAATATTGGTAGGATTAACTAGCATAGAACCCAAGAGCTGCTCAATCCTAGTGATCAATTCCTTATCATCTATCAAGAGCCTATCTAAATTTATTATCCACACACTTAGGCCTTATATTTTTTTAACTACTATCCCCAATATGGAATTTAGATGGGTCAAATTGATAGATTTGAACTTAGGAATCTTGTTCCCAATCCATATTCGAATGAGATCCCTTAGCTTGGTCTCTACCTCTCGTCACTCTATTATCATTTCCTTGGCTACTTGGCTTTTCTAGCTTAGTGCATCTTGCCTTGAATTTATGGACTATAGGGATCCAAACATATAAAAAATGAGGTTTAAAACATATCCAAAATGACATCAAGCATAGACAAAATTGCTTGTGCCTCAGGGTTCTCCTTCTCCTTCTCTAAATTATGGATCCTTTGCTTCATGCCTTAGATCCCAGCCTTAGCCTAAGCTAATTGGGAATTGAGTAAAATTTCAACATACTCCTCATGAATAGGATGCTCTCTTAGTTGTTATCCTTTAATAGGGGCTAGGCTAATAAAAGGTTCCACCTTATAAAGGGTGAATTCTTTAGTTCCCACCATGGCCTTCCTGGTGGTGACCCTTTCCAATCCAACTATATTTGGATTAAATTAGATAGTGGTAACTAGTTTTGTGATCTTAAGAGGTTTTAGGACCTCAATTTCATAGTTTATTGATGCTCTAAGAGCATCCATCTTATTACTCTCTAGCCCTCCATTGGCCACTATCCTTATTTATTCTTCTTCTTTCATCAGAGCCTTGATCTATTACTTGATGTCATCATGAACTTCAATGCCACTAGCCTTTGTCAGTGCCCATAAGTGGAAAAGAGAGGGGATATTTTATAATTTCCCATAAATAAACTAGTCAGGGATGACTAGTCCATGAATAGGGACTTTGTCATTGAATAGGTTGACCTCACTAGTAGGGTGTGTGAGAGTCAACCTTGGTATTTGAGGTCCAATAGGGACCAATGCCATTTCTACCTTCCTTTTCTCTTTAGGATCCATTGGGACCATATTAAGAACAAGTTCTTTTCCTTTATCTTCTCTAAGATCCCTTGCTTGGATTTGAGTTTCTTCATCCCATGCCTTTTTTTCATCCATGCCATATGCCTCTACAAGTTGTTTGAGAGCACCCTCAAGTGTCTCATCTAGCCCTAAAGCAATCATGTCCAAATACTCAATGGGTGAAGGTGGTATTTAGGGTAGTGCTAAAGATGAGGCCCCATCTCTAAGTCTCTCTTCTAGCTTTTCCTTTCCATGCCCTTGTTTAATTTGTTTTTGCATAATTTTCCCTTGAGGTGGTGGCTTCTCCACTTAAGGTTATTATTTGGATGTCTCAAATGGTCTAAGTAGAAATTAATATTGGAAAAGATGCATCTATTATGCCTCTCTTGATGGATTATCATACTTTTTCAACCTATACTCAAGATTGATGTTGTGCCCTTTGATCTTGGCCAACACTTCATAGTTATTGGCCTTAATGTAAATGGTGTCATGAACACTGAGATGATGCATTTATTCAAAATTGGGTAGCTTGATATCCTTTAAATGATTATTCACTATACTCTTTGGGTCCCACATTTTGAGCTCATCCAACTGAAACCCAAATGAGTCTCTATGCTTAGACATGGTTTAAAGTTGATTCTAATGTTGCAGTATGGTTCTTCCAATAATCAGAGGGAAGGGGTGGAGGAGACCCTTCCTTTTTTATTTATAAATCCCATGAATGCCATGGATGAGCTAGGAGGAAATTTCTTACTCATCTAACTTGCTAAGAACATACACTAGAAATCTATAAGGTTGGGACATGATCCCCTCAATCCTGATGACTATGCAGTCTAGATAGAACTAGATGTCACCCATCATCTCAACACATTTATTGATCAATGGATGGACTCTAGGCATGGGAATACCTATAATAGCCTCCACTATGGTTTGGTAGACATAGTCACAAATAAATTGCATATGGTTCTTGTACTTAAAGTTGTGCAATTTAGAGTAATGGTGGGAAATGGTTGTTTTTCCCTTAGGAAACTAATTTCTAATCTTTGGGAAGTTGACAAAGGTAAAAATGGCATCTAATAAGTATGACATCATATAGAATGGATTGGTTGTCTTCCGTTTGACAGTAGTGAATGGCTTGGTGAGGAAGACACTAATCAAATATCTAATTAGAGGGGTGATCTTTTCCTCTACCATGAAATACACATAGGGGACCCATATTTTGCTTACATAAGTGGTTAAGGGGAGTCCCATTACTTAGTTTAATAGGGTCATGATCACCCTAATTCCCTCCCTAAACTAAAACATTAGGATCTTACCCTTAAATTCTCTAAAGATATGGGGTCCTTGGTGTAACCAGGGTCTAAGGACAATGTCCAAGTCATGTTTGGAGGTCCATTCATTGATTTTAGACAAGTATACATGGGGGATTGGGAGCTTATAGTATTTTTTGAAGGCCAAAGGGGAAATATAATCTATCTTCTTATAATTCACTTCTTGGATGATCCAATCATTATCTATTTTATAATCAACAAAGATAGGAGCAAGGACATCTATATAATGTAGTACCTTAGGATTTGAAGTAGCATGGTGAAGGCTGATCATATATACTATAACCAAATCATAATGCCTCCTATTCACTATGGAAATTCTTTTCTCTTCTTTTGTGATACGATTTAACTCTTCTATGGAAAGAAGAGTTCAGACCAATTATTAATGCCTAAGGAATTCAGGGCCACAACATCTAATTTAGTGTCTTTGAAGATACATCCCTCATTATCTATTGATAGGTAGAGTTCTATCTCCTCCTTTAATTACTACCTATGAGCTGCCATGGTCTTTATTTCTACAAATTTCTCACACTGAGTTACAAATTGGTCTCTATAGTATCTCTTATTATGCTTAAAAACACAATCAAGCTCTATTTAGATCGAATTTGTAACCAATTAAATTTCCTGGGTCACTTTTATGCAGGGTTTAGGGTTTTAGAGCTTTAATGGCAAGATATATCTAGACTCTAGTTCATACATGATTTGGATTTGATTTAGACCTTTACCTTTATACCTTTACATTTTTAAGACCACAAGATCTTGTATTTTGTCCTTTTCCACTTACATGGTGCTTATGTGGCAATGATCTAGACCTTTTGTGACATTTTTCATAAATTCCTTTGAGCATTAGCCATTGACATTAAAAAATATCTTATTTTATTTTGCTCTATTGGATTAGAATTCAAGATTAACATAAGCCATTGATTATGATCTAGGCTCTCACCTATTTATTGCATCTCTTTTATACCAAGCCTCATGGTTGTGCCACTTGACATCCTTGCATGCCTTATTGTTCTCCGTATCCTATGTTAGTAGTTTGTCGAATGGGAATTGGCCACATGGAAAGCTCACAGGTCCTTGAAAAGTCATCGATGCTTTTGTGCCATTTGATCAAATGCTATGATAAAGTGTGAACCATTAATCTGTAAAAGATGCCCAAACTTTAAGTTAAAACATTATTAAGGTGGAACTTAGGCTTAAGCCTCTTAGGCTAAGGTTTATTTCATGTTTATTAAACATGAAATAAACTTTAGGCTAAAGTGTTTATGCCTAAGTTTTCTAGATTTATGTAGAGGATACCAAGGCTAAATATTGTAGGACAAATTTTATGCTATGTTAGATAAGCATGATGTATACTTTGGGCTAAAATACTTATGTGAATCTTATAAAATATGCTCAAAGGGGGTCAAATTGATATAATGGTCTAACATTTAAATAGAGTTTCACTGCATTAATAAACACATTAAAATATTTGGTTAGAAGCACTTGGTCTAAGTTCTACATTATCAAGACTCTTTTAGAATAAGACTTAGTATAAATCTTTAGTCTAAGGTTCACAATATTTAAATAAAATGCAATAGGGACCTTAAAGTATAGACCTAGACTAAGTTTTATTTTTCATATAATTAGACCATAATATCATTTTGATATTTTTAGATTGAAGGTTTCTAGTGTTTGAGCATTTTCTGAGCATTTCCATTATCCTGTAAAGCAATTCATGAGCTTTCCAACAATATTTTGGATTTTATTTTAACCCTAAGCAAAATAATCCATTAGCTTAAATTTGATGGTCTCACAGATGTCAAATATGTCCTTATGGATGTCGAATGATAGTTGTGTGAATGCCAATTTTAAGCTAGTGAAAATTTTAATTTGATGGTCTAAAATTGATGGTCATGTAAACGTCAAATATGTCCTCATAAACATTGAATGACAATCATGTGAACATAAATTTTAAGCTCACCAAATTTTTGTGACCTAATGTGAGAATGTCACTTGGCACCTCTACAAGGTTTCCCAAGGTCTTGGACTTAATTTTCTCTACTAGATCAAGATCCACAAGGAAGCCAGAGCCATAAGATCATGATCTGAGAGCTTATTCATGATTAGTTTCTTTGTCAGGTGGGACCCATTTAATTTTGATCATCTAATGTAAGGGTGCCATGTGTCAATCCTATGGGCCTTTCATAACCCTTTGACCTTTTAACTATGCCTCTCTTTGTCTAATCAAGTCCTTGTAGTGAAGTGAGAACCATTGGATGAAGGCTAAGGGCACAACTTTGTTAAGGCCTTCACACTGTTGGATTCCTTTCTCATGATGAAGCACATAGTGTTATATCTTTTAAGATGCATGCTGCTTAAGTCCAAGCTCAGGCCTTTCTTTCTCCATTGGATCAAAAACCATAATAAAGTGAAGGTTATTGGATCCTACATGATGTAAGGAAGTTAAGTTAGGACCCACAGTGATATAAAAGACTTAGGCTAAGGTGTTAAGGCTAAGGTCTCATTTGTATTAA
This sequence comes from Torreya grandis, assembly GCA_037957365.1. Classification (NCBI taxonomy): domain Eukaryota; kingdom Viridiplantae; phylum Streptophyta; class Pinopsida; order Cupressales; family Taxaceae; genus Torreya; species Torreya grandis. The sequence goes on along the minus strand of JARHVA010001294.1, from coordinate 560,720 downwards.
TAAATACAATGGGGCCTTAAGATTAAAACTTTAGGCTAAGTTATGAATCAAAAGGATTATACTAACATAAAATTGGACTCAAGGAGCTAGATCTTTAGCTAAGATGTTAATACTAAGGTCCCATTTGTATTACTAAATATAATGTGGCTTTAGGGTTAAAACATTAGGCTAAGCTAGGAAATAATAAAAGGAACTTGTAAAATGAATATTAGTTAAGCACACAAGGAAATTTTAAAGGGAAAAATAATAAAGGGAACCAAGCATTTTAGGATAAGTTTTAATCATGTTAAAAACATGACTAAGCTTAAAACATGAATTTTATACTTAGGTCCAAAATGGATTTTTTTAAAAGGTTCCCATCAATTTAGTTCCCACTAATGTTCAAATTTGAACTGAGGGTTTTGCCAAGGTTTTGGAACATGAACTTCTTAGGAACAAACACCATGGAACTTGTAACTAAAATCCATGAAGACCATTTATTAGCAATGTTAGACAAAATTAAAGCAAAACATAACTAAGTAAGCTTGATTTTGATAAAGTGGATGATCTTCAAATTTTACAAATGATCTTACATGCCATATTTTCATGTTCAATTCTTAGGGTTTCTTAAGGGTCCCAATTTTTAAAAATGGGGGTATGTTGGCCTCAACAACAGTGCTAAGCAATCTTATACATATAGTGAAGTAGGGATTTTTTAAGGGCCATATAATTGGAAATTTATGTATTTTGAAAGTTTATTCTCTCAAAAATATACATGGGAATTTATCATGGAAGCAAAATTTTATTATGATAGAAGGAAGGGAGATCCTCATATGCCCCCACACATTCTAGGAGAGAATCATCATTAATAAATTCATCTATTACCCAAATTTGTAGTGAGACATATTATCAATAAAACTAGAATATACTAACTATAATGTTTATACATTATCGAATTCTTATGTAGGGTTAAATTTTGATCTAAGGAAATGTGTATAAATATAAAATTTCTTTATCTTGCCCACCTTATTGTAAGTATTAAGTTATTGATGGATTTTTTTGAAGGAAATATTTGAGGAAGTATTATATCCTAGACCTTGTTTACCTATATGGTTTTATGGATAGATATGGTTAAGAATGCATTGTTATTGCTTTTGTAGTCCTTGTCCATTGTATCCTACTTTTTTCATATGTTTTAATCCAAAAATATTTATCTTTAAGTATGATATTTGTGTTGAAATATAAGTAATTTTAGTAAGTGCTAGCTATTTTATGTCAATTTTTGGAATAGAGTGACCATATTCTTGAGGAGAACAACATAATTATAATGGATCACTATATTTGTCTTGTATTATGTAGATTTATGTATGTTAAGGATATTTATGATCCATATCATTGTGGTCTTACAATATGTGCTCTAATGATATATATTATGTAGGAGAAACCACCAAGGGTTATATCATATCTATATATGGTATTTGATTTTCAATAGGTTGGGACATTGCATAATGTTTCAAGGGTTCATGATCCATAGGACAAGTGTATAAATATCCTTCATGGATAAATTTACACACAGATGCAAAGTAGAAGGAACCACATTCATATTATGAATCTAAGGTCTACATAGTAAAATATTATAGTTAAGGTCCTTATACATAACTTGACATATTGTTTCTATTTTTATTGTACCTAAAATGATATTTACTGTAATTTTTCCTAATACTTTCCATGGTATGTTATCAAAGACTCAAATATTCATATTTGAGTAGGTAAGGTCTTGTTATCCTATGCTAATTATATGAATAAAGGATATATTTAAAATGTTGAGTCTTGATCCATTATCTGCCAAATCAAACTTAATCCCTTTTCCTAAAATTTGTACTTGAATATATAATGGGAGGTGTTGGTTAATGATATTTTTAGAATGTAAGTCTTATTTTTTAAAAATAAATAATACTTTCACTCTACCACAATGTATTAACATTAGATGAAAAATAATTTGTTCCACATTGTTTAGTAAGGTCATATTTCATAGTGCCACATAAAGTCCATATTTATAGATAGTGGATCTTTTGAGAAATTATAATAAATAGATATTAGCTTGAGTATTCTTAAGTTGATATATGGGATCATAATCTATAGCTACATTGGTTGAAACTTTAGATATTTAAGGAATATTAGGAGGGATATTTTGATTAACTTTTATTTTCACTACAAGATTTTCATGTCTTACTCTTCTAATTGTGACAACATTGATCTCCATGTATAATATACCCTAGGTCAAATAATAGGAGTGGGATGTTAGAAAACTCTACCATAAGGTCTTGAGTGAGGACAAATGAAAAGACCCATACATGTCATTTCCATTTGTGTAGTAACCAAAAACATTTCAAATTTAACATTCAAGCAATATGTGTTACTAACTAAAGCTAAGATTTCATCCTTTGTGTTATCATCCTTAGTTTTATTCATCTAAATTCAACCCATTCCATTACACAAGATATAAATACATCATATAATTTATGAAAGAGACATACAATTATTAGAGTTATTTCCAAGATCATGAGATCATGTTGATGCATAGGTTCATGATAGGTGCAAGACAAACAAGCACACGACACACAACTACAAGCTAAATGAAATCAATACGAGAATATTGCATAAGACAAATAGGAGCTAAAATACCAATATTTCATTAGTTGAAAAATTTCACCAAGTGAGATGTATATATAGGAGAGTGATGAGTAACTCCTCCAAAAAAAGTGTTCAACACAACCTCATAATAGTATAATAACTCCTCCAAAAAATGTGGTTAATAGAGCCAAGAATAGAGTAACTCCCATACCCAAAATAACTATTCAAAGAATTTACTTCCTACCCATTCAATAAAACTATATGCCTAATAAAGATTCTCCATGAAAGTAAGAAAAATCTAAGTGAGGGAAAAATTACATAATAAATAAATATTATAAAAATAGATAATCCCTACTCTAACAAAAATAATTACAATCATAGCTTGGATTGTGAAATATAAACAACTAACATCCATGGTAACCATTATAAGGGTTTACTTATATAAATAAAAGAAAATTATAAATTAGATTTGAAAGTTAGATACTAATAGGAGATAAATATAAAACCCTAAAATAAATGAAACCCTAATTTAGGAGGAAATCAAGGGGTTTTATGCTCAAATCAATGATTAAGTTCACAAAAATGTTTTACTTATTTTTAGATTTAAGTGATCTAAAATAGAGAAAAACTAGAGCTAATTAGATTATGTAAAATATGGAAATAATGTCATAATCTAAATTAAAATTGATATTTTATATATTAAAATATTATGATTTAGAAATGACAAATAAAGAGGGAAGAAATGAACTTAGTTGATTTGAGTTGTTTATTGCTCATAGAAGGTACCTCTATACCTAGAAAGTTTATGTAACTAATTCATCAGACTATTAGACCTAAAATAGAAGATGTAGACCTATCTGGATGATACCATAAGATATATAATCCTATGGTAGCTAACATTTTTTGAGGGTTTCGGTAGTGTCCATGTGCATTGTGTAACTCTTAAGACCCTTGTGCCCATACCTAAAAATGGTTCATGTGTGTGAAAATGCCTCTGGTAACATGTGATGATGTATGTTTTCATTATATTTCCATCCAAACCTTAATTTTATTTTGAATACAATATGTCCCTTAAAAAGGGGTAATATTTTGGATGGACAGCCCTAACCATTCCATGTTGAATGGTTGAGTGTTTCCTATGTTCACATACTCTTGTGAGAGATCAAACCACATATTTATCTCACTTATGTGTATGTGTGTGAAACATCATGAACACTCTAAAATGAAATGCAATGTTCTTATCTTCAAAACTTGGAACCATAAAAATTTGAATTTCATGTATTCATAATTAGCTCTAGGGCTATTCCTTTAATGGTTTTTTAGATTTGCTTGCCTTTTAAATAATGTTTCAGGAGAGTTATAATTGATTTTTTAGGTTTCCAAGTGATTCTCAAGGTGATGTACAAGTGAGTATAATCTTAGGAATGATTTGTATTTATATATGACTATGTTAATTACTACTATGACTGACCCATAAAATGTGTATAGGGCAATTCCCAATTTAAAAAATATCCATTGAGTTTGCCTAGACATTACTGATAGAGGTATATCCCTATGGTAATTGGTAGCGTGATGGAAGTGTAAATTAGTAATTTGATATATGGATAAAGTCTATTTAGGATTTTAGGATGTTCCTATATAGACTAAGGTGATCCTCAATAGGTGTATATAGAAAATAGAGTTGGCCAAGATAGTAAATGAGTAAATAAATATAAGGATAGTGTGCACAAGAGTAAAATGTATGCACATTGTCTAATTATATAAAAATATGTCAAAATTAATGTTTACAAAGTGTCTAATACCAAATTTAGGTCTTTATAGATGTATGTATTAGTTTTATGAAACCTAATTTTGAAAAAAACAATTTCTATAGTATTTTGAAAACAATCTAATGTTATGGTTTCTAATGTAATGTAAAATGTAGTTTATTTCATAGTATTGTTTATAATTTTAAATAATTTTAAATTAATTTTATAATTAATTGTATATGAATTTGATGAATGGGATAGAATTTTTTAAAAAAATGAATAAATGTTTTTTTGTCACACACCATCAATGCCTTTTCATTATGATGAGGATCCCATGTAGACTCCTTTTTCATCACTAATATCATTACCTCCACCATCATCTCCACCATCACCTATATCATCTTATCCTCTTTCACTCCTAGAACCTAATGTAAGATCCACTGGAACAGGAGATGAACATGTTCAACTATCCACTTGTACTCTTTGTAGACATTCATTTATAAGGCATCCACTGACATCACTTACATTGAATTTTATTATTGTATATATTATTTTTCTATTTCTATTTAGAATGGAAAAACCATGGGATAATTTCCTAGTTCAAGAAAAAATGAAGGAATACAATCATCTCCACCTAAGTTGAATGAATATCACCATTTTTTATATGAAACATTTAAATGAAAAATATCCACATAAATTATTATTTTTAAATGTTGTCTATACTAATATATGCATGTTATTTATAAATTTCATCTTATATTTTATAATAAAATTAATTAAATGCATCATTAGTTAATACGTGTGTTATAAATGTTAGTTATTTATTTTTTAAATTCCATCTTATATGTTTATACATGTTTAATAATTTAATTTATTATCTAACATGGTTATTATTTATCATCTCACCTTTATTATTAATGTGAATTGAAAAATTCATCATAATAAAGATTGAAATGGGGAATTTTCTTCCAAATAAACCACCATCTATGACATATTACCAATTAGTGTACAAATTCTTTGAAATATATCTTTGGAAGTATTTATGAATAAATTATGATATCTATAAATTCTCTTGGTACATCTCTTTCTATTGACATTTCAATTATAATCACCCTAAACTTAAACTAAAATTAAACTACTCATCCATTAGGTATAGTTATTGCACAACCATACTAATTTTATAGTTATCTCTTCAACTACCAAACTTACATAAATAAATATTGGAATTAACTACGTGTACTTGTTTACCCTAATTCTAGTTTTTACACAAAATAGGCATAAACAAGCTAAAATTAAATATCTCTAAGCATGTATAGATAGAATAATTTTTTAGATATATCTAATAGGCTAAGTAATGAAAAAATTGTAATTATTGCAAATGTAAGATAAAACAAATCAATGAATTAAAATAAGTTTAAAAAATGATCACACCTTGACTATTTTGTAATTTTAAATCTATACTCTGATTGTCTTGACTATATTTGGATAGATCCTAAATTTATGGTCATGTGAACTAATATGAGAAAGATCCATAGTTGACAAGCTTGTTCTAGAAAATCCTAGCCACAACAAGCCCAACCACTCTGATTTTTCCCCTGTGGAGTTGGGTGTATCTATGTGCTATCATGTGTATCTATGTGCCATTAGGTATGTCTTTGTAGGGTTTTTCAATATGGGTTTTATGGTGCTTGTGAACTACATCTCTATTATTATGATTGTACCTTCACTTCAAAAATGTTTAGGGTATAATATTCTATGTGGCCAAATCTTCACTTTGACCTAGCTTTCACATTCTAAAATAAAACAAAATAATAGAGTTAGAAACTACCATAGCAACATTACAAACTATGTACCTTGCATACTTGGAATCATACCTCTATGTATTTATTTTGGTGTGTCAATGGAATAAACATAGTAAGGGTTTTAAAATCATCTTCCATAGAAGTGATCAATATAACTATTGAAGTCTAATCACCCTCCTTTGGAATAAGAGATGTTATAGAGAGATAAATATAGATAAAAGTGTGTAGGATTTAATTTAATAAAGAAAAATTTGAATGGATAAGATTGGATTTATTATTGAACCTTGGTGAAGTGGGGTGTTAAATGTTATCCTCTCTTTATTTTGATTTCTTGGGTTCCAAATTATCTTCTCACCTAGTTTTATGGATTGGTAAGACCTTATATTTATAGGATGATCTAGGATGAGTAAAGTATGTAGACCAAATTATAAACATAAAAATGGAAAGGGTTAAGGCTCATGAACAATGGTAAAAGAGATATAAACTCACAAATATAAAAGAGAATGGGTACAATTATGGGTACAATTATGCCTAGGATGGGTCCATATAACTACAAGTTTACTTAGGTGATAAGTCAAGCTCTATTTTTAAGGTATGGTTGGATATTGGATAAGATATAGTCCAAATGTATAAAACATACACCTTTTAGATAAATTATAAAATTATTTTAATCTCTATGAATGAAATATAGACTTATGTGGGATTAGGTCCATCCTATAAATGGGTTAAAACATATAATTCTTCCAAATAAGTCAAATTGGGATTAAAACATGAGAATAAGGGTTTTGTGAAAAATTTGAGTGTCTACCTATGCCCCCACTTTGACATGGTTATGTGAGTAAAATGCATGAGTATGTTAAATTTTAAATTCCAATAATTTGAAATACTCACCTTCACTTACCTAAGGAAGAATAAAGGGAGTTTTTCCTTGCCATTGATTAGTTGATACACTTGAAACATGTCCTAATTGATCTAGGTAGTTAAATTTCTTATGATATACATGCATTTTTAAAAATTGATCTTGATTTTTTTCAATTATCATATAGTTTTTAATTTTGGACTAGCATATAGTCATGCCATAATAAATTATGTAAAAATTCAAAGTTGAAAATGGGAGCAAATACTTTGACCCATGTAAAAAACACACTCCTAGATGGAAAAGATAAATAATGAGAATATACTTAAGGAGATATGTGTCCTTAGATGCATAGTGATCACCATATCAATGTAGGCACCAAGAAAGTACCTCAACATATATGTCAACATGATAGTGTATATAACATACTTTAGTTAGGACCACACAATTTTAGTGACAACATCCAAGTTAGTGGCTTGACTCACAAAACATGATGATACGAGGGTCCTCTATGAATAGAACACATAAATAAGAAAACATATAAACTCACAGGTAAAAAATCACACCAAAATAGTAAATTCAATAATTTAACAATCATAACATAGAATATCAATGTTTTAAGAGATTTATAATATACTAACATAATATGTAATAATTTAACAAAATATGAAAAATGATAAGCAATGATATATATCACCATTGAAGAATAATTTGAAATGGTAGTACCCTAAAATGAGGAAATTTTATCCATGAAATTTTCCCCTCCAAGATGTGAATGCACAATGTGAAATTCAATAATATGTAACCTAAGAATATGTATAACACTCACTCAAGAAATACCTTGAAAAAGAGATATGTATAAACCTAGATGATGAAAAACCTCCATAATAGGTGAATATGTAGCATGTATATATATGTTTTTAAAATTTTCATTCTTCCATTGTTTTTTAATTTTTGCAATGCTTCTAAAATTTGAATTTTTTCCAATGTTTTTGAATTTTTTGAAAATTTTCCAATGTTTTGAAAATTTTAAAAATTTGCAATGTTAATATATTTCCACTAGGAAATATGTGAGCTAAGTAGTCATCAATAATGATAAACATAGAATTATAAAATTCATAAATATTGTACTAAAAGTGTATTAATGTAATTCAAATACATAATATACGTCCAAAAGTGAGTATAAAAATGAGATGTCATGACATATTATAAGGCCAACCAAAAAATGAATTATGATTTAAGATACATTGACATCATGGGGAAGACCTATTTCCCCATGATATGAAAATTTATCAAGGAAAGCTACATATATAAATGATTTCCATTGTATGTAAATTTTAGATTTTTAAGTTAAGAATATGTAGTGCCAAATGTATATAAAATACATGCATGGATAAAATTACCTCATAGGAAAGTATGTGTCATGTACATCACTGTGAAAGATATATTTAAGTGAAAAATTCATATGACAATCAAGCAATGCCAATATGTAAAAATATGCTAATAATAAGAAAGTTTTAAATACTAAAACAAGGCAAGGCATTCAAGTAATATGTATTTTTAAATTAATAGATATATAACCAATATAATGTGTAGAATGAAATAAAAATGCCACACCCCATTGAGTAGATTATGATGAAGTCATTCTAAAATAAAATAATATTAAATCAATGGGAAACATGTGAGGGCACAAAATTACCCAAATTCAAAGATGTATACATATATGTAGTCAATAAATATCATGCTTAGGTATGGTGACCCCATAGGAAAATAGATATAATCATGTATGAAACCATGTTTTCAAATTTTTTAGTTGTATACATATAACTAATAAAATATAGCACAAGAAAGCATGGGGATATACAATAAATAAAAGGATCAAGGATAAAAAATTAGAGGAATGAGATGAGAAGGATTTTAAGCACCTATAATCTTCCCTTAGAATTTAATGTATGTTATGGAAAAATGTCCTGATAAGTATATTGTCATGATCTAGAGGAATAGATTAAATGCTAAGAAAGGGACCATTAATCAAATGGTCAAGGCTAGTAGAACACAAAAAAAAATAATAAAAATTAATGAAAATAAAAGATAAATACCATGTGAAACTTACAAAATAGAAGAATGGAATCAAACCAAGGAGAAGGCCTAAATCAAAGTCAAAGACTTGAATTTGATGTTGTATCAAATGTGCTCTTCGAATTAAAAATATGTTAAATATAGCATGAATAGTTTCATGTACATAATTAAGATATGTAAACATCATGGAAGTAATCAATTCAAACATGATGTGTGTAAATATATCTCTATATTGAAAATGTGATTACTTATAAAAGCATGAAATGGCTCCCACCCAACAGAGCCATAAATATATTCATATATGAATCTAGCTAGATTATCTCACCTCTTATCTATGTTAAGGTATACCATTAAAAAATAAGTGTGAAAAATGAATGCATAAAATTTAGTTATATGTATGATGTGTATTTGATGACCAATATAAAGGCAAATAAAAATTAGATTTTTTAATCTTTCATGAATGTTTTTAGATTTTAAATTTTGAAAAAGTGAACATTAGGAAGAAGGCACATGTAAGGCACAACATATAAAATAATAAATCTATGTCTAATAATATGATACAATAAACATGCATTAAGGATGATCACCATATATATATATATTTATTTGTATTTTATCAATGTTTTTATATTTTATAAATTAGTTGAAACAACGTATGATACCTATATAAAAATAAGCAAACAAAATATATAATACAAGAGGGGTTCAAAATATGTATGTGTGGAAGCCCTTTATTTCCAACAAGTAATTAATATATGTGTCTAAGGCCATATGGACACCCTAGAAAAGATTCATCAAATGGTAAATGACCATCACAAAAGTATTGATATTGATTACTAATGATAAACTATTTGGGTTTTTAAATATTAGGATGTGATTTTGCAATGCTAACTTCTAGTGATGCTATAGTTAGAGATAGACTTTATATTTGATTTTGAAAGTTATTTATGGAATGGGTAATAGTTTTTAGGTCACGTGTATAAATGGTTGTACTTGTGATAGGTTTAATCAAAATTTAGATCTTGTCATTGATAATAGAGATAGCTTCACTTTTTTTTATAGGCATAGGATTCAAATATGGGTTGAAAAGTATAGGCAATTACCCTAGGAGAGTATATGTGATAAGATATTTTATTTATAATCTTATTGGCTTCATGTATCATCTCATAGATGTGGTTAGTGTTTGTTAGAATAATTATTTATAAATGTTCAACATTGCAATAAAGAAGTATGTTTTAATCTATTTTGTTAATGTAAACTAAAATGATATGTAATTAATGCTCACACAATGGTACAGACCCTTAAAAATTAAAGGGATGAGAAAAAACTAAAGTGAAAAATATAAAAATAATATTTGAAAATGATTAACCAAACCCTAAGAGGATGCGGGTTTATGAAAACCTAAGTTGAATGTAAGAAAGAAAATGAACCATAGCTAAACATTTGAATGATATATGTACTTAAATAGTAATTATTGTTTGGGATGAAGCAAACATGAAAATAAGTTGGATCTAAAATTAGCCATGAAAGTATGAAAGAAAAGGGTTGTATGAAACCCTAGGTTACAGGTTTGAAAGAGTTAAAGTTCACCACTTAGGTTCACCCTAATTCTGGGTTTTACAAAAAATAGGTATAAACAAGTTACAATTAAATAATCTAAACATATATACTTGAAATAAAAAATTCATATCTATCTAAGAGGCCAAGTAATGAAAACAAGCTTAAGTGCCACAAATGTAAGCTAAAGAAAATTAATAAATTGAAAAAGAGGTTAAGAAATGATCAAACTTTTACTATTATATAATTTTAAATATGTACTTTGACTATGTTGACTATATTTTACCTACTCTTGAATCTATAGACCTACATAGTTCTCTAAGACAAACCCATATATGTACAAGCTTGTTTGGATAATCTTATCTATAACAAGCCTAACCACTTGGGTTCTTTCCCTATGTCATTGGGTTCATCTCTATGGCATGTGTGTGTCTTTATAGGGTTTCAAAATATATGTTTTTTAGTACTTGTGCAATGCGTCTTCTTGATTATGATCGTATCTTCACTTCGCATATGTGCAAGGTATAAAATGATGTGGACCTAAATATTCAATTTTAACTTACCTTGTATACTTCAAGAAATAAAAAAAGTGATAGAGTCGAGAAACCATCACAGTAGCATTAAAAAATATGTATCCTTCACACTCAAAGTCAGACCTACACATAGTTCTTATGGTGTGTGAATGGAATAGTTTGAGTAAGGATTTAAACTTTATCTTCCCTAGAAGTGATCAATGTAACTATTTAAGTCTAAATACCCTCCTTTGGCAAGGGATGTGGTAAATAGATCCTGATGGATATATATCTCAAGTATGTAGGATTTGATTTAATGAAGCACAAATCAAATGGAGAAGTTTGGTTTTAGGCTTTGCCCTAGGTGATGTGGTGTTTCAAATGTTCCCAACCTTTTGTCTCTTGACTCTTTGATTCTATATTCTCTTCTCACGTAATTCTATTGCTTGACAAAATCTTGTATTTATAGGATGATCTAAGATGTTTAAATTATGTTGGCCATATTTTGAAAATACAAATGGAAAGGGTTGAGGCTAATAACCAATGGAAATAAAAATATGGACATAAAAAAGCTAAAATAGACAAACCCATATGATTATGGGTTTGTCTAGGATGGGCATGTGTATTTAAGATTTTTCCTAAGGGATAAATCTTGATCTATTTTTTAGGTAGGGATAACTAATGGATAAAATGAAGTACATATATATAAATATATATATATATATATATATATACCTTTTGGATAAACACATAAATATTTTAAAGCTCTATGGACCAATATTGACTTATGTGGGATTGAGGCCATCATAGAAAAGGGTTAAAATGTAAAAGTTTCCTAAATAATTTGACTTAGGAATAAAACACATGAATAAGGAATTTATGCCAAGTTTGGGTGTCTATAGTAGTGTAATTTAATAATAAATAACACTGGTAATTCAATGCATTTATTCCTAGTTTTGATTAAGATGGCATGTATACACACATGTGCATGTGTGTGCATGGACGTGCACACACCCCTGTGCACACACTTATACACACACACATACAAACACATGATCTTCATTTAATAATAGGTGATTAACATAAGCATTTTATAATATTGATAATTGAATTTTATTTATTGGATAACTTGTTTGGATTTTTAACCAATCCCTTTATTTTTGTACAAATGTAAATGTTAATTAATTTATTTTTAAATTTCATATTATGTGTTTGAACATGTTTAATGATTTAATTTACTAATTAACATGTTTATTATTTATTATCTCACCTTAATTTTTGCTTTAAAAAATGGAAAATTTAATATTATTATTTACTTTAAAAAATATTTTGGGGGTAATAGAAAGGTGGTATAAATTATGCCACCTTTGCATCACCCTACACCCTGAGATTAAAATAAAAAGGGGAAAGGCCATATAACCTCCCATATTTCATTTTTTTTACTTTTTTGGGATGAACAAACAATGAAAAAGACTATGTTGTAGAGAAAGGATAGGGTCAAAAGTTCAAAGGGCCCATAAAATACACAAAATGTCAGGGGTCAAATATAGAGGAGGAAAATTATCAAGAGGGAATGAGAAAGGGAAGATTTTATTTTATCAAGAATAATACGGAAGAGAAAGAATGGTATGGAGTGAAAAACTATGTACAACTGATGAGGAGGATGAACACTTCATATATAAAAAGAGAGAGGTATGTAAATGGTTTTCATATCAATTTTTTTTCATACAACAAACATATTTATTCATATAAAAATCCAAAAGAAACTCGATAAATTGTTTTACACAACATTTTATTTACAATATAAAAATTAAATAGAAACATTAGAAAAAATAACAAATAAAAGCTCTAGAAAAAACAAATAAAAACCAAAAAATAATAATAAAAATCTATAGGGAAAATAATAGGTAGAAATCCAAAAAATTTAAACCTTAGTGAAAATAATAAGCAAAAACCTTACATAAAATAACTCACAAAACCATTTTTCAATGAAAAAATAAGAAGAAACCTTATCAAAACAATAGGGATAAACATTAGGAAAATGATGGTACGAAATTCTAAACCCTTAAACCCTAGAAAAAATAACAAGTATAAACTCTAATAAAACCCTAAAAAAATAACAATAAGAAACTCTAGGAAAACCCTACCAAAAATAACAAGAAAAAATCTTATGAAAATCCCTACTAAAATTACTGAATACATGGATATGGAAAAAAAACTAAAAACATAATTTATTTTTCATATATTACAAATTATCTTTATTCAAGTGTCTTAAATTTATGAGATATATATATATATATATATATATATATATATATATATATATATATATATATATATATAATTTAACAAACACTATTTTTTAATATTATGTACATAAGAACAAGTAACCCTTTGGCTATGGCTCAAATCTTTTGAAAATGACATTGCATAGTGTGGGGGTATTGAGGAACCAGGGTTTTTGAAGCCACTGCATAAGATATAAAGGAGCATTATTACAACCCTCATTACCACATCCATCATGTGCCTCTAGGATCACATGTATGTTTATATTCTTATGTGTACCACATCCTTGAGGTGATTTGATGGTCTACTTGTGGTGAGATTCTTGAGAAGATCTATCATATTTCACATAATTGAAGGAAGTCAAGGAGGTAAACATTTTATTTTATTCTATCATATTTTTAGACATGTTATTTATTTTATTTTATAATTTATTTAGTTTTTTAGATCCTTGTCTGTTATGCTAGCTTACTTGCAACATTGTCAATCTAATTTCACTAATTTAAATGACAAGAGACCACCACATAAACCTTGAGGAGGTGTTTTTTTATAGAATTAATGGGGGGCATAGATTAAACACCTAATTTAGAGGGATCAACCATCTTGTCTAATAGTTGACAAATATAAGTATTAACTATTAGGCAGTCTGTAGGTAAGATTATATGTTAATGATGTCATGAAAATATTACAAAATGTTCAAGGAAAGTAAGTGTTAGTCTAATTTTATTTTTTAGTTTAATCAATTATTTTAATTTATTAAATTTTTATGTTATATTTTTTAATTTTTTTTAAATTGATGTAATTTTGTTATTTTATTTTATATACTTTAAAAAAAGAATTTTTTGTTGGGCCAAAAAATTATTTGTAGAAAATTTCCACTTGGAATTCAAATGTCAACCATTTAAACATAAAAATGGTTGGTTTATAATGTCAAATATTTTGGTATCATTCTTGTCCTGGTGATGAGCCTAAGAGGTTTCTCAAAACATTGATGATAATTATGGATCATATTGTAACTTCTCCATTACGAGATGCCAATTCTATACATTGTAAATTCTCAGCTAGTAGTTGGTTTATTATATTCAAAAGAGTTTAGTTTCACCTAATAGGATATGAATATTATTGAAAAATTTAGGGTAGAGGTAATTATGAGGATGAGGTGACATATATGGGTATGATAGCATAATAAATTTGAATAATTTATTTATTTATTTATATGTTTATATTAATTTATGAAAAAATTAATGTGAATGATAACTACATGGGTAATATGCATGAGGAGAGACTAATTCATTGGCTTCAAGGCATGAATGTAGTTGTGTAGAAAATATAATATGGAAAGTGACAAAAATGGGATATCAAATGACCTAGTAATTTTAGAAAATAAAACTATAGAATGAAAAATTTAGTTATTTATTTATATTCATTAATTACATTTGTTTTATGTTTTTATATTAATATAGGGGTTAAAAGTATATATGGAAAATACAACTAATTCATAATGAGCTAGGGGAAGTTGGGACTCATCCTTTGGGTCAATTGAGTGTAGAATAAGATACTTGAAAATTTATATATTTATTTAAATAATGTAGCTTGAAAATTTTAATCCATACTTAAATATCTTCAATATTTAATTATTTTCGTAGGAGAATATGCGTGACTTTAATGCCACTAAGAAAGTGCAAGGGAAACTAAAAGCCCATGGATGGAACACCAATGCATTTAATAAGTGGGCACATTTTATGGGGTTTATATTGGTAAGAAATTATTTGTTATTTAGAATAATTTAATATTTTCTATTTAATATAAATATAATTTGGATAATTTTAATAATTATTAAATAATATCATGGTAGGGTCAATTTTAGTTGATGGTTCTGATTTTAGAGAAGGGTGATCATGATGATGATCTTAACTATAACTACAATAATCTATCATTGCATGGAGTGGAGTACAATCCAAATAGTATAGACAAAAATCTCATATATTTTGATGATGATAATGAGCTCATAGATGATGATGGTGACTAGTATATAAGATGATGATAGCTCTTAGCCATAGTTTTTATATACTTTGTAGTTTGAACTCTTATTATTGTATTGTATATGAGAACTTAATTATTTTCTCATCTTCAACATTATACTCTCATCTATGTTATTTTTTTGCCTATGACATTATTTTTTTTGTGGAATTGTTACCTGCTATTTTAGCATTTAAAAACACATTTAAAAAAAATGTTATCTATTATTTTAACATTCTTATTTATATATAAAAATATGTTATTATTAAAATATTTTTTATATTTTGAATGTAATATTTTAATAATATTTTAATGGAATTTTAATATTATATTTTATATTATTTATTTATATTTTAAATATGTTATCTACATTCACATGTGTGTGTGTGTGTGTGTGTGTGTGTGTGTGTGTGTGTGTGAGAGAGAGAGAATGTAGATAACATATTTAAAATATAAATAAATAATATAAAATATAATATTAAAATTCCATATATATATAATCATAATATACATTTTTAAATATTAAAAATTTAAAATATAAATTTGTATATATAGTATCATAAATTATATATTTATAAAAAATTAAAAAATAAATGTAATATAATTACTTGATATTCAAATAATTATTGTACATTTATTTGTTTAATTGTTTTATTTTGATCCTAACATAAAAATGGCGTAATAATGGTGCTAAAAAATATCACAAAATTAATGCAAATGTGGTACAAATCTGGGACAAAGGTGGAACAAGAGTCTCACAACTAAAAATGTTTATTTTCTTCACCTTTGTGCCACACAAAATGATGCAAATTAAACAAAGTTTCACCATAAAAAACATCAAAAATAGTCTATTTACATTGCAAATTTGACCTTATAGTGACACTAGTTACACTTCATATAATAGTGTTTACTTTTTTTGTGTGTTGCTATGCTATTTCCAAAAGCACCATACCACATTACACTATTATGACACGTGATGAGATTTGGGTGGGGAATATGTATACACCTATATTTTTAACTTACTAACAATTTATATTGTAGGACTTGTCAATGCACAAATATCCTTAAGATCATCTCCTAAGGAGTGCATTGGGATTTGGGTAGGCTAGCTCTTGCTAATTTTTGAGAGTCCCCATGATCATCTATTATATATACCTATATTAATGATTAGGTCAATAAATTAGTCCAATGTCCATTTTTCCCTTTCTACCTCTTATTCATATTTGTAAGTCTTTTTTCTATTAAATCAACCTTTTTAAGTTATTTATACAATTATCTTTATATTTTCCTAGTGTATCGGCCAACTTGACATAATATTATCTCTAGTGTCACTTTTTATATTGTATCGACTAGGTTGACACAATAATGCTTTTGGTATATATTCATTTGGATTGATTTGGTGGGGCTGACTCCATATACTTTTGAAATAGGCTACTTTTAAGGATTTGATTCATTATAAATGGTTAAAACATATATTTTTTAATAAGAAACACATCTAATCTATTATGCTTGTACACACAATCCACATTTAGTAATAATAAGAAGAATTAGGGTATATAAGTTTATACTTGGAGCTCTAGTTTATATAATATATTTGAACATCATAAAAAGAGAAGTTAAACCAATGAGGTTCACCTAGTATTTGGAGTCCTAAAATAAGGATACTTAGGTCTTTTTCCTTACATCTTGATCTTCACCTACAACATCTCTTACAAAGTGCCACTTGAGCCAAGAAGGAGATCGATGCACTGGCATGTCAACATAAGATAAGTATCCATATCCCTATAATCTTTCTTTATTTACTTTGGTATGTATTTGAAATATTGGTATATTATATACATCCATGCTTAGATTAATCTATGCAAGTTAGTTATGTTATATTTTTTTATTTCCTTTGTTTACACCCCTTTATCACAAATTTAATTTAGATACCTATTGGTTACTTCCTAATGGAATTCCTATCTCTTTAGTTTAAATATATTAAATCTAGGATCTAGGTGAGTATTTCTTCATCAATTAGTTGCATAGACTTCTTAATTATATTCTTATTATCTTTATTACAAATACATCTTACTTGCGACCCCACTTTGCTTTGTGACATAGAATATTATATGTATTTTGGATCTAGTATGGTATTCTCCTTTTTATCATTTCATAGGAAGTTTATATGTTCTGAACTTATTCAACCTACATACATGCACAATATATACTTTGGTTTTATAATTACTTATTCATAGTGTAGTGACGTGTAAAGTTATTCAATAGTTAGTTATGTAATAAATTTGATTTATAAAATTTTAGATCTCACTATTAGATCCATATTAAAGGGAGAGAATATTAATCCAATGTATTAGATTTAATATCATCTTCCCTAAAGATGGATCCAATAGTGATATCTAGAATGTCAAAAATCAAATTTATGACATAGTGGACTCTAGAAGAACCTTATATAGTATATACTTTGTTATCATACACAAACTTGAGGTAGTGGTGTAATGTGGATGGGATATCTCTAATTTGATATAGTTATTTATGTCCAAGTAATATATCACATGTCTTATTATCTAAAAATACATAAAACAATACTATAAGGGTCTTATGACCCATAATGACAAGTAATGTGATACCCTTGATGGGTGTCCTTGCGATACTATTATAACTCTTAAGAATCATGGTTATACTAGGTAAGTCTTATTGAGTATACCCTCTACTAGTAATAAATGACATCATACGTAAGTTTTTACTTGAACCATTATCTACCACAATGCCATGTGTAATTGTAGGATGCAAATTAAAATAAAATAAAAACATGTATAAATAGTGAACCACTCTTATCATTATTCATTGGAGTCTCATGGTGATAAATTGTAAAAAATAGAGTTTGATTTCATGAACCTATGACCATACCTATAATACCATATATAATATTCTCATTAAAAATATTTGGTTAATGTGTAGATATTACCATGTGAATATTATCTTACTTTAGAGCATCATGATTTAAAAGTGGATCATTAAATATTTTCAAGCATTGATTTAGTGTAGCAATTGATTCATTCAATGTAGAATCATATACTTATGCTTAACTAATATTGATATCAATTATATCTTGTATCTTATATATTATGTCTTGATGTATAACATATATTGGTAGTATGTCTTTAAAATATATGGTACTCCTAATATGTATTCACATCATAGCTCCTAGATACAAGTCGATATGTATCAAAAAAACACTATGGAAGTAATATATTGAATATCTATGGTACTCACAATATTTATACAAATCATAGATCTTGGGTAAAGGTCGATACATATCCAAACTATAATGTGCAGGTAAAGATATCATGTTATAGTAAATAAACCATTTAATCACTTGGTGAGGAGGTGTGGATAACCATGTAAATTGCTAAGGAGATCTATAAAGAAGAACAAAAATGTTAGGTGGTTACAACATTCCATTTCCTACATTTATAACCTCATTATTAGATTTGAAAATAAGATTATCATTATCCTTGGCTTTGAAAATTGATTTACCTTTATATTTGGAATTGGTAAAGGCATGGGAATTAGATCCATATTTGAACATGTTGGGCTCTAAAGGTTTGATCTCATAGTAGTGAACCATATGAAAAAGCTCATTAAAATATGTATATGTGTTAAATATGGCTTTGTCTTTGATAGGTTGAAATAAATTTTTGGAGAAAACACATTTTAAATCATAATCAAGTATTTATTGAGACATTTTCATAATTAGTCTTGAACCTAAGTATATACTCCCTAAATTATCATTAGGTCCTTGTTTAGGTTGACAAAATGTGAACTTTTGGTGAATAATAATAGAAAAATGAGCTAAGAAGATATCATAAAAATCATTGAAATGATGCATGAATCCCATAGGCATTCCATCAAAAAAATCCAAGGCATAGTACTTAAGAATTTAGGAATGATCTTGGTCATTAATATGTCATTATGTGTAAAACTAAATCTTGAAGAAATAAAAGATCAAATAGGATGCAAAGGATAATCCTTACCATTATATATTTCAAATTTAGGCACTATAAAATAAGTAGGCAAAGGTAAGTGGGGATCTCATACACCACACATTGTGTAATATATCATGAGATGTGACCACATGGCTTGGTATTTTAGATCCTTGGGAAGTTTATTTGATTTATGCTTACATATCTTGAATATCTTGTTGTATCAATGAATTTTTAGATGTAGTATCATGTGTATAAGTCAAATCATGATATGTATTTTTAAGAATGGATTATATAGTTTTTTTATTAAGACCAAGACCAATAAATAAAACATTATGAGTATATTGATATGGTCCACTAGGAGTTACCAATGAAGCATTATGTTCTATAGGAATACAACCTTAAGGAGAAGTACTAGGTGGAGGCATAAAATTATTAGTATGAACACTAAATGCACTATCCACACCACCTGATGTATAAGGGGATCCTATATTAGGTGGATTAGAAACATTCAAATGGAAATTTACTTATAATTTGTAGATTATTTAGATAATTTTATCTTATTTTGTTCTTCTCTACAACATAGATCATTACATCAATTTTTGTAGGGACCATCAAAAGATAAATTTCAAAACTAGATTCAATCATAGTATCAAAGTTTGGTAAATATTTATCATTGGAATAATTGGCATTATTTTCACAATCATTATTATTTTCATCATTAAAATAATTTGTTTCATCATTAGGAGCATAATAAGAAATACAATCAATAATAGTAGGAGCATAAGGACATGCATCACTAAAAATTATCATTTTAAAATTCATATAAGCATAAGTACAATGAAAAAGAAGCTAAATAAAATAAATAGTAACATAAATAGATAATTTACTTCACCCATTAGGGATTTTAGATATATACATCTTATTATCATAAGGCGTAAACATGAGAAACATGAAATAAGATAGTTATAATGATAAAGTATTGAGGAACATAGTAAGATTTAAAAATAAAATTGGGAAGGTGGAAGTCAAACCTTAGGAGGCATAAATATAACCATAGAATGTTGATAGGTTTAAAAGTGGAGGGGTTCACAAATTTATTTTAACTAAATAGTACATAAGGGATAAATGTCATTATGTAATAGTAAAATGATGTGCACACTCAAAAATTTAAGATAATATAATAAATTAAAGATCTAAATTTCCACAATGTGATGAAATAGAGATTAAAAGTACCATGTAATGATAAAAAAATAATGAAAATGTACCAAAATATAAATAGAGAGATAAGTGACTAAAATTGACACACCTTTGCCCTATAATTGACTTTTGAGATTGAAAAACATGTAATGAAACTAGGAAAGAATATTTCTTGGGAAGCAGACTATGTTTATGGAAAATGGACAAAATCAAAAAATCATTGATTTTGACCCAATAGAGAATCAACAATTGATTATGACCCTTTGTTACCAATTGTGACATGTGTCTATGATTGTGACCTCTATTTATTTTCAAGATCTAAAACTTATGAAGGTGCTTCAATAGAGAATGATGATTAACATATTAGATTCACTTCATTGAATTGGTGTGTTTTATCCTCTTAATATGCTTTTATTTTAGTTAGCCTAATTAGTGATAATTTTTCTAGAAGAATAAATTATGTGTAAGGTTAGTGGCCTATACACCCTCTTAATGGGTTGCACCTACATATCATGCATGCTCAAAATTAGGGCTTGATGTATTTATAGTAATTTCGACTATTCCTGACCCAATGAGAGAAAATAATTAACCTCATTTACATAGATTAAAATATAACTATATGATTCACTATGAATTTATATTGGTACATGTGTGATGACACAAGGTGGATGTGGGAAAAACTAAGACAATGTTTAGGATATTGAAAAAATATGAATACCTATTGATAAGACTTAATCAATGTGATTGAGAAACTGGACTTGTAAGAGATCCAAATTATAGGAGACTTAATTTCTTGATACTTTATGGCTTAGGATATATTTGTATATATAAGCTTATAGACACATTTACATATAGGCCAAGATTTGAAGATAGTGATAAGCAGTAATCAAGGCACATGAAATCAATCTAAGATAAAATAATACACAAAAGGAAAGGGTCAAAATTAGTAGACTATCGATTATGAATAGAGATAAAAAAGACTCAAAACATAGATCAAGATGAGCAGGGGATGATTGTATGGAATCTTTATGCTAATAACTAATGGATGTAATATGTTTATAAGGAAATATATATGACACAAGGTTGTCAAGGGTTTAATGTGGATAGAAATTATGTGTAAATGTTAGGATTTGATCAAAAATCCTTAGTGTTATCATAGGTTAATAATAAATATTATAAAGGGGCATGCTATTTTGTGTAAAACACACCCCATTATTTATTAATGTTATTAGTGAATAAGTTAGTAAGTAGGCTAGTTGGTTTTACAGGTAATATTCTCATATGAAAATAAGTTGCTAAGTATTTATAGAGTGGTTGATTTAATAGTTCAAGTTAAATCAATAAATAGGGATTCCATTAAGTGTTGGGGGTTAAGGAGTAAAGGCACCCTCTTATTCTTTTTTACTAAAAAATAATAAATTTCTTGTTACCCATCATAGTGGGAATAAGATTCAACTTAGTAAGTTTGTCTAGTAAATTTAATCAGTGGTATTAGAGCATGATTTGGCAGAGAAATTTGTGTCAAGATAAAGTGGTGGGATTATGGTTGAGAGATGATGAGGCCATGTGAAGAACATAATGAGTTTTCAAGGCTAATAATGAGTTTTACATTGCACTTTTAATATATTTTTTTTCAATTTTTTTTTTTTGGTTGTAAATTCAATATTTATAATAAATATATGTTGAATAACAATGGATTTTGTCTGAGAAAAGTCTCATTGAATGAATGAAGACCAAATATATTTTAATAAAAGGAAATATATTTGCTTTCTTTGGATTGACTGAAAAGGCATATTTTTTTGGTTAAATTTGTTTTTTATTTGTAATTATTTTTTGATTATAAAATATTTGTTTGCAGCATTGGAAGGATGTAGTGGCATTAAAAATATTAAAAAAGAGAATGAAAAACCAATAATAGGTATTAAAAGGCATTAAATAGGAGTTCAAAATTCTTAATGGAGTTGAAATAAAATCATGAAATCCAAATGTCATGGTGTTGTAACTCACATAATAGCATTACATATCTTCACAAAATTATGGAAAATATTTTTTGAAAAAAGGTGTTGGACTATACATAGCGTTATTATTATTTTTTTAAATGACTGCAAAAAATTTCAAACAGTGTTAGAATTGCATTACTATGATGTAATAGGTTGAGGTGGTGGTTTAATTGGGCCCTTCAGTTTATTATTCATCTCACATCTAATATTTACTCATGGGTGCATTTTATGTGTTTTTTTTGAAAACTCAAAAATAAAACACCTTATATGCAAGATTTTCACTTTATGCTTTTTAAGTGGTATTAGATTAAGTGGTTGGTGTTATGTTGTGAGTCACTTGGGAGAGTAATAGTTTTAAAGTTAAAATCCATTCAAGTGTATTTTTTTAATAAAAGTTTATTTTACATACTTTTGCTTTAAAATAGGAATATTTCAACATATTCTTTTTTCAAGTTACAGGCATTATGTGAAGTGGAGTCAAAAGGTGTAATATTTGAGATATAAGTGTGTAATTTTTTTGAATTGTTTTTATTTAGGTTAAGTGAAAACCCCATAAAAAACCCACTATGTGCTCTATACAAAGGTTAAGTGAAAAATCTCATAGATGCATTTTTGTGTGATAGTGTGTTTATATTAGTTTGTGTGAAGCCTTTTCATTTTAGTGCAGTTTTATTTTAAAAAACTCCTAATTCAAAATTTTATTTTTGACAAATGTCATTTAATAGTTTCTAGTTATGTTTATTGGAACCAAGTCCCAAATTTTGTTATACTTAGTGTAGTACACCCATTTTCACCTTAATAGTTTTCTTCCTTTAGGAAGTGCAACCAAGTCCTAAGATTTGTTACTATTCAAAGAAATAAGTTCTTATATCATAGTTTTCTACCATTTAGGACACTTCAAATCTTGATGATAAGTATCTCAATCCTATTATTTACTCTATATTGAATTGTAATTAATTAATTTGAATAGAAATAAAATAATATAAATTAATATACAATAGGGTATAATAAAATAAAAATAAAGTACAAAACTTCAAGTATGCTACCGATAATAAATTGTTAAGGAAAGTACTTATCTTGAAATTAACTGATTTTTGAATGTACAAACTATTCGTTGATTTAGAACCGATTAGATCTAACTCAGGATTGTGTCACCACATAAATCATAACTTAAAAATATAAATGGATAGGAGCACACTAGGAGAACATGTCCATAGTATAGATCTATTTTCTACATGTTATGTTATGCCTATTGATTGTACTTATGATTTTTTAGTTGGATCAAGTTTGATTGACTACAAGGGTTTCCTATATCTATGTTGGGGTAGAATAGATGTGTGGAAGATATAAAAAATCAAATCCCTAGTCCTTAAAAAGAACACACAAGGAAATTAAATGAAAAAGGGAAAAAAACTCAGGAATTGGGAATGGTTGAGCTATTTTAAGAAAACCCCTTATTGACTGAGTGTTGCCTACATAGCCCAAAAGGGCCTTAGGCTGATGTAGTTCTCCCTTTAGGTAAGAGTATATAATCTATGATGAATTAAAATATAATATTATTTATAATGTTTAAAAATAGATATCCTTAACCTATAGTAAAACACTATTAAATTTGGCCTAAGACTATAAGAAAACAACATAATTGAATTTGGAAAGAATAGTGCTCTTTTGCTCAATGTAGAATGATTTTGAAAGTATGTTTCTAGATGAGTAAATTGAGAGGCCTTGATGTGATTTTACAGATTAATATTCCAAATATCTATGTTATCCAACTTTATGAAAAGCATGAGAGTCATTGCTAAACTTTTAAATTTTAAAAAGTGTCCATTGGAATAAAGAGGATATGACTGCATTAGGGGACAAATTTGTAGTGTGACTCTATCTGCTTAGTACAAAATTATCCTAGAATGTCATAAAGTTTTGAAACTTTCTATCAGGGATCTATGAGAAGAATAAATATGAACAAGCATGAAATAGGGACGTTTGCATGTTATTTACTTAGTACTTGTAAGATAATGAAGGTTCCTTTGTAAGGATTTTTATTAACTGAATGTCAACAAGACCAAGTTGGTAAGGATGTCAAAGTATTATCAAGCATTTTTTGGTCACATTTTAGTGCCTAAATCCCCCTTTATTCTAGCAATGCATAAAGTTAATAGAGTAAAGGAAATGTAAAAATTGATTGTGTATAAACACTTTGGCTTCATCATGAAGATGTGGTTAATTGAGAGTGATCAAGTCTCAATTGTAATAATCAATTAATATTCTTGAGTTGGAAAGATTGTATCCTCCAACCCTCATATAGTAATATGTAATGCTTGAATAAAATGGGAACAAAAAAGTGGTTTGTTAAAGTGCAACCAAAATGTTGAGCATCACTAAGCTCTCACATGGATTACTTGATAAAATAAAAAGAAGAGGTGGGAACTAGTACATGGATCAATAAAGTGAAACAAATATGTGGAACATCACTAAGCTTAAACATGGTCCACTTACAAAAGATAAATCACACTACTACAGATGGATCTTCATTCAAACTATAAATTCTTGAAACTTTAAAAAAGAAAAAAAATGATTTTTACAAAGTATTAGCTTAGTTATGAATGCATATGATTCCTCATATTCTATATAGAGTTCCAATTTGATCTTTTGAAAATTATTTGACAAAATTTAGCTTTCTTTGTAAAAGTGTATCTGTGCTCGAGTATTTGTAAGAGTGAAGTGCATAAGCAAGCCGAATGCCCTTGTCATCTAAAAATTATGATTTTTACATATTGTAAACTTTAAAATCTGAAATATATTTCTTTTGAATGCTTTGGAGATAATCTAATTCCTGCCATTTGATATGAGGGAAATTGCTTGCAAATCACTTGTCTCAAAAAAAAGAAGTGAGAGCATTTGTGAAAGATATAATCATGTAATAATATTATGAATATTTTAATTGTATTAGAATATTAGAGAATAAAATTGAAGCATATGAAGAGTTTGTATATTGCATTGCATTGTGTAATTGAAATATAGCATTGAATAAGTGTATAAAGCATGCAAATAACTTACAAATGTTGAATATGTATTGTAAACATAGTATGTTTTGAAAAAATGAAACATTCAAGCACATAAGTAATATTTACATGACATGGATCATGGAACCATATATATACATAATGTATATGTAGTAGTGCATAATAAGAATCATGGAACCATATCATGCAATAATGAACATGTAAGAAAAGTCACACAATGTCATGTAAGAAGTCCCAAAGGCCAAATACAAGGGACATGCTAAATGCCATATAGGATTAGAAGGTTTGCATAAGTATCACACATAAAGCCCAAAGCCTGAATAAAAGGGACATGTAAATGTCACACAAAAATAGAAGGACAAAGGCCATACACACATGGCATAATGATTCCATATAATCAAGAGGGTGTATATTGAACATACACAAGGATGAGGGTCACATTTAGTAAGCAAACAATTTGAATGATGTTATCTAATGAAACAAGCATATAGAGTAAATGAAGCTAGCATATTAGGATCATATGCATTGATGTTAATGTTATAAAATAACATATTTATCATGACACATATAAATTATGAGTGAAAATAAGACATTTTTTTGTTATAGTACAACATGAAAAAAGAGATTATGGATAAATACAACCTATAAAAGATTTTGTATAGAATAATTATATGCCCCCAAATGAGCAAGGTTGTTAGGTAAAAGTTTCACCTAACATAAAAACCATGTGAAAGTATGTCTTAACTTAAAATTTGACTGATATCTATATATGCATTATGTTCTATGAATAAATATTGTAAAAGAGGTTCTTATGATCATGTTGTATTTAAAAACAAAGATTGAAAAAACACAGGGATAGATATGTAATAGGATGAAAAGTATGTAATGCACTTCTATTTGGTTGGTGTGGCTTTGTCCAAACTGACCATATAAAAAAATTTATGATCATGAAAACTTCTTCTATGTATGAATATTTCTTTGTTTTGTACAAAAATGTCTTGTTTCACACTTAGATACCTTGTGAGAAGCACTATGTATTCAAAAAGTAATGAAATATGATATGTATTGAACATAAAGATAAATGACATGAAAAGATGTAATCCAACAACATGAAAATATGCTTACAAGTCCTAATTTTATAATTTTTTATATATTTTGATTTTTTTGTACTTTTTAGAATATATGCCTTTTTGTATTATTTTCATATATGAAAATTAGAATATACTTAAGTGAAAGCTGCAAAATATTTGAAAAATAAGGTAAGCAACAAGGTTTTGAAACTAAAATAAGTATGGGGAAATTCAAACAACCCTCAACAAGTTGTAAAGGTGCAAAATGATAAGAGGGAGGGCAAGCAATGTGTCCCTAATACATATGTGACTTTGAGTCATAAAAATGTAGTCTAAAAGATGTAAAGTATGGGGGAATATACATGCTCTGTAAATAAGAAAGAGGTTATATTTTATCATGTAATAAGTAGTAGTATGAGATCATGTAAGTTCCATAGGGTGTAAGATATGAAAAGTAAGCAAGTGGAGTGCCATAGAGATGTGTTATATATTATTTGAATCAGTTTAAAAATTAAGAGGGTAAGTACTTGTAGTCATCTAAAATTGTCACTTGAGTGCTAAGAGTGTTACTTGAAACCACCTATCCATAAGTTAGCCCCATACCTATCTTAGGTTATATTTAGACACTTATCCAATATTTGTGAGGGCCACACACATCTATAAAAATACCTAATGTAGTCCAAGACCCTCACTTTAGCATCTTATCCCCTAGTACTGTGGTAGCAAATTTCAAATATCAAGGGCACAAGGTTGTCTTAGTTAGTTCTAGATTCATTAAAACTAGGCATAATCATGGGATATTATCATATCACTCAACATTTAAAACTCAACCATGCCAATATTAATTCACATAAGACACATGCCTTATGCACTCACCTGAAGCATAGCTGAGAAGGGATTAGATCCTGCATTGGGATAGTTGTGCCATGGCATGAGACTTTACTTATGGGACTTGGTCAATTCAACATAGGCTTTGGTAGATTCATTGGCACATGAATTTTCTAGGCTAAGATTTATGGTCTATAGGTACAAGCCTATTTAGGGGAGATTCTATAGTCTTAAGGTGTAGTTCATTATTCACTAAGATTGGCATCATTTAGGGGCTTTAAAAGGTTAAGGGACTGCTCTCACTTTAATTATTCATACTTAGGCTAGCACTTCTTAACAAGGGAACACTTGTCACATCACCCTTTCTACACTTAGGCTATTCTCACAAGATATGTTGATGTTGAACTTAACATACAAATATTGAATTTATAACATTATAACCATTACATTCATTACACATTCTACTAACAATATCAAAGGTATGTAAACTAGAAACATTGTATGTGAAACAACCTTAATCATTTATTAATGAAAGTTAAAATAGAATAGAGTATATAGTTCATGGCAATAAAATAAAGTAAATGCTTAAATATAACTATTTAATGGCCTAAAGGCTCATAGGAGATCTTGGGAATATACACTTGGAGCCTTAGTGGCATCCATGTTATTTATCATACTAGTGGCAGCTATATTGTATATAGAGATGTCTAACTTCAATTCTCTAGAGCTTCATTGTATTTAATTCATGTCCTTTTTCTCAGTGGTTTGAGCCCATTTTATAGCTTATAAGAACATCTTATTCTAGGGTGGAGTGTACATGTGAAGTGCCCTATTGGAGCCTTTGCTGATCATTATGCTAGATCCATCACCTTGCATCCTTCATGATGTGGTTGCCATGTGTTACCACTCCTAGAAGATGCCCTGAAGATATAGGCACCAATTAATTTCCTGTTAGCTAGCTCAAGATGTGTGTTGATTCCTCTAGTTGGTACCAAGATGCCAAAATATAACATTCAAAATGATCACCTCATGTCAAAGTGTCTATCATGTTGACATAGATCCAACTTAATGAAATAGGGTCCCAACATTACCCCATACAAAATTACTAGTCTACCCTCAGACTAATCTATCAAAGCCTTCAGTGCATAGAACTTGGGTGCACTCTCCTTAAGCTTAGAACTAAAGTATTCAAATCCTTTGATAGAGATATTGATTTACTCCATGGTGTTATCTATTTTTATGGAGGTGGCACTAAGTTCAAGCACATCATTCTTGTCTAGTTCTTTCCTAAAGTCCTCTAGGCTTGCCTTAGCTTTTGTCACTCCCCTATCCAAGATTGCTCCTTGATCATAGGCCTTAGTCTACAAGGTATGGAAGATTGATCAAAGTTATATTCTTGGTCCTTTATTTGAGTGCTAAGTGCATTGACCTTCCCCATTATCCACATGCACTCTGATATGCTTCTCCTTTTCCTCCTTTACCTAATTAAAGTGCACATCTATGACTAATGATTAGTTGGAAAATATTAAGAAGATGGAATAGATGACATATGCACCCTCCTACAGCTTCATGAATAGGTCTTACACCTCTTCAAGCTTAGCAATAAGATCCTTTTGTGATGTGGTGTAAGGATCTTCTTCTTCTTCTTGCACTAGCTTTTGTTTCATCCTTGGGAGCATCTACTCTACTAGTGCACATATCTTATCAACCTTGGAGAGGTTGGATGTATTGATGTTGACCAAGAGGGAAGGTTTAGATGTCTCTATGCACTTACATAGTTACTAAATCTTGAAATTCATGGCATGCACTTCATCTTTGGCATCCTTGCAGAGTTTCTTCCATTTCTTTGCTCTATCATCATTGATTATGTTTTTGTGCATGACTTTAGTGGCCATTAAAATAAGTGAATTCCTAGACTAGACTAGAATAGAATCATGGTGTGATGGTTGATGATGAGGGAGTCATGCCCTTTTTTGGGTTATTATGTTCCCAATATGGTCTTTCAAGGTATCTCAAAGTTAGGCTCATCCATGTAGTTATCAAACATAAATGCAAGCTATTTGTGTATCTTCAATTTCCTAAAGTGTTTTTACTTGATTCTATTGGAGGCACTTCTATTGAATTATTGGTATAGGCTTCCCTTCTTCACTGATCAAAAGTGGATGATCATCATATTTTCTTGGGTCAATGCCCTTCTTCTATAGCTTCATCTCATAGAAGAGATTAAAGATGCACCATGTTATAATTACTCTATGGAGGAGATAGAGGTTCATTCAATTAAAATCATCCTACTCATCCTTTGTGGCTTTTTATCTTGGGTGCACATGATAGCACTTTAACCTACTCCTTTCTCCATCCATATCCTTTACTGGGATCTCCAACTACTATGCATTAGAAATTCTCCTTAGTGTTGTTATGAAAAATTTATCATAAAACACATAAGGTAGCTTTAGCTAACTAGAGAGGTTTGTATATGTGAGTGTTAGGTGCACTGCAAAAAAGTGTTATATGATGACAAAGGTCACTATGTCTAACATGTACTAGGGGAGATCTTATGGGATGCACCATTCAATTCCAAATGCCTCTATATATCATCTACTCCACCCTAATACTCTATTCTTGTACTTTTGGGAGAAGATGGGTTGGCATGTGAAATTTCAATATTTTAGTGCCAGGGGGTCCTTATACCCTATGAAGACCTAAATATTATCCTCATCACCATTGGGCACATTGATCTCCTCCATCACTATCAGTATTAACATGGACCCCCACTGAAAGGTCTTGAATGCTATGTGGCATTCCAATATGTTCTTCACCATCTCTTTAATAATAAACCTTGAAATATTGAACTTGACCCCTTGCACTATGTGATGGGTGATGCAGAAATAGGTCTTGTTAAAGCCTATCCATTATTTGCTAGGGCAAATCTTGGAAATCATGAGGCACACCATTTCCCTCTTATCGGGGTCCTATATGTATTTGATTAAGAATTTGAACCCTATCTTCTAATAATCCATGAGTTTCACAACCCTTTATACTTCTAAATCATCCTCCATCATCCAAAAAATGTCAACTCCTATACCTAAGAGTCTTATGATCCTTCTGATGAGGTGCATTGAGATACACATGCACCTCCCTATGAAATAGAATCAATCACCATAGACACATGAAAGGATGAATTGTACCAATTCCTCTAGCTTACCAAAACTTGGTAACTCATATAGCTAGGTCATGTCGATGGTCACTAGCCTATCTCAGATAGATATGTCAAATAATATTGCACCCACCTTCATTTTCTCTCCTGTGTCAACCATCCAGTCTTGGTTGAGCTCTTGAAAATTGATCTACATGTGATGGTTGTATTATTTCAACCTACATGTATGCACGAATGATACCCAAGTCTCCCCCATTAAGATCTCAAGGGGAAATTTAATTTCTCTATAAAAAAGCTTTGTACTTTTAGGTTAACCACCATGATGTTAACTCCTTCTACTAGTTTTACCTTTTTCTTTGCAGTGGTTTTTTCTTCTACCATCTATGCCTTCTTGGCATCTTTTTGTGCCTATGGAAGGCTAGAACTTAGACATTTCTTACCCATTCTGAACTAGCTACTATTGAAGCATAGTTGGTTGATATTCTTAAAGCCCTTAATCTTTAGTCATGCTTCTTCATAGTCACATGGTTTTGCTCTTAATATTCATTCACCATTAATGATGACCTTAATATCACTCAATATTTCTACTATTTAGTTCTCTCATAATTATCTCTCCACATGCCTCTATTCCAATCTCAAATGAAACACAATTTCTCTCCCTATTAAACCATTTTATTTTGGCAGTTGTGGGTACTCAATTTTTTGCTTGGTATCATTTTTAAGCTTTGATTTTGGTTTGGCTCTAGTTCTATTCTGCATTTGGGTTCAAATTATCTTAAGGTTTGTAACCCATTCCCATCATCCATTTTCTCTTTTATACCTTAGTTTCAACTACCTTCTTAATTATAGGTGAGTAATGGCATGGCAATGCATGGATTTGTTGAAATCCACTAAACCTATAAAATCCATAAAAATCCACCACCATATTTGCATTTATTTTAGAACTTTGTGTCTTTTCCATCTCTACATTAACTTATCTTAATGGTGTTTTCAATTAAATGATTGATTATTCAAATAATCACTTCCCACCTACCAATAGGTGCATGCCAATTTGTCTTGATGATCTTCCTCCTGTCCTTTACCAGTCTTGGCATGACCTTCACCCTTCTTCTGATAACCTAGGCACAATGCTTCACATGCACATGATTTAGCCTCCTTAGTTTCATATCCTCTTCTAGATGCACTTCCTCTCAAGTGTGATTCCTATTTCTTGGTCAAATTCTTTACACTTTTGTCTCTTGCCTCAGCCTACCCTACCTTATATAAATCCTTGCGCTAGTCCTCCAATGCTTCCTTCTCTAGGTTTATTATGCACTATCATCTTGTGTTCTCCTCTTTTTTCAACTCATCCTTATATCCTTCCAAGTTTTGAAAACTCCATGCACCCATAAACTTAGGTGTTTGGCCTTAGGCACTTAGAAAACAACCATGATTAACTCACTCAATTGGAGTTATGCATGGAAGTGCTAGAAGAGTTCTCCTACGAGCCTCAAAGTGCCTTGCTTATCCACTTAACACACACAACAACACAAAACATAAGGAAATGTTTGACTTATGCCAAAATTTATTTGGTCAACACAACACAACTAACTTGTAGTTGAGAATTTTATCTCTAATGGCATAAAAACCATTTTGTTTTATATAAGGCTTCAATTGGTTATTGTTGAAATGCCTAGAAAGCATTTCACCTATCAACATGTACAGCTTGATTGAAATAATATCTAATATGTTGTGGATGACATAAGGGCCCATCCCCCTAATCTATAGCTTGCCTAGGTGCTTGAGGTACTTGGAGTTACATAGCAAGACTAATGCTCCTTTAGTAAGTACCTTGTGCTTGATATGTCTATCATGCCATAAATTTTGGCATGCCTTCTCTATTTGTTGACTCCATCTTGCTTGGGAACTTATTTAATCCAAGTGATCCAAGTATTCCAATCATGCCCTCAAGGACTCTTGGTCATCTAGTCAACCAATACATGTGATACAAAATGAGGGCAATAGAAAATCCATTAGTAAAATGGCCTCTACACCAAACATTAGTTGGAATGGTGTAGCCTTATTTAGGTGCTTGTATGTCATATGATAGGCCCACAACATTATTGACAGATGGTCATCTTAATCCTTGTGACCAACATCATATATATTTTTGAGGCACATTCTTAATATCTTATTGAATGCCTCAGTGGTGCCATTCGCTTAGGGATGATAAGATTTTGTCTTATGGTACACCACCATGTATTCCATCAATATGATGTGCATAGTTTCATTGATGAAGTGCATGCCTCTATCACTAGTTATAATAAGTGGGCACCCATAGTGATTGATAAAGTTATCCCATATAAATCTTGTGACTATGGTGGTTGTGCAAACTTTAGTTGGCACTACCTTGGCCCACTTGGTAAAATAGTCAGTGGCCATCAGAATGTATCATGCACTTATGTGCCTTAAAGTGGGAGTAATTGGCCCAACAAAGTCAATGGCCCATTTTTAAAATGGTACCTAGGAAAGAATAAGAATAAGAGTCATCTCATCCTAGTGGTTTGGTTTTCCTATACACTTTCAGATATCACATGCCTTGGCATAATATTTTGTATCCTATAATATACGTGGACACCACAAGCCTAACTACAACACCTTACACATTATGGCATATCCAATGCAATGGCCTCCTACAATACCTTTGTGTACCTCTTAGAATATTGAGTCTCATTTTTGTTCTAGGACACATTGGTGTAGGACCTCATCATGGCTTAATTTGTAAAGTTCCCTGATAATGAGCTAAAAGGGGGTGGTATGAACTATGAGCTACTTCTTTTCTTTACTTATCATAGTCTAGGGTGCAGACCAAGATATCAAAAATGTGGTGATATCCACCAAGTATTTAGGGATGTGCTAGACTTTTTAGAGTTGTGCATTTTCATATCATCCTAAATAGGTGCTACTATATCACCAAAGTCAAAACAAGACAAATGGTCTAGGCCTAAGTTCTATTTTCCAAGCTTCACTACAACTGAGAACTAGAATTCTTGAAATAGAACTATCCATATAAAAATGTGCCTATGAAGAATGGGCTTATTCACCAAGTACTTAATCACCTCATGATCAGTGAAGAATATGAATGGGGTTGCCAACAAGTAGTCTCTAAAATTTTGTAGGGTCTAGACCATGGAAAGTACCTCATGCTTAATTGTAGTGTAGTTCTACTCTACCTTGGTTAATTTTATACTTGTGAAGAAAATGGGATGATCCATTTTACCTTTACATGGTTGCACTAGAATGGAATTAATATTAAATATAAATGCATCAACATAGACGTGGAATGGAGTTGTCTAGTTAGGAAATTATAATATTAACATGCTAGCTAATTTGAGATTCAGAGTTCCAAATGCATCTTCTTGTGCTACACCCTAATAGAATGGTCCATATTTATTCAAGAGATCCTCTAGTGATGCTACAATCTTTGCATAACTCTTTATGAAATTTTGATAATAGCTATAATGGACAAGAAAGGTGTGAACATCTTTCTACATTGATGGGGTTTGGAGATGTAGGATAATTGTAATCTTCATGGGATTGATGAGAAGACCATCTTTGTAGATGATGTGCCCCAAAAATGTGCCAAATGGTGTTGTAAGGACACACTTCTTAAGGTTCAAGGACATATGTAACTTCATGTACCTTTCAAACATGAGGTGCAAGTTGTCATAATGGTATTTCACTAGCCCATATATATTCCAATCATCTAAATACAATTGGAAGAACTTGTGAATGGAGTCCTTAAATGTGGTGATCACCACTCTGGAGAACATGAATAACATATTATTGAGTCCAAATGGCATCACATTTAATGTGAAGTAACCCCATTCTATCAAAAAAATTATTTTGGGCTTGTCATCCTCTTTAATTTGGACTTGATCGTATCTTGAGAACCCATCAGTGAAAGTATATGTCTCACAGCCTGCAACACCTTCCAAAACTTCATCAATGAATAGAGTCAAGAAGGGGTTAGTGATGTAGGTGGAATTAAAAAATCTATAATTAATGTAAATATGGATACAACCATCCTTATTTATGTTAATAACCATGGATCTTACCCATTCATATTCTTGCACAGGGTAGATGATGCTTGTAACTAGCATACCATCAATCTCCATTTTAACCTAGGAGTGAATATTGGGGTTCATTCTGTAAGGGTGATTCTTGACAAATATTTTACTATAAACAAGATTGATTCTCCTTTTCCCAAGGGATGGGTGTGTTCCCTTCATATCTTGGTAATTCTAAGGGAATAAGTCTTGGAACTCCTTTAGGAGATCCATAATTTATGTCAGCTCCACATCAGACCAATATATGCCCAGAGTAGTAATCTTTGGTTCCCCTTCTGAGTTGATGTCTACTTTGGTAGTTTTGAGTAGCATGTGGTAAGGATAATTATTCTCTTGATGTGAATCCTAACTTATCTAATTCCCTTAATTATTTTTATGCAAAGATGAGTAGGGTCTCCTTTGTCATGGGTGCTATACTCCACTTGGTTCACTAGCTTTTTTTTCCTATCAGGTTTGTCCAATTACAAACCTTCCATGTTTCATTATCTTCATCATTAGATTCACTATTGAGGGTTCATTTTTCAAATAATGTTAGGAGTGCCAACCCCTTTTCATTGAACACATCTTTTTTGCACTCCTCTAATATTGTAGTGTCCTCAAATACTGACCTTTGAATTACTTGCAGTGGCTTGATCAATTCTAGGTTTTATGAAGAGAAGGAGAAGGTGTGCATGAACCACTCCTTAAGTGAATCCTAGTTGGCTATCTTTTAATGTATCTCATTGAAAATGTATTGAGATTGCACCCATGTCTTCAAGGTTATATAGAATGCATGCACCCATATGTTTCTTAGGGTGTTCTCACTACAGATAGTCCATGTTTCTTTACATAAGGGCACATACACTATAGAATTAGAGTCTCTTGAGTATGTAGATATGTATAGGTCCTCATTAATATTCTTGAATCTAGTGCAAATGGACACTTTCACATCTTTCTAGGTTGGCAAACTAGGCCTTTGTATTGCCCACCAATGAGTGGTAGTGGTATGTAATGTATACACTAGTGTGCCCATTTTATCTACTTATTTAGGGATAAATGAATTAAGGTCTTGGACATACTCTTCCACTATATTTATCCCCTCATATATTTGGAGTATTGCAAGTTTACCTTTACTCAAGCAAAATACTCTCTTTCCCTTCTTCTTGGTACACAAGACCCATCTTTTTAGAGTGCAATCAATCTGGACCCACCCTATCTTTACTAATTTTGGTGCCTTTTCTCTCACTAAGCAGCATCTTCAACCAGTTGTCTAATAATATTCTTCAACTCATCAATCGTAGGCAACATCAGTGGTGTCTAAGGACAATTTTCCATCTTCCCAAAAAAATACTCCTTTATCATTGGGGTTGAGAGTCTTAATGCCTTATGTCATGATGTTGTATATGTGGTTTATCTCATCCTCAAGTTCAACACTCCTTATATAGGAGGGTTCTTCGTCACTTGAGATGGGGATAACTACCTCTCCTTACCATTCTCAAAAGTCATGTAATACCTCTTGAAGTGCATGTCTGTATTGTTCACATATCACCAAGGCCTTCCAAGATGTTTTGGGTAGTTGTCTTGTTCTGCCAACTCAATCACTTTAAAGTCAATGAAAAATTACATTCTCATAATGTTTATAACTATGCTCTTCAAAATTTTGGTGGGTTATGCCTAAGTCTTGTTGGCCATGAAAAATACATGAGGGGAAGGCCTTAAGACTAGCCTACCTATCTTTTTCCATGCATTATTGGTTAAGATATTGAATTTGATGCCTATGTCCATGAGGACCTCACATATAAACCATCCATCAATAGTGGCATTCACAAGGATTTTTGATCATACTCTACATTCTATATATGTCAAACTTCTTGTGCCCTCTCCATGTGTGGCACAGTGACTTCAACTAGATTTTACCTCACATGCTACAAGAGCAATTTTTTTAATAGGGAAACATCCATTCCATTAGTAGGAGGCACAAGATAGCTATTGATTCTTGTATCTCCACTTCTTGTCTATTTTACTTCTTTTAGGAGGTAACAAACTGCACTTCTAGATCTCATGCTAATTTGAGCTATCCTTGCAAGTTTTGAATTACACTCATAGCCTACTATAATACATATTTATAGCATGATGGGTCTAGGTAAGGCATAAATTTGGGCTCAAGATATGTTATACACTTAGTTCAGCTCTTTTCACCATATTATAAGCATAATTCTAGTATTGGTGTAACTATTAGCTGAGTGGTGAATCCATTATGAGTAATCACCTACACCTTAACTATCTTTGTACAAGTTGATTATGCCTTTGGAATCCAATTATCTATTTTTGGCTCATGCCTGATCATCCCTACACCCTTATCTACGTTAGGCCTACCTTGGGTTAGCTTCTTATATAAGTTAGGGCATTCTTTGACCTTATGGGCCCCTTAACAATACCCACATGTTTGATGTGTAGGGTAGTCATGTTGATAGTACTCTACAGAACCACACTTATAACATGAGTAGAGTGGGAACCTTCCACCACTATGTCCTTCACCTTACCCTCTAGTGCCTCTTTACATCTCAAATATTGTATTCTACTAGATATAGCCTTCATTTCCTTGGTTGGCTTACCCTCTAACTATTGTAGTGTCCCACCTTGCACCCCTCTCCATGTTATCATGCATTTCAACAATCACCTGATAATCAGCTATTGTATGGGTGTAGGTGTTACAAAATTTACAATAAATGGTTATGTTAACCTATATGGTGCATTGAAATAATGGACAATTGAAAACATCATGAACCTCTCTATAGACTTCATAACTTAGAAGTAATGTGCGTACATTTCTTTAAGGGTAGTTATTTATGTTATGGCTTTCTGCTTCAAAGTTGGTGCACCATAACTAGATTTGAACATATTTAAATAAAATAATAGTAATATTTTGGAGTTATAAGGCCATGAATGCAATCTATACTTTTATAAATGGGCTGATCCCAATTTTAGTGCTTCTAACTATCTTGGCTATGAGCATGGCTTCAATCATTTCAAGAGGGTTTGTGAATATCTTCATGGAAGGTGTTCCTCAGAATGGTACTAGTAACCCTACAATGAACCATTAGACATGATGAGAGGGGTGAATATAATAAGGGAGCTTGAAAAGGAAAGTTTTTAACCTAGCATCATACAGGTGCACACTCTCTAAGCGTCCTTAGGTAATCTCCTTGAGCATGGTGATGCTTTACTATTCAAACTCTAGTATGTCAAATTCATTTAAGAATGCTTCCTTCAGGGTGTTGTAGTCAATCATAGCGTATTTAGGGTCAAAATTTCTATACCAAGTATGGGTCTAATCTAGTAAAGTAGTCATGAACTAGGTTGCCTTGCACTATGATTGGGTTATGCCCTGAGCACACCATTGTAGTTCACACTTTAGCACATGCTCTATGACATTTTACACACCATGGCATTCTAGCAAGTGCATGGCCATTTAATAATATATTTTCTATGGGGGTAAAACTAACATTTGGGGTATTTATCCCCTAGTATTTATCTTGATTGTAGCCCTCTAATGCCTCCAAACACTAGGTTAGGCACTGGCCCTATTGTTACTACTAGAACCATTGATTTTGATGGTGTGGTACTACTGATTTTTAATACCAAACCACTTCTTATGGGATATTTCCCATTTTTCATAGCTAAAATTAGTTGATATGGTATGATTATGCTCACATTATATTGTGGTGAGTTAGTACCTAATGGTATAGAATTAATATCTCTCAACTCTTTATAGGGAATAACTTGTTCAATCATAAAATTATAGTCCAAGTTTATAAAATATCCAGAATCTATGTTGACAATAGGGTCAATTATCACTCTTTTTCTTTATTCAAGTGGGGGATTTAGTGCATGATTATGTGCCATAGGTTCAATAGGGGTAGGTGCATTAAGTTAATCTTCAATCAACAAATCTTGTAGGAACCCAACATATTCTACACTCATCAACTATGGAGCTTTATTCATCATTTCATTATTTCTTTGCTCATTGCACTATTGTATTTCAATAGATCCTTCCTCATGCATTTTTTTCTCACTACAAGTTCTCTCATCACTTTTAGGTTCCAAATATTTCATCAATCTATGTCATCTCTTATTATATGTCTATCTCCTAAGCTATCAGGTGTCAATATTTTCATACCCTTCCATTGTGCTTCACTTACATATCCCCTTCTCCCCCCTTGCACTGCTCATATGAGAAAGGACTTTAGCCTTCCATTTTGAAAGTTTCAAAGTTATAATCCACCATTATATTCTTAAGCTATATGTTAAACTCTTTCACAAATTGGCCTCTGGGTTCACACAAAAACTGATACTCTACTTCCTTAGGGCATGAGTATGTTGAAACTATGAACTCAAACATGTAACTATTTAGTGCTCCTTGCCACCATTTGTTTACTGCTCTAGCCCAAGTGGCATCCAAGGTCTTGACCCTCTCTAGATGATCCTTTATCCATGCATATTACTATCCATAAATCCTTATTCTATGGGTTATATATGCATCCAACCACCAGTATACATGCTCAGGCAATTTATAGAAAAAGACCACATGCAGAGCATCATACAGGTTATTTTGAACCCACTTTCTTAGCTTTTGTCCTCCACAGGTTACATGCTTTAGCACAAAGCTATCTTCCACTTGTAACCAAAACTCAATGTTTTTGAGGGTAAGTTAGAGCATCATTCTACCACACCATTGTAGAAATAAAATTCACCATGGGTCTAAACAATGGAACCAAAATATTTTAGAAAAGTTTAACTATCATGGGCACAAGGTTGTCTTAGTTAGTTATGGACTCATTACAACCAGGTGAAATCATGGGATACTATCATATTGCTCAAATTTAACACTCAACTATAATGACATCAATTCACATAAGCCATTGGCCTTACGCTCTCACCCAAAACATAGCTGAGAAGGGATCAGGGCCCACATTGGGCTAGTTGTGCCATGGTGAGAGACTTTACTTATGGGACTTGGTTAATTCAACATAGGCTTTGGTAGATTCATTAGCACAAGCCTTTTATGGGATAAGCATAATGGTTTATAGGTGCAAGCCTATTTAGGGGAGATTCTATAGTCTTAAATAATAATTCATTGTTTCACTAATCTTGGCATCATTTAGGCAATTTGAAAGGTCAAGGGATTGCTCATATGAGAAAGGACTTTAGCCTTCCATTCCCAGAGTTTCAAAGTTGTAATTCACCATTATCTTCTTAAGCTCTATGTTGAAATATTTCATAAATATACCTATAGGTTCATGGAAAAACTAATACTTTGCTTCCTTAGGGCATGAGTATGTTGAAAATATGAACTCAAGCATGTAACTATTTAGTGCTCCTTACCACCATTTGTCTACTTTTCTAGTCCTAGTGGCATATAGGGTCTTGATCCTCTCTAGGTGATCCTTTTTCCATACATAACACTATCTATAAATCCTTCTTCTATGGGTTGTATATGTAGATGCTTTAGCACAAATCTATCTTCCACCTATTGTAACAACACTCAATGTTTTTGAGGACAATTTAGATCATCATTTTTCCACACCATTTTAGCAACAAAATTCAACATGGCTCCCAATAATGGAACCAAAATGTTACAGAAAAGTTCAACTATTAGGGGCACAAGGTTGTCTTAGTTGATTATGGAATCATTACAACCAGGTGAAATCATGGGATACTCTCATAGTGATCAAAATTTAACACTCAGTTATGATGGCATCAATTCACATAAGGCATAGGCCTTATACTCTCACCCAAAACATAATTGAGAAGGGATCAAGGCCCACATTGGGATAGTTGTGCCATGGTGAGAGAATTTACTTATGGGACTTGGTTAATTCAAAATAGTCTTTGGTAGATTCATTGGCACATGACTTTTCTAGGCTAAGCCTGATGGTCTATAGCTGCAAGCCTATTTAGGGGAGATTCTATAGTCTTAAATAATAATTCATTGTTTCACTAAACTTGGCATCATTTAGGCAATTTGAAAGGTCAATGGATTTCTCATATGAGAAAGGACTTTAGCCTTTCATTCCCAAAGTTTCAAAGTTGTAATCCACCATTATCTTCTTAAGCTCTATATTAAACTCTTTTAGAAATGTACCTCTAGGTTCATGCAAAAATTGATACTCTACTTCCTTAGGGCATGAGTATGTAGAAACTACAAACTCAAGCATGTAACTATTTAGTGCTCCTTGCCACCATTTGTATACTTCTCTAGTCCAAGTGGAATCTAGGGTCTCAATCCTCTCTAGATGCTCCTTTTTATATGCATATCACTATCCATAAATATTTATTTTATGGGTTGTATATTCATCCAACCACCAATATACGTGCTCAGGTAATTTATAGAAAAAGACCTCATATAGGTTATTCTAAACCCACTTTCTTAGATTTTGTCCTCTACAGGTTAGATGATTTAGCAAAAATCTATCTTCCACTTGTTGTAAACAACACTCATTATTTTTTAGGGAAATTTAGAGCATCATTCTACCATACCATTAAAGCAACAAAATTCAACATGGGTCTCAACAATGGAACCAAAATGTTGTAGAAAAGTTTGACTATCAGGGGCACAAGGTTGTCTTAGTCAGTTATGGAATCATTAAAAGTAGGTGAAACCATGGGATACTATCATAGTGCTCAAAATTTAACACTCAAATATGATGGTATCAATTCAAATAAGACATATGCCTTATGATCTCACCCAAAACATAGTTGAGAAGGGACTGGGGCCCACATTGGGCTAGTTGTGCCATGGTGAAAGACTTTACTTATGGGACTTGGTTAATTCAACATAGGTTTTGGTAGATTCATTAGCATATGCCCCTTATAGGCTAATCCTAATGGTATATAGGTGAAAGCCTATTTAGGGGAGATTATATAGTCTTAAAGAACAATTCATTATTTCACTAAGCTTGGCATCATTTAGGCAATTTGAGAGGTTAAGGGATTGCTCATATAAGAAAGGACATTAGCCTTCCATTCCCAAAGTTTCAAAGTTGTAGTCCACCATTATATTCTTAAGATTTATGTTGAACTCTTTCACAAATGTACCTCTAGGTTCATGCAAAAATTGATACTCTGCTTCTTTAGGGCATGAGTATGTTGAAACTACAAATTCAAGCATGTAACAGTTTAGTGCTCCTTGCCACCATTTGTCTTCTTCTCTAGTCCAAGTGGCATTTAGGGTCTTGATCCTCTCTAGGTGATCCTTTTTCCATGCATATCATTGTATATAAATCCTTATTTTGTGGATTACATATGTAGCCAACCACCAGTACACATGCTCAGGTAATTCATAAAAGAAGCCTCATATAGAACATCATATAGGTTGTTCTAAACTCACTTTCTTATCTTTTTTACTCCACAAGTTAGATGCTTTAGCATAAAGTTATCTTCCACCTATTATAACCAATGCTCAATGTTTTTGAGGGAGATTCAGAGCATCATTTTGCCATACCATTGTAGCAATAAATTTCAACATGAGTCCCAACAATGGAACCAAAATGTTGTAGAAAATTTCAAATATCAAGGGTATAAGGTTATCTTAGTCAATTATGGACTCATTACAACTAGGTGCAATCATGGGATACTCTCATAGTGATCAAAATTTAACACTCAACTATGATGGCATCAATTCACATAAGGCATAGGCCTTATGCTCTCACCCAAAATGTAACTAAGAAGGGACTGTGGCCCACATTGGGCTAGTTGTGCCATGGCATGAGACTTTACTTATGGGATTTGGTTAATTAAACATAGGCTTTGGTAGATTCATTAGCATAGAATTTTTTTGGGATAATCCTAATGGTTAATAGGCGAAGCCTATTTAGGGGATATTCTATAGTCTTAAGGCAACATTTATTATTTCACTAAGCTTGGCATCATTTAGGCACTTTGAAAGGTCAAGGGACTACTCTCACTTCAATTATTCATACTTAGGCTAGCAATTTCTATCAAGGGAACACTTTTAACATGACCATTTATACACTTAGGCTATTCTTACAAGATACACTAATGTCATTAATTAACATAGGGATGCCATTAATGACCTGGACCAAAATCTCACTTAAACTTAACATACAAATATCAAATTTATAACATTATAACCATTACATTCATTGCACATTCTACTAAAAATACCAAAGGTATGTAAAAAAAAAATAATAATGTGTAAGAACCTTCATCATTCATTAATCAAAGTTTGAATAGAATAGAGTATACAGTTCATGGTGATAAAATAGAGTAAATGCTTAACTAGAACTATTTAATGGCCTAGAGGCTCACAAGTGAGCTTGGGCATATACACTTAGAGCCTTAATGTCATTCATTCTATTTCCCATACTACTAGTGGCTATAATGTATGTAGAGCATGTCTAACTTCAATTCTATAGAGCTTCACTATATTTAATTCATGTCCTTTTGCTCACTGGTTCAAGCTCATTTTATAGTCTATAGGAACATCTTTGGCCAGGGTGGAGTGAACACATGAAGTTCATTTCTAGATATTTTGTTGATCATTCCACTGGA
The DNA here is from genome assembly GCA_037957365.1 of Torreya grandis. NCBI lineage: Eukaryota > Viridiplantae > Streptophyta > Pinopsida > Cupressales > Taxaceae > Torreya > Torreya grandis. The sequence continues at coordinate 517,331 of JARHVA010001294.1, read as the reverse complement.
TCCATTACCTTGCATCCTTCACGCTATGGTCACCACCTATTTCCACTCTTAGAAGATGCCTTAAAGATCTGGGTACCAGTTAAACACTTTCCAACTGGCATAAGATGTGCATTGATTCCTCCAACTAGTACCAAGATGAAAAATAATAATCATTCAAAATGATCACCTCATTCCAAAATATCTATCTTAATGGCATATATCCATACTTAATGAAATAGTGGCCCAACAAGTGCCTCAGGTTTTGCCACTTGGACACTAATGTCATAACTTAGACACTAATACCAATGGTGCTAGTGTCCCATTTTGGGTGCTATTGTCCTTTTCCTACCTTTTGTCACAATTTTTTTTTTTTCAAATCACTAACCACCTAGGGTAGGCCTAAACCTATTTTAAGGCCTACATAAGGACTGTAATATTATATATCTATTAATTTTATCCCTTTATTCACTAGATAGAAATAAAATGCAATAACACAAACTAACTCAGAACAAGTTATGCATAATTAAGGTTATCAATGCCTATTATACTCTACTACACATATAGACATATAAAACATTCTTAAGATTATATTAATTATATTTATAGTCTATTTCATATCTCAAAGCACTCAAACCTACATTCATACTAGCTTCACTTGCACTAGTACTTAAGTGGGGAAAACTACATTAAGCTTGATCCCTCCTCAGATTATTGGTATGTAATCAACTCTTGTCATAGTGGGGTGTTGAGGATGTCAAACCTACCCCATTAACATCACACTTTGATACTTATTCCAATTGGATTCCCTAACAACATGGAGGTCTAGGGTTTACATGCAAAACTAGTTAAAACACTAATAGGGATTTAAAACTTGGGTGCACAAGAATAGGATTATCAAACTCTAACACATATTCAACTATAATCTTAGATTAACTATACACAAAGGAAACTAACACCAAAATGAGTACAAAAGAACCATTGGCACTACTATCTAGTAAGGATTTTGTGACTTAGATTTTATTTGTGACTCTCAGATCAGCTCTTGTCCCAATTTTCAACCTCTAGATCTTCCATATCATTGAATTTATATATAAGTACTTATTTGAATAATTTATTAATATCCAAAAAAAATCAAACTAGGTCAATTCTATTAAATATTAGTGGATGTATTTATTGCATATTTTATACCTTGATTTACTGTATTTAGCCCCTTTAACAACCTAGGGATTAAAATCCATAAACCTTAAAATTTTAAATTAGTACCCAAAGTGAAAAAAATTCTAAGGGGATATAATAATTCTTGGATAAGGTATATAATAATAATAATAATAATAAAAATAAAATAAAATAAGCTATGTAGTTGTTAAGATTTTTTTTAAGAGAGTTGCCAACTAGATGGAAAAAAGAAAGGCAAATACTCATTGGGTTTTTTATTGTTTGCACACTTAATAGTTGGTTTATTATTTAATGAATAATAAATATCATTAGGATCATAATAATATTATATATGATTATGATAATAATCATTAATTTAATTATTATCACAAGAGAATGTTAACTTCTTTGGTTATGCTTGAAATTATGATATGCCATTTTGACTATCTTTTGTATTTATGTATGAGAATGTTTTTACACCATATATTGGAGTTTATTTTTGAATATTTTCATCATTTTTAGGATTTTTAATCGTATATTTAATTATATAATGATCATATATTATTTTTTGAACGTTAGGAAGAGAAGTAACTAATTCTTTAATTTTGTCTTTTTTCTCTATGCATGAAGTAGATGTAATGATTTATACTTTAGAAACCATATTTGTAACATCAAAATTTTTAGGAATATTTTAATTTGAACATTTATTCATTATTATTTTTTTAGAAACTATCTTTCTTTCTTATCTTGAATTTTTTATTGAAAATTTTCTTTTGGTAATTTTTCTTTTTGTAATCTTGTTTGCTTTAATTTTACTTTTTGAATCTTTTCTTGTTTTGAATTGTCTTTTGGCATCCATATTTTCTCTCTATTTTATTTTTTCAATTGTATTCTAGGAGATACAATATTAGTGGGTTTATTAATAGGTTAATATTCTATAGGATCACCACTATAAATGAGACTTTGTATTTTATTCTTTAAAACCCAATTATTATCCGTATGATGCCCATGAAATATATGATATGCACAATAATATTTTGATATTTTTAGAAGAGGAATAAAAGGTAATGTAATTAGATTTTTTAAAGTCATTTATATTATAATATCACATGTAATATTATTATCTTGTTGTATAATTTTTGAAACATAATTTATATATGTATGTTGCTTATGAGACACATGCTAGCTAGATGAAGATGTACATATATGATTAACACTATCATATTCTGGATTATTTATAATTTTTTTGTTATTTACAAGATATGTGATATTTGAGCTTATATATTTATTTTGATTTTATAACTCTTCTATTAAATTTTTCGTAGTGATGAATTATTCTTTAAGGGCTTCACAAGCACAAGCCATAGTTATACCTGATTGAATAAAAACACCATCAAGAAGAGGTGTGGGAGAGGAAAGGATTGGATTTTATTTTAGATTAAGATATTCATTGATTATACATGAATTATTTTCTTCTTGTTGATCCAAAACATTGAAATAAATATATCACTAAAAAGAGATGCATTATCATGATGTGGTGACTCTATACGAATAGGAAAATTATGCTTATGAATAAACTCTTCCATGGAGATGGTTAGTTTTGGAGATTAATTGGCCTTTAATATAGTGTTAGTTTCTAAAGGTATAGCATGTGTATACGAATTAGGATATGTAACATTATGATTATTATAATCCTCTTTTTCACATATTTTATTTTGTAAGGGAGAAGGAGAAATATCATTACAAGATATATACATTTTCTCATCACTCGGAAAGGAGAGTGGAGAAGTATCTATATTAGGATTAGGAGGAACATAATCATCATCACTATAGAAATAATTATCATCATTCCAATCTTCATCATAGTCACTATAGTTGTGATGTTGATAATTGATACAAGGAGAAGGATAAATTATATTGCTTTCCATTATAGGAGACAAGAGGGTAATAGGAGAGCTATGACATGTAGGTGCACTAGATATGGGATATAAATAAGGAATGATGGTCCTCATCACTAATAGGGTTTGATTAATCCTCATGTAAATTATAAAGATGATTTTGTTCATAAATAAAACCATACTTATGAGTAGGTGGCAACTTAAGAGAGGGTAGATAATTAGAACTAGGAGGTTATTTATTATGTAAAGTAGGTTCTACAGAATGGGGTGAGGAAAGAGTGTGAGTGGAATCTGAGTACACAATAATAATGAAAACTAAAGGGGAAATTATAGAGGAAACTATAGGTGTGATTAAAGAAGAATCAAAAGAAAAATATAAAAGAGTGTATAAAGGATGTGACAAAGAGGAATCTAGAGGTGCATCTAAAGAGGACTCTAAAGGATAATATAAAGAGTATTATAAAGGAGAATACAAAGAGGAATATGTAGGGGTGAGAAAATGGAAATATGGAGAGTAATTTAGAAGAGAATCCAAAGAGGTATCTAGTAATGTGAGTGAAGATAAATCCAAAGAGGAAGATATAAAATAACCAAAAGTGGAATCTAGAAGTATGATCAAAGGTAAATACAAAGAAGAAACTAAAAAGGGTTCTAGAGGATGCTCTAAAAAGAAATATAAAGATAAAGTAAAAGTTACATTGTGCTCCTCTTGGATAAATTCACAACTAGATGTTTCAGATTCATATGGTTTTTATATATCCATACTATCAAGATCAAAATCATCCATGTCTTCCATAAGTTTTTGTTTATTTTTATTTGTCCATTCAACTTGATCATAAGAAAAGGGGACAACATGAGTGTAAAATAATTCATCAAGAGTATGAATACTATCAACATATCTATTTTTAGTATCCATGGTAAATGTAATGAATTTAAAGAGAATAAGTGCAATAATAATAATGCTACAAATTAATGATTAATCTAGTATATATAAATGAGCTAATGATTAAACATACAATGCAAACAAAAATTGAGGTATATTTTGTGAGCTAAGAAAGGTCTTGAGTGATTTTTAGGCTCTCAAATATACTTTATCATTCATTAATTATTGTTATTCCAATGTTTTAAATCACTAAATATAGAGGTGGAGCCATGATTTTAGCCCACTAATCCTAGTTTTGAGGGTAAGTTGACAGTAACTTCCTTGGAGATACACTCTTCTCAGGTGCACCGTAAATTAAATAGATTATTATTTTTTTTGGGTATAAATAAGAGAATCTAAACATTTCTAATATATCGTGAGGCATAGGGAAACTAAAGTCTATGTTTAGCTTTGTACTATGGATATGAGTATTGGAGTAAAAACACTCACACCATGATGTATGTAAACAAAACACCATGTATCCCTTCATGAAAGTAGCTAAATAGTTTTAAAACTAATGGAACTCAATTTATAAAACAAGAAAAATCAATGAAAAATAAAGAGAAAATAAAGTGAAATATTTTTGTGTAGGACTAAAAAATTTGTGATTTTATAAAATCATAATTTTAATTGAAACCCTAGACCACACAAAAATCAACAAACATTAAGTAATATACTATTGTAAAATAAATAACTAGAAAATTTAAGATATATATGCAATATTTTATAAAATTAAGAGAGGCTATTATAGAAAATTAGAGATATAATAGAACCCAAAAATTTATTTACAAATAGATTTTTCTATTTTTACTTATGCAAGTATTTACTAAAAATAGTAAATTATAATTTATGCAAAATATTTTATGTTAAAAAATAGGTTTTCTCTGAATTATGTAAAAAAATAAAAAACCTATGATGGTTTTACAGGTAAAGCTAATATGACTCAAATATTATAAAAAACCCCTGGTGAGGAACTACGGTTTGACAATGTTTAATAACAAAATAGGGTACAATAAACTACAAAAAATCAACTATGTTACCAACAATAAATTGCTAAGGGAAACATGTAATTAGGTTTACATTGATTGATTTCTAGATGTACATATAGTTCACTGATTTAGAACTGATCAAATCAAATTCATGATTGTGTCACTAAAGAAATCATAACTTTTAAAGGTAAAGGGACACGAGCACACTAGGAGGATAGGTTTATAGTTTTGATCTATCCACTTCCTATTTTGTTTTCCCTATTAACTATACAAATATTTTTTTAGCTGGATCACATGCGATTGCATGCAAGGGTTTCCTAAATTTGTGCAGAGGATGAATAGATGCATGGAAGACCTATAAAATTAAATCCCTAGTCCTGCACAAGCACACAAAATGAGATAAAATTGAAAAGGGAAAAAAATAGGGGAAGTGGGAATGGCTAAGCTATCCTCAAAAAACCCCTTATTGATTGAGTGCTACCTACATAGCCCAAATGGGTCTCAAGTTATTGTAGTTATTCCTTTAGGGAAGAGTATATAATCTATGATGAATACAAATAAAATTTTGGTTATAATTATTGAAAATATATGCACTTGACCTACAATAAAACAATATTGAACTTGGACTATGACTATAAGAAATTAACTGAATTGAATTTATAAAGAATAATGGTCTTTTTTTCAATGTAGAATGCGTTTGAAATCAGGTTGCTAGATGATTAAATTGAGAGGCCCTAATGTGATTTTATAAAGGAATATTTTAAATATTTCTATTAACCAATATTATTGAAAGCATGGGAGAGTTGTTACTAAACATTTAAATTTTAAAATGTGTTTATTAGAACAAAGAGGATAGGAGCACACTAGGGGATAGATCCATAGTACGACCTTGTCTACATAGTGTAAACCTATTATATAATGTCATAAACTTATGAAACTTTCTATTAGGGGTTTATGAGTAGAATAAAGATGAACATGCATGAAATATGGATGTCTACATGTTATTTTCTCAATAATTGTAAGACAATTGAGGTTCATGTAAGATATTTTATTAATTAAATGTCAACAAGACCAAATAAGGTATGGATGTCAAGGATAAGTATTATAAAGAATTTATTTGTTAAATTTTAGTGTCTACACCTATGTCACTACCAAAAATGCCAAAATTGAAACACCATATGGATGTTGTGATCTTGTCATTCTTGGGTTTAGTGGATCTCATACCAATACACTAATATGATTGTTAATTATACAAACCTATTTTATTAGTTGTGTTGGTTGCACAAGTGCATTTTGAATGTCTTATATAACTAGTGTTAGAGGTGTTGGATATCCCCCTATGGATTATCATATAAACTATAGTAACACTCAAAATGGGCATCATTTAAATAGTCTTGTTCTTCCTAAGAGACCTCATAAGTTATGTCCAACTTGATATGAGGAAATAGAGGAGGAGGATTAAGATATGTTGGCATGAAATACTAATAATTTTTTATCAAGTAACACATCTTATTGATAAATAAATTTAGTGGTGCCCAAAATAAGAAGATGAAATGCCTTACATCTTCACAATAGATGACAAAGATACATGGAAATCCATTCCTTTCCATTACTTTACACTTTTCATAAAGAATGTACACATGCATAACATCAAAAAAATCATAAATCATAAATATATATATTGACATAAAACTATTTTTATTCGGGAGCCATATTTTACACTGAAAAATGGGGAGTGTGATTTTAGATATAGGTTATACATTGAATTTCATTTTCCTGACACTATGGAGTCAAATAATTGGAATGTAGCATGTAGTTGGTTATTTCCTTAAGTGTGTGGTTTTTGTGCTCAACTACACCACTTTACTAAGGGATGTAGAGAAAAATATATTGAAGTTAAATGCATGCCTATTTAGAGAAGCTAATCATTTGATTGTTGAAAAATGTTGCTCCATTTTTTTGAGTCACTTAATTTTCTCTATGGTAGGTTTTTAAAAAGGCCCTTGAAATTTTTGAAGTGCTCAGATACTTTCCTTTTATTTTTAGACCAAATTTCTAAGAGATAAATGATCAATGAATGTAAGAACACATTTATATTTCTAAAAAGAAACATTGGGAAAGGACACAAGATCACCATGAGCCAAATGTAATTTTTCACTTACCCTAAAGGTTTTCCCTTTGTAAAATGAATCCCTATATATTTTATGAGTGCACAGCCTAGAAAAATGTCATATTTGAAATAAAATTGTGGCAAGCTAATTACCATGTGCTACTTACTAAGATCCTCCAATAAGTGATACTTAAGGTGACCAAAACTTGCTCATGGTAAAGTTTACTCAAGTTATTATCATGTGAAATCATGACTTGTGAAGGTTGAGTGAACACATAGTTGTCAAATTTATACAGTCATGTTGGACAATCAACATTTCAAGTGGATATAATAGTGAGATGGTCTTTGATATTTATAATGACAAAAATGGTAGATGTAAATTCAATTTTTCCTTCATGTAATGTGTGATATGATATATGGATAATATTTTTTCAAAAAGTCTATAACATGGAGAGCTTTATTGAATATTCCATTCTCCATATCAACTATCCTTTCATCCTCAACAACTAGATGAATAGAGTTTCCCATAAAAAATGTATTTTTGAGACATTAGTCAAGATTTTCAAATAGTGAGCCATCATGGCCCATATAGTGAGAGGCTCATGAATCCATAATCCATTCATACATAGGTGATCCTATTTTTGTAAAAAGTGTTACTCTTGTCTTTGAAGGGGGGAACTACATTTTTTTCATTTGTACTTCTAAGTATACCATTTTATTCAAACATTGATGTTCATAATGTCCTAGTTTATTACAACAATTACAAAACTATTAGTTGGCATTATCTTTACTTTCCTTTTTCCTTTATTTTTAATTAGGGAATAATTCTATTGAGTTGATTGATTTCCCTTAGGATTGTGCTTTGATTTCCTTTTTTTTTGAAGGGTCCTTTCCTTTTCAAATATTAGGGTTGTGACATTGAATTATTAGCATTGCCAACTAATGCATGCATCTTAGTATCTTCAGGTTAGATTTACCTAGCAAAAATTATTTTTTACTATTTTATTTGAAGTTTCTCATATAAATTATAAAAATTTAATTCCACATGTACAAATATGATGCATGAACATCATCAAGAATTATGTATATTTTAGATTATTTAACTTACTAGGTCAATAAGACACTTGTATATGCTTTATTTTATAGTAAATTGGTTTTATGTGAGTGTTGAAAGTATTGAAAGAACCATCATGAAGTTAATAGGTCATTAGGAGGTCAAAATTTTGCTTTTATTGCATGTTTCTAAGTTTCTCACCAAAATGGGAAATTTGAAAATTTGAATGACTTTAGAAGGTTTTGTCATGTTTTAAAGGTCCTAATCCATTTTAAAGGATATATAAGTTTTATTAATATTTAATAAATGTTTTTTTATCCTACATTCAACATAAATCCTATATAGAAGCATATCCAATGTAGGATGATGGTTAAATTTAGCATGTGTTGAGATAGGTCTTAAGTTGTTGAGGGATATTTGGTCTTGAAACAAGACCAAATAAAGTTTAGAATTATTATTGAAAGAAATAAGGTTGAACCATTAGATAAGGAGCCAATAAAACTAATGAATACAATAATAAATCTTAATTTTTAGATGTTTATGAGTGTGGTTGTTAATGGTCTATAGAGTTGGTGCAATATATAGGGGTTTGTCTATGTATTTTTGATGAGATAACAATAAAAGAAAGTATTGTTATGTTTTAAGATGATTATAAGATACACATGAGTGTATAAATTCATATTATTTAATTTTATTTTATGTTTTTTGATATTTTCATGATGGGTTATGACTTGTAAGTTAGAATAACATGTTTCTTAAGTGAAACAATTAGACAAATTGGATGATTTTTATGAATTTTTGTCATTTTTATGAATAGATATTATTTGAAAAAGTAGGATAATCCTATATATATCTTGAATAAGGTAAAAATAATATTTTAAAATCATTTATAAATTGATATTTCCTTAAAAGTATGCTCTTAGATATGTAATTACAGGAGAGACTATACAGTCAAGGAGAAGAATACACTTTCATATATTTCATAAGTATGATCATGGGTTAAAATTAATTTGAAATGGAATATATATGTTTCAATAATATCCAAAACTATTAAAGGATTAAATACAAGTGTGAGAATTTAAAAATTCCCCTTTTATTAGATCTAGGCTCTGTGTTAGATAGAGAAACCCTAATTTAGGGTTTGCAAGAAAGAAACCTAAATATAACCCTTAAAAAGTAATAAAACTCTATAAAAATGTATGTGTGAGTGAATTATAAAAAATTCAAGTGGTTTCAAGGTTATATTACACCTATATAAAAATATATCTCAATAATTCAGTCTACAGGGTTGTAGAATTAGGCCTAAAACCCTATTTTAAGTAAGATGGGTAAGAATTAAGCATGAAGAATGATATAAGTCTATGTTTTAAGTTTTAAAAAACTTAAATGGATGTAATAATTATATTCAATCTATATGGAGTTTAATATTTAATAATATATTAGTAATATATGGTGACAGACCTAACAAAAGTTTAGTAGAACATGAGTATAAAGACTATATTTTGTGTCCTTGCTAAGTATACATATTAAGACCAAATTGGAAGTTTGGTGTAATGTTTATACAAATAATAAAGGATTTAATAATACTTTAAAGAAAATAAAAAAATAAATTTTGATTATTAGAGTTATTGGACAAGGTGATAAATGATTAAGAATAAGGCTTAATTATTAAAGCTCCTAATAAGGATATTTATGTTTATTTACAAGAAGGTACTCAAGAAAGAGTTATAAGTATATTTTGTTGTAATACATATCATTATAAAATAGGAGAAAAGGTATTTAAAACTTCAATAACTCATTATTTAATAAAATATCCACTTGAGAAGAATACAACCTTGTTTTGTGGAACCTTAAACATCAATTTTGTGTTTTAATATATGGTTATGTATTTGAAGATAAGGGATTATATTTTGATATCATAAAATATTAAGAATGATTGAAATAAAATATCTAATTATCAGTTATAAATTAGACATGATTTAAATAAAATCAAGAGAAAATTAAAGAACTAATAAATGTAGAGTTGAAAAGTTTCTTTGATTCTTTTATAAAGAATTTAATATCAATATTGGTTCAGACAAGTCAATTGGGTTAACTTGAAATTATAAGATATTTTAGGCTACAAATCCTAATGATATATCTATAATACCTAGTTGTGTAGGAGACCTAAAATAGGTCTACTTATATTATAATGGTATCATATTTCAATTGAAGCTCTTGAGAAATGTTTTACAAATGTGAAGGTTGTAGTGACAAGAAGTTTGAAGGTTAATGAGAAAGTAGAAAGTTGTGAAAGGTTTAAGAAATCCTTTAATCCATTGAGGCTTAAAAAATGTAAATAGAAAGAGAAAATTTAGGCTCAATAATTAGTTCTAAGGTGTAAAAGACTTGGAAGGAGTGTCAACAAACTAGGTAGAGGATATAACCTAGGGTGAGACACATGTAAGTTGAAATAGACTTGATAGAACAAGGTGAAAAAGACTTGTTAAAGTAAGAAGAGAAGTGGAAAGAGAAATGGAAGGAATGAAAAAAGATAAGAACTAGATGAGGAAATATAATTTTAAAGTAATGAATGAAGAGGAAACAAATGAGTTAAATTAAATGATAGAAGAGATGATGCTCATGATAAATCATATACAAGGGTATTATGGTTGGATATATGGAAAGAAGGTGAAGTGGCTTGTGAATCTATTTATTAAGATAATAAATAAGCAATAAGAAGTCAAAAAGTGGAAAATGATAATAAGGGTGCTAGAAAACAACACAAGAAAAAACTTGGAGAGGCAACAAGACCTCAATATTTTGATTCTAATAATTTATTTAAATGTGTGAATGAAGGTATGCAAGTTAATGAATAAGAGGCCCAATTTAAGGTCTCAAACATTAAGAAGGATAAGGAGTAAAAGATAATGATGAACATACCATTAGAGTGTAATAAGATAATAATTTTTTATCTAGAAGGAGTGATGTTATGATAAGAACATTTTCAAGAAGAAAAATGTCTCATTGAGTACATGAGAATGCAATAAGGAGCCATGCTGAAGAAAGAAGAATTTGAAGAGGTTATATGCCCTCAAATTTTTATTTTTAATGTTTCTTTTGATTATGTACATGTATATTTACAAGTTGATAAGATGAAGACAATATAGATTGCCTTGAATAAGAAAGCATTTAGGTCATTAGGTAGACTCATTGAAGGTAAATATGAATATAAATTACCCAATAAAGTGCTTGTGGAGATAGAGATGTATCATGAAGACATGTCTAACTTAACACTTGATGAAGATAAGGTCCAAGAACAAGTCATGGTACAAGAATTTAACATTGAAAAATAAATAAATGGAAGAATGCAGTGAAGAGGAAGAGATAATATGGAAGCAAATCATGTAGGAATCAAATTCTTTAGACCTCATATGAAATGAGGAAGACATAAAGAAAGTGAAAGTTGAGATATTGGAGATTTTAAACTAAATAAATTATGAATGGATAAGAGTGATAACTAATAATATATTGAAGAGTTAGAGTCTTATTTAAGGCTATTATATTGTAAGAAAGATCTGATCAAGTTTATGCAAAGCAACTATAAAGAAGAGAATAAAAAAGCATGGAAGAAGGAAAATAGTGAAGGTAAGAAAGAGATAGAAAAAGGAAGTGAAGACAAGATCAGGAATATATTTGAAAAAATAAAGGTACCAATAAACTAGAAAAAGAGGAAGAGAAACTTCATTTGAGTTAGAGCTCAAATTTTCCCACTTGAGAGTATGATGCAGGAGCATCATTAAGAATGATATAAATTTTATCTTGTTTAGATTACTAGGTCAATAAAAATATTATCTAAGCTTCATTTTATAATAAGTTATTTTTGTGTGAGTGTGGGAAGTCTTGAAAGAACCATCATGAAGTGCCTAGGTCATTAGGAGGTCAAAATTTGGAGTTTATTGCATGTTTTTAATTTTCCCACCAAAATGAGAAATTTGGAAAATTTGAATGAGTTTAGGAGGTTTTATCATGTATTAAAGGTCCTAATCCATTTATAAATGATATAAAAGTTCTAATAATATGTAATAAATATGTTTTAATACTTCATTCAATGTGAATCCTATTTAGAAGCATATCCAACATAAAATGATGGTTAAATTTAGTATGTATTGAGATAAGTTTTAATTTGTTGAGGGATATTTGGTCTTAAAATAAGACCAAATCAAGTTTAGACTTATTTATACAATATATTAGGTTCAAAATATTATAAAAGGAGCCAATAAAAATAATGAATACAATAATAAAGTCTTAATTTGTATATTTTTGTGACTGTGGTTGTTAATAGTCTATAGGGTTGGTGTAGTATATAGGGGTATGTCTATGTATTTTTAAAGAGATATCAATAAAAGAAAGTATTGTTGTGTTTTAAGATGCTTCTCAAAAAACCATGAATTTATAAGTTTATTATTTTATCTTGTTTGATAGTTTCATGATGGGTTATGACTTTCAAGTTGGAATATCATGTTTCTTAAGCGATATAGTCAGATAAATTAGACATTTTTATGAAGTTTTTTTCATTTTTATGCTTGGAGATTATTTGAAAAAGTAGGAGAAGCCTCTGTAGATCTTAAATAAGATAAAAATAATATTTGAAATCATTTATAAATGTTAGATCATTTACTGACTAAGTGGTGCTTTATTCTCCCTTAGCTTACCTTAAGAGTTAAATAAATAATAATTTATTATTTATTTACATGAGGTCAAAACCTCATGAAAATAAATAGTTAAATTATATTTGTTTAATAATTATAAATTTAATTAAACGTTCATCAGGGAAAATATGGGATCATTAGTTACAATGGTCACTGCCCCTTGTGAATATTATAAATAGGGTTTATCCCTATTGTAAATTTATATCTTGAACACATGGTGATTATTATTCACACAAGCTTTTGTGAAGAAATTTTGAGAAGAAGTGAGATCAAGAAGACTTTATGTATTGGTGTTATAATTGGTTTCTCAATTATTGAATATCACTCATAGGTTTTTTTTTACATCTTGGAGGTTTTCCCACTTTAAATCCTTGAGTACTATGTCAATTCATCTGTGTTCATTTATATGCTTTGCTTATTATTATTCACTCTATATCTATCGTATGTATGTAAATTGCCATTAATTTATCTTGAGGGGAGTATGTGATTAATCAATCTATTATCAATTACCATTATCAATTTATATATTTAAATTTTAAATATTTTTTTATTTTTAAACCTATTTGGTTTGGTACGGCAAGGAGGGAGAAGAAAATTATTTTTTCACATTGAAGGCCTACCTCTTAGATCTTAAGCACATAATCTTCATTCAAACATCCTATAAGAATTTCAAATCATCTAAAAGTTTGTTTTTTGAAGACAAATCAATTTATTTTAGCCTCTTCAATGCCATTTTCACATCTATATGACGAGGAAGATAATTTTTTTAATTTTACATCATGCCTCCTGTATTCTACCTTTGAACAACCAAAACTCAATTTAAAAGCTTCAATAAGAATTCTAAATCTTCTCTCAAGTTATGGGTGGTTAGTTTTGGAATATTTTTGTAGCAATAAGAGTCATTATACAACAAAGTGCACCATGTGAAGGATGGAAATCTTAAAAAAAACATTTCAGTCATTTTTTATTCTATTTGTTATTGAAAGTAGTCAGATATTGGTTATTTAATCCTCCCAAAAGTATTAGCAGAGCTTGAGAAGGACTGGTTCAACCTATTTAGTTATTTTTCTCTCTTCATCAATACACTTGTATGGCCTGACATTATTTTTGATAGGAAAAATTCATTTTTCATAAAAAAATATTTTTTAAAGCTTGTTTTGGCATCCTTAGACAAAATTAGGAGGATTTCCAAATTTCATTCAATTTGGGAGCTGGTATAATTTTATGGGAGCATTTGGTCATCTATATGAGTGTCATTTCATGTACATGTATGTTATTTTGATCAAAGTATTTAAGAAATACTTTATTTATTTAATTCCCAAATATCCTCTCATGCAAATCTTGGCCCCACCTTACTTGGAAAATGTTTTTAATCCCAAAGTAATAAAAAAGGTTAATTTATTTACTTTGTGTTTGTACATGTCATATAAATAAATTTATTTATATTTTTTAATTTAAAAAATCAAATAAAAAATTTATAAATATCAATTAGTGTATGTTAAAATTTAACTAGTCTTTTAGATGAGTTGGTAATTTTCTTTTGATATAACTTAGAACTAAGAAACCCATTAAAATCAATGTTTTTTGACATGGTCAAATCAAAATTTTAAATTGAATTTCATTTCTTGGTTTGCATGCAAACTCTTCTCAAGCATTCAAAACCCTAGTTGACTTGTCAAACTTGTTTCAATAGTCAACCTAGTGAATGTTATATCAAACATAGTCATGTAACTAGTTGATCCCTAGGTTTTGGCACATATATTAGCTCATTTTGTGTTTCTAAACCTTTTGTTATTAATTTTATAAATTTTTAAATAATAGTGTTTAGGTGGTTGTTTTGAGTGTGACTCTTTTGACACCTAATTTAGTGCAATTTCATTTCAAATGTTTGCATTATTTTGCATATATTTAGATCCTTAATTATATAGGAACATGTGATTTACTTCATTTTATAAAAATAGTATAAAAACTCATTAAAAATATTATTTTTTAAATTTGTGCTTACATTAGTGTAGTATTGTGATACTTGTGACACCTTGTTTTGTCACAATTTTTTGTAAATTTATTAATTTATTTAGCATTAATTTAAATAATTATTCTATGTTTGCACTTAAAATTTGTTTTACTATAGAATAAATTTAAAATTTTACACTAAAAAGGGTTAATTTTAAATATTTGGTTACTATCCTGTTTAAGGAAGTTATGGCTTCACCCCATTTTGAGATAAATACCAAATTCTTAATATAAATAACTCTAATATATGAAAAATTCATGTTAAAATTAAGTTTATGGATAAATTTTTTTAGAATATTATCATTGGGATTGAAAAAGATCATTTTGAATGACATGTGACTCTTGAGCTTACCAATACATTTCAATAGAAATTGCAAGATGCTATATCCATTATCTTATAGAGTGTTAAGGATGAATTACTTCTCCACATTAGTCATTAAGAGTATCCTAAATATGCTTAGAAACTCATTGAATCCATGCATGAGGGAAATCACCTCTCTATAATTATTAAGTTAATCCTTGAATTGCTAACTACACTTATGAAAGGTGATGAAAAGGTTGTGAATTTTATTGATAAAACTAAGAACATTACAGCTTAGTTATATGGTTGTAACTATAATTTTATTCAAGATCAACTAATTTATTTTATCATTCAATTAAATATTCATGAAAATTTTAAAAATTTATTTCAATTTTGAATTCTAAATATCAAATTGAGTAAGATATCTTTGACCTTACCACCTTGTCTGCTCTCCTGATTCAAGAAGAATAAGTTATGATAAATTTTGATTATAAAGAGAATTCCACTCATGCACTTCTCACCTTAAATATTTTTTTGATAACAATAAGAAATAGAAATCTAACCTTAATTCTATTTCTGACTCAAATAAGAATAAAAAATCTGGTGATAAGAATCATAAACCTAAATTTAATGGAAATTACAAGTTATGAGCTAATTTTGGTCATAGAAAAGAAACTTGTTATAAAATTAAAGACAATTAATAATAAAACTTCTAAAAATAACAAAGAGCATAAATCTAATCAAAATAAGTAGAAGAATCAAAACCCTAATCAAAATAATAATCAAGATTTTCAAAATGTTATTACTTTATATCTATTTTATTCACTTCAAATGAAAATGAGTTGATTTTAGATAGCAGTGCATAACACCATATGACTTAATTATCTAATATTTTATGTGATTTTAAATATATATTTGAGATGATTTACTTAGGAGATAATTCATTTTTAGAAGCAAGTAAATGAAGAAAGGCCAAAATTTTCAAATGTTCTTATTAATGATGTTTTCTATGTATCTAAGATCAAAAATAACTTTTTATCTTATTCATAACTTACTAATGATAATATAATTGTAACATAATTTAAAGATGGCTGATCCATTAGAAATTAATCTATGTCTTTGATTGTTTAATTGTTGAGGTGTGGAGCTAAAAGCTTCACCAAATGAGCAAGTTGCAGGTTGCAGGAATTACACAGTCACCAGCATCAGTCATGAGCGATCGACATCGGTCAGGAGTCGACTAAGAGATGCCAGTGTCAGTCATGGATCGGCTGACGTCGGTCACAGGCAGATAGGCAGGGACCAACGTCGGTCACCTATGTGTCCAATATCTATTTTCGTGGATAGAACAGAATGTTTGCATGGTAGGATTAAGTGTTAGTCTTAAGTCCGCATCTCTATCTTTAGTAAGACTGTTTTGAGCCCTTGATTAAGAGGTACATCTAATGGTTGTGATTGTATGCTTATGATCCCTAAAGTTATATAATAGGGATAGATCTTCATAGCTTATTGTAAGTGTAACAGTAGAATAGTACAAGAATTGTATATGTGTATCAATCCAAGTGTTGGAGTTGATTGTAATTGAGAGAGAGAACTCTTGAGGGAAAGAGATCTGTACATCTGAGAGAGGTGTGGAAGAAAAGAAGTTTCTTAAATTGTATTCCTTCTGTAAAGAGATTAATACAAGTTTTCAGGGTGATTTCTTGTATCTCTTATTGTTTGTTGTTTTTTGATTCTAGTTACTTATCTTTCTGGTTTAATTCTGCATTTAGTTGCTTTCACATAGTAATCAAGTTTGTTGGTTGATCCCAAACAAGTGGTATCAAAGCTCAGATTGACTAACAAGTGTTTTAGATTTGGTTAGTGTGTATTGATTACAGGGTACTCACAGGGATTTCTATTTGAGTGGGAGAAGCAATGGCAGAAGAAAGTAAATTGAGAATGGAGAAGTTCAATGGCAAAAATTACCAATTATAGAGAATGCAGATAGAGGATTATCTGTATTAGAAAGATCTATACTTACCATTAGGTGGAGTTTCAAGGAAGCCCATAGACATGAAAGATGAATAATGGGAAGTTCTTGATAGAAAGGCTCTTGGATCTATAAGATTGAGTTTGGCATCTACTGTGATATCTAATTTATTACAGGCAAAGTCAATGGTAGAGTTAATGACTACTTTAGCAAATTTATATGAAAAAGCCTCAGCTTCAAATAAGGTATATCTTATGAAGCAGTTATTTAATTTGCAAATGCAGGAAGGTGGATCTGTATCTAATCATCTGAATGATTTCCATGGAATTATAAATCAATTAAATTTAGTCAAAATAGTGTTTGATGATGAAATTAAAGCTCTATTAATCTTATGCTCTTTACCTGAGAGCTGGCATAGCCTGGTAATGGCAGTTAGTAATACTGCATCTACTTCAAATATTTTAAAAGTAGATGATGTTGTTAGTGTAATCTTGAATGAAGAAATTCATAGAAAAAGCACAGAGGAAACATCAGGGAACACTTTAAGTTTTGAGAGCAGGGGAAGGCAAAAAGAGAAGAGCAAGAAAGGAGATCAAGGTCTAAATCAAAGATGAGAGGTAGATCCAAATCCATAAATGGCAAGAGGATAGCCTTCTAGAATTGTGGAAAGATAGGGCACATAAGCAAAGATTGCTGGTCAAAACCTAAAGAGGACAATCAACATGAAGGTAAAGAAGAAGCAAAAGTTGCAGGTATTGCACAAGATGCTCTTATATTCTCTTTGCATAATAATATAGAATCTTGGGTTTTAGATTTTGGTGCCTCTTTTCATGCTACCCCTAATAGAGAATATTTTAGTGACTATGTCCATGGAGATTTTGGAATAGTTTATTTAGGGGATGATGAGCCTTGTAAAATTGTTGGCAAAGGAAAAGTGCAGCTGAAAATGCAGAATGGCAACACATGGGTGTTGAAAGATGTCATGCATGTTCCCATCTTGAAGAAGAATCTGATTTCTACAGAAAAGTTGGGGGATGAGGGTTGTATAGTAACTCTCACAACTGAATCTTGGAAGGTTACCAAGGGTGCACTTGTATTGGCCAGAGGTAAGAGAGTAGGTACTCTCTATTTATGTAATTGTATTACTAATAATTCTCCTTCTGTATTATCTACTTCAGATGTGGATGCAAAGTTGTGTCACTCTAGGCTCGGCCACATGAGTGAGAAGGGAATGACAATTCTTAAGTCAAAAGATAAGCTTTCAAATTTGAAAAGCATAGATTTGGATTTTTGTGAGCACTGTATTTTTGGGAAATAGAAGAGAATAAGTTTTCTCAAAACTAGGTCAACAAAGAAGAAACACAAATTGGAGCTTGTTCACATAGACGTGTGGGGACCGGCTCAGGTTGCTTCTATTGGAGGATCATAGTACTATGTCTCTTTCATATATGATGCTACAAGAAAGGTATGGGTCTATTATATAAAGAAGAAATCTGATATTTTTGACACTTTTAAGATTTGAAAAGCTATGGTTGAGAATGAAATAGGTAGGAGATTGAAGTGCTTGAGATTTGATAATGGTGGTGAGTTTTGCAGCCACAAGTTCAACTAGTATTGTTATATGCATGGAATACGTAGGCAAAGGATGGTTCCAAGGACACCTCAGCAAAATGGAGTTGATAAAGGATGAAAAAAATAGTAATGGAGCGTGCACGGTGTATGAGGTTGCATGCTAGTTTGCCCTTAGAGTTTTGGGTAGAAGCTGTGGATACTACAGTTTACTTGATTAACAAAGGACCCTCTACAGCTCTGGATGATGGAATTCTAGAAGAGGCATGGATAGGTAAAAAGGTCGATCTCTCATTTCTCAAAGTTTTTGGTTGTGAAGCTTTTGTGCACATTGATAAGGAAAATAGAAAGAAGCTGGATGCTAAGTCTATGAGGTGCACATTTATTGGTTATGGCTCTGATGATTTTAGATTCTGGTTTTGGAATCTAGGAACTAACAAAATAATTAGAAGCCGTGATGTTGTTTTCAATGAAAAAGTGATGTATAGTGATCAACTCAAGAAGCTGAATCAATCCGAGCAGAGCAATGAAGAATTGGACGAGGTGACAGTCTAAAATGAGCTCGCGAGAAAGAATAATCACAGACAAGAAAAAATAGAGACCAACGTCGGTCAAGAAGGAACTGACGTCGACAATACAGTAACTGATGTCGATCAGATAGTGACCGATGTTGGTCAGGCAAAAACTGACGTTGGTTAAAGAGAATCGACATCAGCCAGCAACAAGCCTGGAGGTGACTGAGGTCAGTCACTGTTAGAGAATTTGGGTGAACAGCGTGTTGTGAATGAGTCTCAGACACCCATCAGGAGGCCAGAAAGGGTAAGTAAACCTCCAATTTGATATTCCCCTTCATTATTCTATTTATTTCTTACTGATGGTGGAAAACTAGAGAGTTTTGATGAAGCAATATAGGTGGAATCCAAGAATCAGTGGGAGCTAGGCATGAATGAGGAGATTGATTCCTTGAAAGAGAACCAAACATGGAATTTGGTTGAGTTGCCAGAGGGAAAGAAGACACTAAAGAATAGATGAATCTACAGATTGAAGGAAGGTGAGAATGGACAGATGAGATATAAGGCTAGGTTGGTAGTGAAAGGATTTGCACAAAAACTAGGTATTGATTTTAGTGAGATTTTTTCTCTTGTAGTTAAAATGACTTCTATACGGACTGTATTGTCTTTAGTTGCTATTGAGAATTTACATCTTGAGTAACTTGATGTTAAGATAGCATTTCTTTATGGAGATTTGGATGAAGAAATATATATGGATCAACTGAAAGGATTTGAGGTCAAAGGTAAGGATAAACTTGTGTGCAGATTGAAGAAAAGCTTGTATGGTCTCAAGCAAGCTCCTAGACAATGGTATTTGAGATTTGATAGGTTTATGATTGAGCATGGCTATAGTAGATGTCAATCTGACCATTGTGTGTATTTTAAGAGAGTGGATAATGGTAGATATATTATTCTGTTGTTGTATGTAGATGATATGCTTGTTTCAGGTTCACACATGTAGGATATCTCTAAGCTTAAGGTGAAATTAGCTCACACATTTGCCATGAAGGATTTGGGAGCAGCAAAGAAAATCCTTGGCATGAGTATTAAGAGAGACAGAAAAAATCATAGATTGATTTTGTCTCGAGAGGATTATGTGAACAAGGTGTTGAAACGGTTCAATATGCAGGATGCAAAACTGATAAGCACACCTTTGGCTAGACATTTCAAGTTGAGTAAAGATCAGTGTCCTAATTCACATGATGAGGTAAAGTACATGAGTAGAGTTCCATATGCTTCCATAGTTGGGAGTTTAATGTATGCAATGGTTTGTACTAGACATGATATTGCCCAAGCAGTGGGAGTTGTTAGTAAGTATATGACCAATCCAGGGAAGGAGCACTGGAAAGCAGTTCAGTGGATTCTCAGATATCTGAGAGGGACCAGTAGTAGGCATTTGTGTTATGGTGGGTCAAACACTTATCTACATGGTTATGTAGATTTAGATATGGCAGGTGATTTGGATGGCAAAAGGAGCACCACAAGATATGTTTTCACTATTGGTGGAACGACGGTTAGCTAGATTTCAAAGTTGCAGAAGGTTATTGCCTTGTCAACTATAGAAGAAAAATATATTGTAGTCATAGAGGCTAACAAAGAGATGATATGGATGACACGGTTCATGGAAGAGCTAGTGAAGGAGCAAGAGAGTTGTAGATTATATAGTGATAGTCAGAGTGTAATTCATTTGGCTAAGAATTCAGCCTTTCATTCAAGAACCAAGCACATATAGCTTAGGTACCACTTCATTAGATAGGTATTGGAGGATGGTGAGTTGAAGCTGGAGAAGATCCATACAAATAAAAACCCTGCTGATATGTTAACCAAGCCGGTAACAAAGGAGAAGTTGAATCTTCATTCAACTTTTGTTGGTCTTCATGATTGATTTTGAAGATGGAGAAGCTAGAAGATGTTGTTGTATAGGTACTGGTGTAGCTATTTATCTCCAAGTGGGAGATTGTTGAGGTGTGGAGCTAAAAGCTTCACTAAATGAACAAGTTGTAGGTTGCAGAAATTACACAGTCACCGACGTCGGTCATGAGTGACCGATGTCAATCAGGAGTCGACTAAGAGATGTCGACGTCGGTCATGGATCGACCGACGTCGGTCACAGGCAGATAGGCAGGGACTGACGTTGGTCACTTGTGCATCCAAAATCTATTTTCATGGATAGAACAGAATGTTTGCATGGTAGGATTAAGTGTTAGTCTTAAGTCCGCATCTCTATCTTTAGTAAGACTGTTTTGAGCCCTTAATTAGGAGGTGCATCTAATGGTTTTGATTGTATGCTCATGATCCCTAAAGTTATATAATAGGGATAGATCTTCATAGCTTATTGTAAGTGTAACAGTAGAATAGTACAAGAATTGTATATGTGCATCAATCCAAGTGTTGGAGTTGATTGTAATTGAGAGAGAGAACTCTTGAGGGAAAGAGATCTGTACATCTGAGAGAGGCGTGGAAAAAAAGAAGTTTCTTCAATTGTATTCCTTCTATAAAGAGTTTAATACAAGTTTTCAGGGTGGTTTCTTGTATCTCTTATTGTTTGCTATTTTTTTATTCTAGTTACTTATCTTTCTGGTTTAATTTTGCATTTAGTTACTTTCACATAGTAATCAAGTTTTTTGGTTGATCCCCAACATTAATGGGTTCAAAAAAATGGTTTATATATCTTCTCTCCTTATTCTACATGTCTTTTTTCATCGCATAATAAGAATGAATCTCAATTATGGCATTCAAGCTTATGACTTGTTAATTTTATAAGTTTACATGATATGTCTACTCAGAATCTTGTTTTTTAACTTCCTTATATACATTCTCATCATGAAACTTGTGAGGGTTGCTTACATGGTAAGCAACATACTAACCTCTTTCACAAGAATCATGATGTGAATTTCTCACATCCTTTAGAATTAATTCATAGTGATGTTATAGGACCTCTTGGAGTTGTATTTATTAATGGTTATTTATATACTGTAACTTTTTTTAATGACTACAATAGAATTATTTAGCCATATTTCTTTAAAAATAAATATAATGTGTTGTCTAAATTCAAAAATTTTAAAAGTTTTTGTTGAAAATGCATCCAATTTTTCTATTAAGAGATTAAGAACTGATAATGGTGTTGAATATATTAGTAATTAATGTGATTATTTTTAAATTAGTTGTAGTATTCAAAATAAATTGAGAACTCCCTATTCTCCTCATCAAAATGGTATTACTAGAAAGAAAAATTGTATCGTTATTGAGATGGCTAGAATAATGTTTTTGATAAATAATAGGAAAAAAGGGTCTTGAACCCTATACAGATCATCCCCCATGGAAATAAGGCCTCAAATGAGCCATAAAAAATACATTACCAACACATAAATAATATAAAAAAATTAAGTAACACAAAATCATAAAAAAAAACCAAACCGTTATGGACTATCAATAGTCCCATATTTGGCCAAAAAATTGACCATAACCTTGTAATCACCAAGGCTTTCTAGCCCCACATACCTGACCTTGTCATCAAAGTATTTTATAGTAGCAAACATCAAAGTTACATGATGAATAACCTTGGGAAAAAATTCTTGCATTACCCACCGTTTCTTTTACATCTTTTGCATCTTGGCTTTGAACTCCACAAGTTTATTAGCAGTCATAACACACAACAAGCAGTTTCCTTTCTTCTTATTGCCATGGGATTCATTAGTAGCCTCATCCAACTCCTATGAGATATACTCATTTAGTTTGGCAAAGTGACTTGCTCCTTCCACCTCATGAATAAATTCAATATGTGTTTCATCTTCTTCTTCCCCTGTGGTATCCTCAAAAAACTTAGAGTTATCAAAAATTTTAATGCCCTTAGGGTGAGTGGATATGATTATAATAATATGGCTAGATCTACAAACTCTTGTACCACAATGCTTCTCAACACCTACCCCATGATCACTCCCCTTCTATTTGGAACCTAGGCCCAAATCTTTGATGGGCTCTTCAACCCTACCAGAGTCCTCCTTCCTAGTTCTAACCTTCTTAGACACATTTCCCTCTTCCTTCCTAACCTTCCATTCCCTTTTAGTAGGCACCATAATATCCACCTTAGTCTCTCAGTTATGGCTCATAATTTTTCCATTGGATTTCTTTAGATATTTAAGCTTAGAATCAGAGATTGGGGTCCTAAGAGGAGTACTACATTCTTTAATTCTAAGACCCTCCTTCAAGTATTTAGAGGATCTTTTAGAAGTCCTAATGGATTTATTGTCTTTACCTTTGAAAATAGGAGTTAGAGTCGATGGGTTATCCTCAAACAAATATAATTTAATAATTTTTAGTAGGCACAAGGCCAAATAGAAGTAGTAAAACCTCATAATGAAGCCTTGGTGAATGGGAATGAGAGGGGAGTTATGAGTTTTAGCATAGGATTCCTTAACTAGTTTAATAGAGTTCTCTAGGGAGGAAAAAAGAAAGAAGGGAATATTGATCTCCATTATATTCCTAAAATGATTGAGAAATACAAAGTGGTAATGATAGAATACCTTGAATATACCCTTGAACATGAAGTATTTCATAATCATGAGGTAGATTTGCCCCCACAACTCTGATAACTTCTCCCTTTCAAATCCCCCATGAAGTTTCACAACAAATTCTCCTTTTCTAAACAAAATCACCATATTTTTTGGGTCTAACACCTTACTAAATTTGAAATGATTTCTTCCTTTTATGGGGATCCCCATGGCTTGCCCAATCACTTCCTCTAAGACTTCAAAACCAATGCCCCTTAAATGGACCTATCTAGAATTTTCCTCCCAAGACTTTGCAAACTAGCGAGATAGATTCTCATCATGGACATTCATCACCTCAAGGAATAGAGCCACATCTCCCTCTTGTATAATGTTCTAGACCATAATGTCCTAGAAAAATCCCTTAGGGATGTTAGCTCAATATTTAAAATGTCACCATTCATTTATAAATCCTAAAAATTGTGCATCTAGAGAAAAAGATTAAAGGGAATGAAGGACTATTTAGCAATATACCTTATAATATTAATAGGACCCTCCATGTACTTACAATGGATCTAAGGACATGAAAATTTAGAAATGATAGAATGATAATTTTAGAGATTAGCATTACATTTTCCAACTTGATTATCATCCTCAGAGAAGACCCACACTCACCACCTCAAGCAAAAATGATGATCACTTGAGACGGGGATTGTGGGAATTGATTATTCCCATGCCATCTTATCTTTTGATCATCACACCCAACCATCAGATGCTGTCTCATCATCTTATTAGTCTTATCTATCCTATTATTAACCTGTTCGGTAGTATTTTGCCTCTTCAACATCCTTTTGAGCCAGGATGTCATTCAATATGTCCTTTTAAGCTAGAACAATGTTATATTCTACAAATATTACTCTTAGTTCTTATGCGCTGAATCCATGAATAATATTGTGCATATTTTGAATATAATCCATGCTTAATATTTGCATATATATATATATATATATATATATATATATATGCCATGAGCATACATATATATATATATATATATATATATATATATATATATATATATATATATATATATATATATATATATATATACATGTATGCTCATGGCATTTCATTTTCTTTAATAAAATTATATTGTTGCTACTTTAGAGATACTATTAATATTAATAGTGTCTCATCTACATTGTATTTGTTAGTAAAATAATTTAGTTCGATTCTTGAAAAATACTTATTACAATTATATTGTAATAGATATATTTATATTATATGAGAAATCAAATAAAATATATAAATATTATGATTATTTTCAATTTATATGAGTTAACATTAAAATACATTATATGCATAACATCATTCTTAATTTGACAAGATGATCATGTATAGTTATTGCATTTGGAGAGAAGATCATACTTAGTAAGTTTGGATCTTTTGTGTTTCAATTATTAAGATGCTTTCATTTGATTAGTGGGGCAATTCCATGATAATATGCTTAGATTCCCTCATTTATGGTTGTTTATATTATCATTATTATACACTTGATTTAATAATAAGATATGTTATGAAATGCAAAGTGTAAATGGAGTTTGTATTATTAAATCTTCATTATTTAATTTACTAAGCATCCTATTCATACATCTCTAAAATTATTTGTTTTAGTCTCATATCTGTTTGGTTGGATGATTGCATATCATATTATAATTATCCATTTTTGATGTATGAGAGGTTATACCTCAATATTTGTTTAAGCATATTAAACTTGTAAGGTTTTGATAAGACTCAAATGATAAAATGGGTTATTTTTAATAGGATATCTAATGTTTGAATAAACTTAGTATCATATAATTAGTAAATTATTTTATGTGCATCACATGATAGTTTGGGACACTCATATTTTCAATATTGGAGATGCCCCCTAATGAATTACAATACAATAATTTATGTTTGTCACTAACTTTATAACAAAAGTAGTGAAGTTGTTTGCCTAAAAAATGACTTCATTGTTTAAAATTTGTTTTACCATAGATAAACATATGTCATTTTTTTCTATGTATTTGATTATTATGATGTTAACCATACTATGTTATCATGAATCTATTTTTGGATATGTGTTTGAATTTTGTGTAAGTGCATAACACCAACAATTTAATCATATTTAAGTTCATATGTATTTTATCTAAGAGAAAGCCCTCAATGGTGATATATATCTATAATTTTGTCTTATAGATCAACAAGTGGTAGATATATTCATAAAACCACTTGGTGCTATCAAGTTTTGTCAGTTTCATGCAATGCTAGCTCTCATAGAGTTTCCATTGAGGGTGAGTATGCATGACAATGCCACTTCCTAAAAACCATGTGTTCTGATTCTTCTTCTCTATATTTATTCTCATTGTAAAGCATTGTAAACTTTGTGTGGAAATTATGTAATTTAAGTAAACTTCATGTGGAAGTTTTACTTTTGTACCCCAATACATTGAAAACATACTTTGTAATGGAGGTCCTTATGTTATAAAAGGATCCAAATATGCTTAGTGATTATTCATGATAAATTTTGAGATGTAGTCTCACAATTATAATAGCCTAAATTTTTTATTGAGTAGTTTATGGATTATTATTCCTTTTCTTTCAAAAGGGTGTGTTTAGTATGATGAATGTTTTTAAATCCTTAAATTGTGTACATAGTATAATTCCTTTTAAAGACGACTATGAAATTTATCCCTACTTAACATTAAGGGGGAGTGTTAAAGAATTTAATGACTAAGTGGTGCTTTATTCACCCTTAGCTTAGATTGATAGTTAAATAATAATAATAATAATAATAATAATAATAATAATAATAATAACAATAATTTATTTACATGAGGTAAAAAATCATGAAAATAAATAATTAAATTCTATTTATTTAATAATTATCAATGTAATTAAATGTTCATTGGGGAAAAGATGAGAACATTTGTTACAATGGTCACCTCCCCTCATGACTATTATAAATAGGGTTTAACTCTTTTGTAAATTCATATTTTGAACACATAGTGATTATTATTCACATAAGATTTTGTGAATAAATTTTGAGGAGTGAGATCAATAAGACTTTATGTATTGGGGTTATTATTGGTTTCTCAATTATTGAATATCACTCATGGTTTTTTTAGCTCCTGGATGTTTCTCACTTTAAATCCTTGTATAATATGTCAATTCATCTATGTTCATTTATATTATTTTCTTATCATATATATATATATATATATATATATATATATATCCTATGTATGTAAATTTGAATTGCCTTATCAATATTGATATTAAATTTAGATTTCCATAAAATTATGCTCTCGAATCTGTAATTACAAGACATACTATACAGTCAAGGAGAAATATAGGTTCTCATCTATTTTATAGGTATGTTCATGGGTTAAAATTAATTTGTAATGAAATATATATGTTTAAATAGGATAAAAAACTATTAAAGGATTCAAGACAAGTGTGATAATTTAAAATTTCCCCTTTTTGATAGCTCTTGGGTCTTTATTAGATAGGGAAATCCTAGTTTAGGGTTTGTGAGACAAAAACCTATATATCTCAAAATATAACCCTAAAAAAGTCATGAAACTCTGTAAAAATGTATATGTGGGTGAATTGGAAGTGATTCAAGTGTTTTAAAGGTTTTATTTCACCATTAAGGAAAGATATCTCAAGAATTTAGTCCACAACCCTATAAAATTAGACCTAAAAACCTATTTTATGTAAGATGGGTAAGAATTAAGCATGAAGAATGATAGATGTCTATGTGTTAAGTTTTAAAACACTTAAATGTATGTAATAATATTATTGAATGTGTAGGTATTTTATTATTGAATAATATATTAGCAAGAGAGGGTGGCATACGTAGTAAAAGTTTAGTAAAACATGAATATAAAGACTGTATTTTGTGTCCTTGTTAAGTATCCATATTAAGACCACAATAAAAGTTTAGTGTAAGATTTAGGCAAGGAAGAAAATATTTAATAATATTTTCAAGTCAATAAAATCATAAAGTTTGAGTATTAAAGTTATTGGATAACGTGATAAATGATTAAGAACAAGGTCTAATTGTTAAAGCTTTTAATAACCTTGTTTATGTTTGTTTGCAAGAAGATACTCAAGACAGAGTCAAAATTTTATTTTGTTATAATATATATCTTTGGAAACGAGGAAAAAATATATTTAAAAATTCAATAACTCATTATTAAATCAAATATCCACTTCTCAAGAAGAATACAACCTTATTTTGTGGAACCTTAAAAATTGATTTCATGTTTCAGTATATAGTTGTGTATTTCAAGATAAGGGATTATATTTTTGTATTAGAAAATATTGATAATGATTGAAATAACATCTCTGAGTATCAATTAACAATCATACATGATTTAAATGAAAGTAAGAATAAATTAAAGAAGGAATAAACCTATAGTTGAGAAATTTTCTTTGATTCTTTTATAAATAATTTAATATCAATATTGGTTTAGACAAGTCATTTGGGTTAACTTGACATTATAAGATATTGTAGGCTATAAAGCCTATTGATAGACCTAAAATACCTAGTTGTGTAAGAGACCTAAACAAGGTCTACTTGCATCAAAATATCATAGAGTCTTGTTGTGCATATTAATTTTTGAAAAAAAAACTGAGTAAAGATGACCTAATCTCAACAACATAGTCATTATGAGTTTTCATCAGTCTTCTAGTTTCACTAGTCTTGATGAGTAAAAACTTCAAATGCTTGAATTGAGTGATTAAATACTCAATGCAAGGATAGTTATTTGAACTAAGTAAGGTGAGATTATTTTATAGATGGCATTCCCTCATTTTGTAGTAATTAAAAAAAAATCCTCCAAAGTTGTCTAAAATTTATAAGGTTCCATGATGCCCAAAAAATAAAATTTCTTTTCTGGAGACACTAACTAACCAAGGATGTATCAATATTTTTTAGAACCATTTTTCCATTTTTTTCATTTGATAAGATCAAAATATGTAGGTTATTCATTCATTACAATGTGGTATATGCCCTTTCTAAGGAGCACTTGATAATCTTTCCTCTCTAGTTGAAGTAGTTGGAACTTGAGAGGGCTATCTTTTTGTCTTCCATTTCTAGCACATAAACATGAGTGGAAATAGAAATGTTTTTTTCATATGATTTTTAAAAAAAAATAAAAAAACAAAAAAAAAAATAAAAAAATGGGTTTCTAAACATAAAAATTAAAATGGTCATCTCGTCAAGAGACTCATAATTTGGAATTAATTTATGGGCAAAAATAATTTCTGAAAAGGTGCTTTCAGGACCATAGGTGAAAAAAATTGTATATAATTATTCTCTAAAAAACTAAAATACTCATTAAAATGACCGTCTCAATGAAAAAATTAAAATGGTGTAGTCACCTCTATGGATAAAAAAATGGTAGTATTTTTTTTATTCATGTAGAAATGTTGGTCTGTGGCCTTCCCACATAGATCATTTTTTTTGAGAAATTTTTTTTTGTCAAAAAACACATTTTATTTGCCTTTTCATTTTAATTTTATAAAACAAATCCCAAATAGGGATACTAAAACTAAATATAGACAAGGGATACTAAAATTGAATCTAAATAGAGAATACTACAACAATGTAAATCTACCGAATGTGACTAGAGTTGGTTTAAAAAATACTAGGTTGAGGTGTGTTTGATAAATAGGATCTTTGATACATGAACCCAAAGTTGTAAATACTGAGAAAATCCATAGGGAATAGACTAAAAATGTTTCCATCATCCTATAGTTTCATTATCCTATCTTTTATGTATATAAAGACTAAATTACTAGGGCTAACCACTTACCAATGCACCATAGAATCAAACAATTGAGAGGCTTCCTATAGGCAAAATAAAAAAATTAGGCACTTCTTATATACCATGAGGTATGTGGAAGCTAATATACAAATTAAATATTATATGATGGATTGAGTATTGGGTCAACATCCATCACACCGTAGATTAGGTAAAATTGATAACCTCTTTGCCCAAGATAACAACTCCTGTGAGTTTTAAAATTTTTAGAACATAGTTCTAACATAGGGGATTTATATGAAATAAATTTTATTCAGCCCTTATTACCCCACTATATTCACCAATTTATGATTAAAAAGGATCCCATAAATATGAGGTGAGATCATAATACTAGTTATTTATAGTAAGCCACTAAATTTGGGATTGAAACCTAAAATGTAGAAAAAAATAAATTGTAGCTATGAGAAGTGAAAAGGATGCCAAATATATAAAAAATAATAAAAAATACAAATATAATATTTAAACATACATGTAGAAGAGGTAAATCTTCTATGGCTCTGATACCATATTAAAATCTATAGATTGGGTCAAAAAATATGTTAGTTATGATAAGACAAGCACCTGAAATACTATTTGAAAGCTTGAATAAAATATAACACATATTTATCAAAGTATCATAGCTAACTCTTTTAATTAAGATCATTGACTTAACTTACCCAGTATAATAATAACTTTCATCCACTATATCCCTCACCCACTATCCTTTTATGTTACTATGTAGACAAAATAAGAGGCTATGGTTAGGGATAGGGTTTTGGCAAGTAGTTAAAAAT
Source organism: Torreya grandis (assembly GCA_037957365.1). Classification (NCBI taxonomy): domain Eukaryota; kingdom Viridiplantae; phylum Streptophyta; class Pinopsida; order Cupressales; family Taxaceae; genus Torreya; species Torreya grandis. The sequence continues at coordinate 486,991 of JARHVA010001294.1, read as the reverse complement.
AAAATAAGATAAAATTATTATTATTATCATAAGTCAATTAATTATTTACTTAATTGATAATCTTCTCTAATAATATGTCATGGATAAATATGCACTAATAAGTGTCTATCTATGAATTAAAAATAAATACTATAAGTTCATCTTAAATTCATACAATAGTGTATGAGTAATTAAATATACTAACATGGTAACACTTTTTTTATCCCCATACCATAAAATATTTACATGGTCAGTCGAAACAATAGTGGCCAAGGAAATGGCTCCAATACTCTAGGAAAAACACCTACCAAAGAAGAGATGAAGTTTGAAATTAATGGATATTTAGTTATAGGGTTTTCTAAGAGAAATCATAGATTGAGATAAATTGGTTATAATGTGAAAAACTTACAAATTAAAATGGAAAATAAAGGAGATATAGATAAAATCAATAAGTGACTAGATGATTTCAAGAATACATTTTATCAACTATCATTCTCACATTAAATCTATAAAACCAACCTTAGTTCACCAATACACAACCTAACCATGGTGGATCATATTCTTAGCCTCTTATAAATATAAATATAACACAAAACCAACCCTTAAATAGTTCCAATTTGGGTCCCCAAAGTGGACATGCATAAGTTTAATGGAAAAAATCCAATCCCTTTGAAATATCAAATCAATAAATTTTGATATACATAAGATTTCATGTAGACAATTCAAAATGGAATAATTTTGTTTGGAACCTAAGAAATTATTTTGGTATCAATTGTTATGGTGTGGAGCTAAAAGCTTCAACTGTTTGCAGACACAATGAAGAGGATGCTGAAGAACCAGAGGAACCGGCGTCAGCAGCATGACCGACGTCGGTCACAGATAGTGGAGAAGGAGACCGGCGACGGCAGGTAGTCGGCCGACATCGGCAGCACCAGACAAGCAAGGACCGGCGTCGGTCGCCTGTGTGGTCCAGAATTGTTCGTTGCATGAACAGTTAGTTAGTTGAACCGAGTGTTTGCATGCTAAGGGGCTAATTTAAGTCGCGGGCTGTGTGTCTAATTTTAGTAGTTAGAGTTCTATTTTTGTAAGCATGAGATCCTATTTAAAGACCCATAAGGCATGTATTGTAATTAATTCTAAGGCAAGTAAGAGCATTGAAGCAAGTAAGGTCAAGGAGATCTACAGGTGTAAGGTCAAGGAGATCAGCTAAAGCATTCAAGGAGGGATAACAACTCAGGCTTTAGAGTTGTTGTGTTGAGCAAGAGAGAGAGGGAAGAAGGTCTTGAGGTGTGGCAAGCCTTTGAGGTGGAGGAAGAAGCATCTTCCTTATTTTATTTTCTTCTAGTAGTATTTAATACAAGAGTGTGTATTGTCTCTCAAATTCTTTGCTGTCTCAAGTTTCTAGCTACTTTATCATTCTGGTATAATTTCGTGTTTAATTGCATATAAGAAAGTAATCAATTGAGCTCTAATTGGTAGAGCTAGAGATCCCCTGACATCAATGGTTGTGTGTTCAAAATAAGAACAAGACTCTTAGTATCACCTAGTAATTTTTTACCAAGGAATTTCAAATGAACTATCATAATAGTATGAAAAAAGAATTATTTAAACCATTTAGAAAAACTATGTTAAACAAGATCAGTCATAGATAATATTCAACAATTACAAAATCTATCCTTTTATGTATAGATAATCATGGATGATAAATTTGATAATGTATTTCTTAGGGGACTGAAGGATCACATCCAATATGAGGTATACATTTTTAATCTACTTATGATATATGATTATGGATCATGGAGGAAAGAGCCTTCACAAACAAAAGGTAAGAATGTTAAGGAATTAAAGATTAGATCAATCTAATAAGGTCACTGCCTCAACCTACCAAATTGAATCCTCAAGATATAGAAGAGAAAATAAAAAGGGGTTATGTTTTAACTATGATAGACAATGTAGTCATTGGAATAAATGTGTTAAAAACAAGTTGTTTTAAATTAAAGGCACTAACAAAGAAGAAGAGGATGGATAAATATAATTATAATGTGTTGATGAGATAGATGAAGAGATAATAAATACCCAACCATGTATTTTCATGTGATTTCAAGAATTAGTATCCCACAAACCCTCATGGTAGTAGGTTTCCTAAAAATAAAAGGTGATAATATTAATTGACTAAATTAATATCCACAACTTCATCAAAAATAGTTTGGTTGTTTCTTAAATTATTTTATTTATCTATCTCTATAATTTAAAGTCATGATTGAATATGGTGTTATAATCAGTTGTAAAAATAAATGTTATAGTATTAAACTCACCATGGTAGATTACCTATTAGATTTCCATATGTTTTCCATACCCACAAGTGACATAGACAACATGTTTAGAGTCTAATTTTTAGGATTTTTTCATGCATTTTAATTTATAAGTATAATTTAAGTGTGTGGGCTATGTGAAAATTATCCATAATTGGATATCTCTTAGGAGGTGTAGAATATTATTTATAATGAAGTAGATGGTTTTTTATACAATTTTTTTCATTAGAAGCACTACTAGCCAAGTTCCTACACCACCAGATCTATAATAAATTATAGATGCAAACTCATTAGATTTTTGATAAATGAAAAAATGGATACCACCCAAAATGGATGATGATTATTTCACTCAGTTGATCCTAAAGAGCAAACCACCCAACATCTAACCTTATAGGTACCCATATGTATAGAAGAGTGAGATTGAGAATATGACATAAGAAATGTTTGAGACACATATTATCTAGATAGATAAATTTATTAATCTTCTCTAGTGATGATGGTGTATAAAAAGGATGAATTATAGCACATGTGTCTAAACTATAGGGAACTCAACAAGTAGATTATCAAATATTAGTTTTTAATTCATGTAATTGATTATTTTCTAGATGAGTTACATGTTTTGTATACTTTAAAAAACTTTGTCTTCATTTAATTTATCATCATATTAGAATATAAGATGAGTATATACATAAGATATATTTAAATACCCATGAGGGCCACTATGAATCTATAGTGATTCCATTTGGCCTAAAAAATAAATCATCTACATTTTAGAGTTTGATGAACTATATTTCAGCCATTTATGTAGACTTTTGTCCTAGTGTATTTTTATGACATATTGATATATATAATAAAATGAGAAAAACATCTACATCAAGTGAATTAGATTTTGTATATTGTTGTACAACAAAAATTGTATGCCAGGCCTTTCAAGTGTGTTTTTAGAGTCAAAGAGGTGGAGTTATTGGGTCATATTTTTTCCTATGAAAGAGTAAAGGTTGAGTCTCACAAAATCAATGCATTAGTTGAATTAGAAGGGAATAAAACCCCTAATCATCTAAAAATATTCTTAAAGATTACAGGTTACTATCGTTGATTTGTCAAAAATAATGGAAACATAGTAGCATAAATAATAGATTTTTTAAATAAGGACTCCTTTCTTTAGAATTTGAAATACACCAAGGAATTTAAGAAGATAAATGAGACCATGTGAAATACTCCAGTTGTAGCTACCCCAAATTTTTCCAAAAATTTCATTGTTGAGTGTAATTCTTCAGGGTATGGCATGGGGGTTATATTCATGCAATAAATATGACCTATTACTATTAATAGTCATGCACTCAAGGGTAATCATTTTATAATCCCATTTATGAGAAGGAAATTATGGTTATCCTTTAAATATTCAAACAATTGAGACCTTATTTTATAGGAAGATGATTTAAGTTGAAGACAAATCATGATAGTCTCAAATAATTTTTAGAATGGAGGCTATTTGTTTTCAAAATATTGGATTTATATTTCTAAATAATAAAGGGGATGAGAAATGTAAATTAGTGAATAAATATGATTTTATTAATCTATTGATTTATGTAAATAGATTGTATTTTTGAATTTTCTAAATATAGTATGAAGTGAGAGACATTATAACTTAGCTTATTTTGACTGATCTAGATTGAGACAAGGTCTGATATCGGAGGAGCAGGACTGAGAAAAAGTTAGAAATAGGTCTCTGGACTTCATTTCTTGATTGGATAGGATCACCAAAAATATGACACCTTGTTGTTTGACATTGTAGTCTTATTCTAGCATTATTGTCTTGAGGTTGAAAGCTTTCTAGGTTCTGTTCAGAATGCCTGTGTTACCCTGTCACTAAAATTTTAGGGTCTGGGACCTTGTAGATATTTTTATGTGCCTATTTTAATATTCAAAACCCTTAAGAGCCTGATGCTTGAACTTGAATGAAAGCTTGGGAAAGAGAGATAAGGGGTTAGTGTGCAAAGGATACGTTGGATACACTTCACACCCTATGTGTGGGTACATTGCCTACATACCAATAATCTGAAGAGGGATCAAGATAGTGTAGTTTTCCCATTGAAGTGTTTGTTATAATTTGTGTATGATCAATGAAACTAGAATTAAAAATTAGATGTGCTTCAATGGGCTAGGGACTGGTGCAATGACTTGAGTAGGCTTTAAATAATATTGGAAGGTTGTACGCAAAGAATATAGAGGAGTGCTTGAGTGTACCTACTTGTGATCTTGAATCTCTTTTGTAAATGAGTGTCAACCCTTCTAAATGGACTATAAATGGCATTTTATAGGGAAAATAATGATCATGGGTTAAATAAATTCATGTGAGGCCAACAATGAAAAAGGTAAAAAACCAAAAGAATCTGATCATTGGAGGCCAAAGTGAACTTGAACAATAATGCCAAAAACATGACACCTTGGGTTCTAGTGCTCCTATCCTATTTGGGTGCTACTATCTTATGGGGATGAGACTGAAGGGGATGAATCTAGGCCTGAAATGCTACTTGGGTCTAAAAGGGATAAGTCTAAAAATCTTTGGATGACTAGGAATTAGTGAAAGAAGTAGTCTAGAAGGGTTATGTGAGCCAATAGGAGGATCTATGGATTAGGTGTCTTAGCCATACTGAAGTTGTATAATTTTTCATTTTACATGACTACATTTACCCCAACTTTATTTTAGTGTTGTAGCAAAGCAAAATAATATGATAAATGAAAATAATAAGCATACCTAAACTTACCTATAAGGGTGAAGCTCATGAAGTTGTGTGATGTTAAATGTGCATAGAGAGAGCACATTGTGAATTGTGAATCTACAATGAAAACATAAAGTAGACCAGTTTTTAATAGACATGCTATATCTAAAATAAGAATGTATAAGAGCTAAGTAAGAGGAAGAGAAAGGAATGAATACACCTCATCGAGTACATGAACCAATACAAAACCTATAGTGATGCTAGATTGTGTTGGATTTTACTGAGTGTGTGTTGAATCAAAAGTAATATCATGAATGGAGCTAGTGCTCAATTCCCTAGAATATGGATCAAGAATGCAAAGCTTGATCCTTTAGATCCATCATCTCTAACTATGTGAAGCTAATGAATCATGCATGTGCTAATTGATGTCTGGACTGTGTGTCCAATCCCTATGAATAGGTGGCTCAAGAATACAAAGGTTAGCTAGACCTTTGGCTCCATCATTGTCTCATGAAGTAAATCTATGAAGTAATATTGGTATATAATAGATGTCATGTGAGATGGCTTATGGAGCCTATGTATGTTGTATAAATCTGACAATGTGGCATGGATAGCCTAACTAGATGATAGAAACTAGGTCATTCTTGGCTATTTCAAAAGATAGAGTATAAGATTGTATGAAAGCCTCTTTAAAAATGATGCAAAATGCTTATGTGAAATCCAACTAGAGAACTCAAGTACTCAAAAAGCTAAACTTATATAAAAATTAAACTCAAATATGATGCCAACTATGTACAGATGGAGTAAGGCACATAACTACTAAGAATGCCTAGAATAAATTGAGCTCAAAAATAAAATAAGATCAATGTGTCATGCACGTTGCCTCCAATCACTAATGTCTAGAACATATATTTTGATCCAAAAGTTATGCCAACTTATTAATATCAACTAAAAGTTAGAACCATCATGTCATACATGATAACCCACTGTATCTAAGAAATTGTACTAAAATTGTTGAGTTTGACTAATTTGAAAGTGCAAAAACTATCCCTAAATTGAAGATTTTTGCCTATTTCTAGAAACCTTGAGTGTTTTTATACTTGGATAAGAGTGCCAAAATGTGGACACCCCTATTTTTGGTGTTGATTTCCACTTATTGCACTATTATTTGATGTGAAAACTAACTGCTGATCTAAAACTATCACTATTTTTTTCTCTAGTTTGATCGGTTTGACCTTTAGATTCTGTAATGAGTGTTTTGAATGCTATTGTTTTGACTGTTAGGAGGTTTTCTTTCTGTGATAAACCCCTATTTGATTCTCCTTATTTTAAAGGTAGGAATGATGAACCTACCATGACTAACCTCAGAAGAAAAGGAGTCTTGAAAGTGTGTTAAGCTATATAGATACAAGATATATCATTAAATATTTAACAAGATATTTCAAGATATAGCAATATTTGAATTGATATATTATTAGATCAATTAGGGCATGCCTAGATAAATATACAATGTAAGAGCATGTGCATGATACTGAACTAGATTAGTAATGTTAGATATTAGTTATTAGTTATTAGTAAGCATGGAGGGATGGAGCATGATGTCCATCATGACATCCAAGAATCAAGATAGATGCATGATTGGAATCATGGAATTACACATATTGAGGAGAAAACAAGAAAATAAGCATATGAAACAAGAAGCAAGAAGCATACAAGGGTGTCCAAGGGGCCATACATATAAGGGACATGGACACATATACCTCAAACTAGAAGACAAGCATGGAAGGTATGTTAAAATGCCACATATACATACAAGTGAACAAGCAAAGTTGGCACAAAGGCCATAAGCACATATAAAAATACAAGTAAAGGACATTGGCAAATTTCCTAAGGCACACACATGAATAGAGGCAAAGGACATTTGCAAATGTCTTAAGACATAAATAAAATACAAGTAAGAAATGGAAAGTGAAATCACATATGCTATGCTAAGCAAGGAATGAAAGTAAAAGTAAGAACTAGAAGAGACAAACACATCTAACTAAACAAAGCAAATGTGAAATTATGAAAAACATGTGTAGTACAAGACTAGGTATATGCTAAGAAATACACAAGTGTTAGGTGTTAATGAAATGTAAATGTTGTAATCTATGTAATCTAGTAAGGAATGTGCATTAGTATGATAAGTCATAGTGTGTAGTGTAGGAATGACATAACCTAGTTGGTATAGTCATGTAGAATATGCCCCCAGTGGGTAGGTATATCGATATGTGTCTTGAATGTAAAACTAGGAATGCCCCCTCAATGGGTAGAATGAAGCAATCAAATAATTGGATGTCATTGTGCACACTCAAAAGAGATCAAATGAAGCATGATAGTGTAGATAAATCAACATACAATATCATGAAACAACAAATGTAAGTTTTATCATGATAGTAGTAATGTAAACATGGATGATGCATATGATCAAAAATGTTTTTGTTGTTTTTGCAATTTTTTGAATGTTTTTGTATTTTGAAGTGTTAAATTATTTTTGTATTTTTTAAAATATTTGAACTATGTACAATCAAGAAAGAGATTTTATGTATAATGAGTGCTGAAAATAAATGATACTAACTAATGAGTCTCAAATGAGACCCCCTATCATGGTTCCTTGTATCAAATAATGGGACCATGCATGATCATGAGGCACAATGGAGTTTCTAAGATTGTGCAGTTGAAATCTATGTACATTGTAACCAATTTGAAATATCTAAAGTGGAAACTAAATGTGGGGTCCCCTTGTGACTCTAAGAAGTGGTTGTAACTATAGGGCTCTTAGGGACCCATCTAAAAGTAGGAGAAAAAACTCTATGAATAGGTGCTTTTTATGTAGCTGTATGAGACTACAATGTAATTGATCGAGGTGTGAACACTATAGTTGGAAGCTATATATAATCCTAAAACTATGGGGGTGTATAAACCCTCTATATTGGTGATATATGTCACAATTGTGTTTGACTCTAAACTAGAAGCTAAACTAAAATTGGAGTGGAAACTAAAATAGGTGGAAGAACTAGAACTGGTAATTGTAAGCTGGTAGATGGCTCTAAAGTGGGGAGTGGTGACTCATAAGGAACTCCACCAAATATAATAATGTAATTAGTGTGAATTAATTTCATGCATCTATGAAATGTAAAAGTTACTACCCATTAATTTTTTTAATCCATGTTCGATCAAGTAATATGTCAAAAACTCATACATTGGGAACTATAGTGAATGGTGTAGTCACATATGTAGGACCAACTTAGAATAAAAGTACTATCTTGCCAAATAAAATCTATATATTCCTACTAAAACTACTAATAAATGTGTCTATTAGAGTGATATCCTAATTTAAATAACCCAAATGTTGTATAAGTGTCAAATTTCACAAGTTAAGATTAAAATCATTATTGATGAGTACACTACAAATAGGTTGATTATGAATATGTGCTCTGATAAATAGTGCATTGTAAATTGCATTATCTTCCATGATATCATGATCTAAAAAATATATCAAAGGCCTAGTTATAACTTTGGACTCATACACCCCTATCATACCACTCAAGGATGTGACTCAACTGAAGGTGCCTGGTATGTATGATGAACACCTGATGTGCCCCCTTGATCTTATTTAGAATGTTATGGAAATGGATCTAATTTTTTTAAAGATTTATCTTATGTTGGTTTTGCCTTGGGAGGCTCAACTGAAGTGCCTAGATCAAGTAGATTATCATCAATCAATATGCCACAAACTAATGCATCTATTAGTTGCATGGCCTAGTACCCTATGAAAATCATAAAATACATGCTGATCATGTCCCTGTGGAAGAGGCTGTATCAGATCTGCTTCTTGGATAGGAGGGAGAGTGATGATGTTACATTCTAATAACTACTATAAACCTTAGCTGGAGAAACTAGTAGATTGGTAAATATATGAAGAGGAGGTACCAATATAACCACACATTGAGGGGGTTCAAAAGCCACATTAACTATTGGTTGATTCTAATTATTATTATCATTGATTTTGACCTTGTATGGGACTTTTTTGTTACTCTTATTAGTTGTGATTGGGATACTTGAATATTTAAGTTTTCCCATTAAAACTATATTGACTTCTCTTCCTTTGAGTGTATAACACAATTTAGTGAAAGAAGATAATATTTTGAATAGAATAGATTCATGTAGTGCTAGTAGAAGGCTCTATTTGAAGATGTCTTATAGCTCTTGATCAGCCATGGGGCTAGTTAACTTAACCAGAATAATCTTGTATCTAAGAACATAATCTATGAGAGGCTCATTTAACCTTTGTTTCTGTTGTGAAATCTATACATATGAGACATTATCACCAATGTCGATATTGAAATGTGCTAGGAACATGTTTGCTAAAGGATTAAATGCCATAACTGACTGATTTAGTAGACTATAAAACCATTGTAAGGCTTAATAATTTAGGCTCCATGAATTTTTTTGGGAAAGTATCCAGTCATTACGTACATAATCCAAACATGTTGCATGAAAAGATCTCAAATGTGTCTCTAGATCACCCTTTCCATCATAAAGAGCAAGCTTGGGTTGAGTAAATCCTTATGGTAAGGGTGTAGATGTAATTTGATGTGCCAATGGTGTATGTAGAAGAGAAAAATAATCTAAACCCTATGTAGGTCTAGTGGTTCCTTGCTCAAGATGTTGTACCTTAGATTGAAGAGATCATATCTCTTTCACAAGGGGTGTCACATCAGGAGATAGGGATGTATTAGCTATAACTAATGGCATATAAGAAGGTTAGGCTGTAATAGGGTATGGTTGAGACATAGTTTCCCCCATAGTGTCATTCTCAACTGGTTGCTTTATGGGGACAAAAGACTCAACTTACTTAGCCTTTTCAATTTCCATGATAGATTGAAAAATTAGTGTATGATATTTAGGTTATTCCTTAAGTCATTCTCTAAAATTTTATAAAATCAAATCTTTGTTGAGTACAACTTCATTATCAACAATGGGTGGAAGTGGATCAGTAGTCCAATGTGGTGGAGCATGAGCATTAGTGTGTACATCATCATTGTTATTTTCATATTGCTCTTTGTCAAAATTATCCTCATTGAAATTGGTGTAATCTAGATGTGTAGAATCTATGACTAGAACTTGAGTTGGTTGTTTATCCATGGTATATGGTCGAGTTATAGGAATTTGGGTGAAATGAGGAGGATTTCCACTAAGTCTTGCACTTTATCTCAAAGGAAAAGATGTAAGGAAATTAGGTGGCATAAGGAAAACAACTTGGATAATAGTAGAAAAGATTACGCTGATATAATATAAACAAAGAACTAGAATATGGAAAAAAAGGACACAGAGCTCCCAAGAATGTAAGGTGATACCTCAAAAGCATGTAGGTGCTAGTATATGCAACTAGAATTTTTTTAAAAAATATTATTTTCAAAATACTATGAACTTATTAAAGTTGAAATTGATTTTTTTGAGTTTGATATGCAACTAACTTTTTAGAAAATGATGCGAAAAATACTGAAAAATAACTAAGAATGTATTTTATGCAACTAGGGTTTTGAAATATTTTTTTTTCAAAATTAGTGCAATTTGAAAATTTTTGACAAAATTTGTGGAATTTTTCTTGAAAATTTTTAGGAAAAATTAAAAAAAATTCTAAAATTAGCAATATATTTTTCCTAGTGGTTTAAAAGTTTTTGTATGCAAATAGGACCTGGTATGTAAAAACTAGGGTTAGGGTGAATTTATTTAAAATATTTAAATTAATTTATAGTTTTATGAATTTTAAATTTAGGAAAAATTAGGAAAATATTGTAAAAAATTAGAAATAATTAGCCTTAGGGTTTCTAGGTTTTTTGTGCAAAAATTCAAAGTTAGGTTCACCAAATGTTTTATTTATTTTCAGAATATTGGAGTTATATTACTAAATAATAAAGTGACTGAGCAATGTAAATCAGTAAATAAATATGCTTTTATTAATCTACTAATTTGTGTAAATAGATTATATTTTTGAATTTTCTAAATATAGCAGGAAGTGAGAGAGATTATAACTTAGCTTATTTTGATTGATATGGACTAAGAAACAATCAAAAATAGGTCTCTGGACTTCATTTCTTGATTGGATAGGAGCACCAAAAATAGGATACCCTATTGTTCAGTGTTGTAGTCCTATTCTAGTGCTATTGTCCTAATGCTAAAATCTTTTTGGGCTCTATTTAGAATGCCTGTGTTACCCTATCATTGAAATTTTAGGGTTTGAGACCTTATAAATCTTGTTGTGTGCTTGTTTTAATATTCAAAACCCTTAAGAGTTCCTAGTGCTTGAAATTGAATGCAAACTTGGGAAAGAGAGAGAAGGGGTTAGTGTGTAAATGATACACTGGATGTACTTCACACCCTGTGTGTGGGCACATTGCCTACATACCAATACTCCGAAAAGGGATCAAGCTAATGTAGTTCTCCCATTGAAGTGTTTGGTGCAATTTATGTATGATCAATGCCCCTAGAATGTAAAATTGGATGTACTTCAACTGGCTAGGGACTAGTGTAATGACTTGAGTAGACTTTGAATAATATTAGAAGGCTGTATGCAAAGAATAGAGAGGAGTGTGTGAGTGTACCTGGTTGTATCCTTGCATCTCTTTTATAAATGAGTGTCAACCCTTCTAAATGGACTATGAATGGACTTATGTAGGGAAACTAATGATCATGGGTTAAATGAATTCACGTGAGGTCGATAATGAAAAAGATAAGGAATCAAAATAATCTAACCATTAGAGGCCAAAATGAACTTAGATAATAGCACTAAAAACATGACACCCTAGGCTCCAATGATCCTGTCCTATATGGGTATTGTTGTCCTATGAGGATGAGACCTAGGGGGGTAGATCTAGGTTTGAAAGGTCTACCTAGGTCTGAAAGGGATAGTTCCAAAAAGATTTGGATGATTGGTAATTAGTGAAAGAAGTAGTCTAGAAGGGTTGAGTGAGCCAACAGGAGGACCTATGGATTAGGTGTCTTAGCCATATTGAAGTTATACAATTTTGCATTTTACATGACTACACTATCATCAAAAGAATAAAACTTGGTCAAAATATGTTGAATCATTTATTTGAGATCATTTGAAAAAAATTAAAGGATACTGTAGTGGTTGATGAATTATTTAGGATAGATGAGTCCATGGAAGCACTATTGTGTGTTATATAAATATTATTAAGAGATTGGGTGGAGGAGGAAAAATTAGAATGGGTGAATGAAATATATATAGAAACTCTCATTCAAAATCTCCAACATGATTTGAGAAATTTCAAAAAAAAATTATGGAAAATGAATGCTCTATGGTATAAGGATTGGCTATCCCTATGTAATAACTCAACCCTTAAGAAAAATATTCTTGCTGATCTACATGCTTCACTAGTCAGTGAGCACTCAAGATTTTTGAAGGCTTATCATATAATTAAGATTTAATTCTATAGGTAAGGTCTCAAAGTGGAAGTACAAAAAATTGTGATATAATGTGTGGTGTGTTAGAAAAATAAGGTTGAGATAATTGAGACCCTGGGTCTTCAAGATCTATTGACTAATCCTAGCTAGAGGTGGGAGGAGGTGTCCATGGATTTCATCATAGGTTTTCCCAAGTTTTAATGGAAAAATTTCATCATGGTTGTCATGGATAGACTCACCAAATATGTCCATTTTTTACCTTGTCACATCCTTTTATAGAAAGTATAGTAACATCAACTTCTATTTATACAATTTAGAAGCTATATGTGACCCCAAATATCATAGTAATGATCATTATCTTATATTTACTAGTTATTTTTAGATTGATTTATTTTATTATTAGGTACTTAGATAGATTGTATCTCATCATATCATCCCCATTACAATGAAAAATATTAGGTGGTATATAAGTGCTTGAAGGGTTATCTCCATTTTTTTTACTTTAGATATGGGTTTAATGGACACCACTAGTGAAATGGTGGTATAACACTTTTTACATACTTCATCCAAAATGTCTCCATTTTTGTCATTGTATGGGTACCAACCATAATCCATCACCTTGTCTCTAAGGATTTAGTCAAAAGTTAGGGAAGTTGAATACCACATTTAAAACTAGTAGGAGGTACCCTATATTATTAGATATAATTTGGTAGTGGTAAAAAACAAAATGAAGCAACAAGATGACCAACACAACATGGAAATATATTTAAAATGATTAATTTTGGTTTACATCATGTTTAACCATAAATTTAGAAGTGGTGTTAGGGTTAAGAATATATAAATGATTAAGCATAAGGGTGATAAATAGATCTATAAAAAACAAATTAATTGAAAACTCAGATAAATAATATTATGAGTTTAAATATAGAGATATGCAAAAAATAATAATTAAAACCAATGATTGATATTATAATATATATATATATATATATATATATATATATATATATATATATATATATAATAATGGTACTTATCTAGATTATTGTGCACATGTGGATTTAATGTGGAATAGGCTATAAATATACTAGATCTAGATTCTAGATCAATCGTCAGTTTCTATAAATTTGACTTCTATAGCCTTATACACTTGTATCGACCTTAGATAATTATGTCGATGCTTCTATTTGACTTAGATTTAGGTGTCTGATAAAGAATACCTATTGGATCTAGATGTGACTACCTAGAATGTTATAGGTTATGTGTTGACTTCACTTTAGTGAATTTAGATTTAGCTCATGGATTATCGTTCTTATCAAATCATCAAAAACCTAGTTTTTCATCTTCATAGTGACCTTGGGAAAATAGGTTAATGGGATCATGATGTTGAAATAACCCCAAATACCCCTCAATCATTGGTTACTACTTACATAGCCATTACTTTGAAGGGGGCCTCATAATTATGTATTTATCCTCTAATGTGTTAGCTTGTGTGTGAACAAGAGTACAATATGTGGAAATCAAGTACAATAGTGACATAGCTTGTAACTTGGAAAATAGGAATCATGACATGCTCCTTCATTAATTCATACATGCATATGTGTCTTACCTATGAATAATATGGAAATAGTATAAAATATGGAAGCTTTGCTCAATTGAATGCTTGATTGAATGATTTTGGTAAGTTTCTTTGTGAGAGGTATGAATTGTTAAGTGAGTTTGGAATGAGTATTGATCATTTATATATATAAATCCTGTTTGAAAGTATATCAAATTAAATGACTTAGGTCAACCATAGGGACACATTACAATTTTAAATTTGATGAATTTAGGTTACTAAACACATGCATTGGATCAGGATACTTGCATTGACATAATCATCTGACAGGGACATAAGTGTTCAAGAATTAGAAAAATAGGCATAGGTACATAAATTATAAAGATCAAAGATAAGTAGGTTTACAAAATTTTGAGCATGATATAATGCTTGGGTCATTATAATGACATTGGTTAGACTAAGGGATAAGCATTAAACATAGAGAGATAGTAGATGTGAGCCTTTAAGCAATAGGAAAATTATAAAACTAATAAGAACAACTAAGGTCTGTATTTTATAACTATATAATACTAAGATGATATATAAGTCAAAACTAATGTCTACATTTCCCCCCTTTAATCTAGTAATGCAATTTATAGTTTAAAGGAAAATAAATGTGTACCTAAGTGTGTATAACACACCTTGCCTTTGTGTGAGCCTAACTTGAGTACTTTACTGGTGACTGACCTAAAACTAAGAGATTCTTAAATTATATAATTAGTGCATATAATCTAAAATAAAAATCATTAAACTGATTGAAAATAGAAAGAACAAGGTTTAAGAGTACACCTATGTATCGATGCAACCACCTTGCCTTTTGGAAATTTGATTCAAAAAGATGTATCATTATGAACCATTAGAGCTGAGATTAGGAAAAATATAAATTTGGAAAGTGCATATATATATATATATATGAGGACACATGCCCCAACCTTGGATAAAAAAGTGAGTTGCCACCCAAAAAATTTAGATTAGCTTAATCGTGCAACCTAATCATACTTATAACCTAGTGAGTATGAGTGACCCAAGTCAACTCACACTTTAAATATGGTGAGGTTGGATAACGTAATCAATTCAAACCTATAAAATTTGAAATATTGAGTGATTTGATCACCTCAAACATAAAAAATCAAACTAATTACTCCTGTAGATTAGTTCAATATAATCCTAAAAGTACATCCTTGTGTTCTAAAGTCTATATAAGTATTTAATCTAAAACTAATTTTGATTTTATAATTTAGGTGCCCTTTGTATAAAATATGCACTTTATATATGTCTCAATCTAAAACCGTGTATAAAAATGGTACCAATGTATAAAATTCTACCACAAATGTGTATTTGAATCATATAATCATGAAATTATCCAATTGATAATTTGTACAAGTGTGGAATTCATGTTCCCATAACATGACCCCACTATAATCTAGAGAATGTGAGAACTGATACAAGTGTGGAGAACATGTTTCCATAACATATCCCCACTATCTATCTGGGAATGTGATAAATGTGGAGAACATGTTTCCAAAACATGTCCTCACTAAATTTTGGATCTATGAAGAATGTGGAAGACATGCCTCTATGGCAGGCCCCCACTAATATGCCCCCCTTTTGAGATGAGGGGAAGTAGAAACTAGTAGTTATCTTACCTAAAAAGTATAATATAACCATATAAATTGTGTATGAACCCTGTAGCATATATGAAAAACATATCTAGGTAGATTTATCATTGTAGTACATAAAATGTTATCACATCAAGGCTTAAGATGCATGATATAAACCATGGAAACATATATAAAGTAACATTACAAGATCAACAAGAAATCAATAACACATGCAATAATACTCAAAAGTAAATAAAAAATTAGTGATCCAAGGAGACCTCAAACAAGGGGAATGTTTGAATTATGCATAACCAAAGGGACACGACTTGGTAAAATGTCCACACAACCAATAATGACATATTCAAATGTCCATATAAAAATCAATGACATATTTAAATGTTAAAAAGGAAAACAAAGGCATGGGGGCCACAATTAAAGGAGCATATTCAAATGCTTAATGAAGCAATACAATAGAAAGTCAAAACACTCAAGGAAGTACATAAATGAAAGCATAATCAAATAGCATAAACATAGAATATTAGTCCATGGATCATATGTATAAGCAAAAAATTAAGGTATATATCATATCAAGTACACTAAAAAATATTTAAGCATGGATAAATTCATGTGTAAGTACATAAGCTCAAACATGATAATGAAAAGTGATCATAAATGATATAACCTAGATGTATCATGATCAAAGAAGTATATGCCCCAAATATCCACATGACATGAGTAAAGGGAAGACCCAACATCTTAAATTTCATAAATCATGTATCTGTGTACACCTGTATCACACTCAAAAGAAGTGTGAAACATGTGTATATAGAAATAAATTATATGTTATCCACTAACATGGAACTAACAACATGGATGTTAAGGAGCTAATAGAACATGTAAATGATGAAAATATTTTTAGAATTTTTATTTTTTTTGTATTTTTGGAATATGTGAAGAGAGAGATCAATCTTCCCATTTGGAAGATAAAGTACTATCTAGTATCCCGCTTGGTTCCTATTTATGCCACCACTTCATATGTTCTATCATTGCCCATGTTTTAATGTATGTAGGTAAATTATTTATGTTTGATATTACCATTGTTTTTTCACCATATCCATTATGTGGCACATGAATTTATCTATCTTGAAACTAGAAGATAAGTCACATATTTTGATATCCACCATCACATTCATATCAGATAACCAAGACTGGCCCAAATGAAGAGTGAAGTTTGGTTTTGGATTGATTACCCACATCATAGAATAAACAACTTTGGGTCCATATGCTATAGGTATAATATGTATCCAAGATATTCTAGAATTAATGGTGACTATTATAGATCATCTACATAATCTCCCAAATTCTCAAAAAATGTCACATTAAAAATTGAGTCCCAACCTATATCAATTATAATATATTTACAATTTACCCATCGATATTTTTAGTAATTGTTATATATTCATGTCTTAGTCGCTTTCAAGGATGGTTCTCATATGAACTATCAGAAATATTTTGTATTTTATGATTTTTAGATTCAATTTTTATGCATTCTTCATTATTGTATTTATAAATTTGGTTCTTTAATGACCCATAGTAATTTGTATTATGTAAATGATAGTTACAATATGGTGCTCCCTCTATAGGAAAAAAATGACTACCTAATTTGTGCCTAGTATAAGGTAAATATATCATATTATGTTCAAGTAATATAGAAATTATGATATCTAGGGTATCTAGGTTTATAATGATTTATAAAATCTATTGTGGAGTCTTATGAGAGACCTCCACATTGTTTACATGATGTCATTGTATTGGATTCTCATAAGATCGACCCAATGTTTTCAATGAAGGGGAAAGTATGGAAAAAAAAAAGCATGTACATTTTCATCAACTGTTATTTTTTTACCCTTATCCTGATGTGGTTCTATATCCTTATCATCCATATCATGGGTAATGCGCAAAAAATGAAATTTAATTGTTTTATTCTCTTATCATTTTGGTACCATTGGTTCCTTTGGTAATGGTTCCTACTATTGATGTGCATCCATGCACACCTCACTATTTAATGCCTTAAGATCTTGTTGGTGACTCATGGATTGTTATGATAACCCCAAGCCTTACTAATTTGTATTACATTTTATATATATAGGGTGGGTTATACCTTGTTAAATTTTGCCCAATATTTGTCCTTTGTACCCATATTTGAATGAAATTTGAAGACCAAAATCATATAATGGTTTACTTGAATTAATATCCCCCTTATGAATAGTTTTCAAATCATCCATGTTATCCTTATAGAGTTGACAAAATTTGTCATGATCAAATGAAGGAACATGTTCACCATGTGTAACCAATTTGGGTGTAAAAGGTAAAAGTAAAGGTTTTATATATTCCTTAAGATTGATCAACTCATCTCTTGAAATGGTATGAGAATGGAATTTATTAGAGGGATGGTAGCTACCACCATTCAAATATTTGAGATTATAAGCTTTATCACTTGGAATAAGAAAAGTGTAATAAATGTTTACCCCTTCCTTGATATAAAGTTGGAGAGTTTCATAATCATAGTCATCAAAGCAATCACTATCATCCATGATGAGAGAGATAAAGAACACAAATATTAGAAAAAAACATGCAATAAACATTTAAAATTTAATACTTATGCAATAATGATGCTCAAAGATTAGGTTTTCCAAAATTTTAACCCTAAATTTAGAAGTGTGCTTAGGATGAAGAATATATAAATGAATAATCATAAGGGTGATAAATATATCTATAGTAGGCTAATTTATTTCAAACTCAGATAAATAATATTTTGAATTTAAATACTGAGATAGGCTAAAAATAATAAGTATAACCAATTATTGATATTGAAATAAATTTAAAATAATGGTAATTATTTGGATTACTATGTACATGTAGATATGATGTGGGACAGGTTGGAAATAGACTAGATCTAGATTCTAAACTAGTTGTTTATTTCTAGAAATTTGAACTCTATAGCTTTAGACACTCGCATCAACCTTAAAGGGTTATGTCGATACTTTTGTCTGACTTAAATGTAGGTGTAAAGTATGGAATACCTATTGTATTTGGATGCAACCACTTAAAATGTTCTAAGTTTTATGCTTCTTTTGATCGTATGCATTCAAATCTAGGTCATAGATTGTCACTCTTATCAAATCATCAAAATATTATCCCTTCATATTCATAGTGACCTTGGAAAAAATAGGTTCAAAGAATAAAATTTTTGAGTTATCACTAAATATCCCTCTGTTATTGGGTGATACCTACATCAATACTACTTTGAAGAGGGCCTCAAACTAATGTAGTTATCTTGTAATGTGTTGGCTTGTGTGTGCACAAGGGTGAAATATGTGGAAATCAAATACAATAGTGACCTAGCTTGTTACTTGGTAAATAAGACTTATAGCATGATCCTTTAGTAATTTAGACCTATAAATGTGTTGTACCTATGATTGATACGGAAATATGAGTAAATAGTGAAGCTTTTCTCACTTGAATGCTTGATTGAATACTTTTGGTAAGTTGCCTTGTGGGAGGTATGAATTTCTAAGTGAGTTTGGAATGATGATTGATCATGCATATATACCAATCCTATAGATAAATATATCACATTAAATCACTTAAGTTGACCATAAGTAAATTTTATAATTGAAAATTGGATTAATTTAGGCCATTAAACACATGCATTAGATCAAGACACTTGTGTCAATGTAGGCATATAACTAGGATACAAGTGTCTAAGAAGTAGGAAAATAATCATAGGTATATAACTTGAAAAGATGGAAGATAAGTAGGTTTAATTTTTTTTGAGAATTATATAAGGCCTAGGCCATCATAATGACACTAGCTAGAATAATATATAACTAATAAACATAGAGGGGGATTGATGCGGAAGCATCTTTTTATCTTGTATTTGTTTACACAAATTTATCTCGATCAAGTGTTCAGGATTCATGTAGCTTGTTTAGGTGTTTTTAAGGAATTTATTATTCATAAATTACACTTGAGAATATTCTCAAGGTGTCAAAATATGCTTAGGATGGCTAGAACTTGACATTTTCCTACCAATTTCCTTAATTTGAATTTGCAAACTTTCTTGTCAAGATTTGGAGTTTTCAATCATGGTTAAAGAAGTTTTAATATTGTAATTTGTTTGATTATGTTATATAATTGGGTCAAGGTTATTTAAATACATACATGGATCACATGTTAATTCATTTTTATAGTCATGATAGAGTTAAGGGTAGTTAGGAGTCTTCCAACATTCTTGAGAGGGATCAATAACCATTGGAGTGGTTATGAATCATATCATAAATTGTAAATGATATGTTGTAATAAGTTATGGGGATGAATTAAAATTGGAATTGAGATTAAACCCAAGGAAATGAATAAATATTTCCTTATTTTGAAGGCAAAAAATTGGTTGCAGACTCTGTCACCTTGTGTTTTTTGTGTATTGATAATGGAGGAAATTATGTTAGACTAAATATTGTAACATGAAAATACAAAGGATCCATTATTGTATTCAGTAAATCTTGGTACATTTTATATATTTTCATAATTTTTTTTAATTAATTTTCAAGAGTTATTGGTGAATAACCCTCATTGACCTATAGATAACTGTGTGTTAAGGCATAGTCAAACTTTGAATAATGAGAAATGGTAAAATAGAATTGTCAAGGAGGTATTTAATGATTAGAGGAGGTGTATAATGTTAGTAAAAGGTTTATTAATATTTAATTGAGATTTTAAACCCTTTAATAAACTTAAAAAATCATTTTGTTCCTCGTAGATGGATATAATCCTACAGTTAAATATAGAGTATGGTCAAAGTGGTAAATAGAGATATCAAAAAGGAAATCAATAGGTCAAAGAGGTGTATAGGGTTAATAAAAATACAAACCATTAATTATAGTGAATTTAAATTTTTTATAATGAGTAAGATACCCAACTAATCCTTCTCAGGCTTGCATAGGCAGATCTAACCCTATATTAGGGTTTTGTAACCAAAAGCATTATAAGGAGAGTATCTACCATCCAAATTTTATAAAAAATGGTGATTAGGTGTGGTTTAAGGTGAGAAAATATATTTTAAAATATTTAAACTTGTAATAACTTTCCAAGTATAGTGATGGATGATTGTGAGTCTAATAGGACAATAAAGGCCTATTTAGGCCTAAATAGAGCCTAAAAGTGGTTAGAAAAGTGCTTTAAGAGTGGAGCTAGGGTAGGTAAATTTTTTGAATGTAAGGAAATGATATAGGGTAATTTAAAATAGTTTATTTTCTCAAAATAAGTTTTTATATGTCTATACCAAATAAAAAGGGAGAAAAAAGACTACTAAAAATCCTGTGACAAAAAATGAAGTAGTCTATGAGTTAAGAGTTTGAATTATAAAATGGTGTGGGTTGGATAGAAGGTTAAATATGTTTTGAATAGGATATTATTTGGTTACAATAACCCTAAAGGTATAAATTATCTTATAACCATGTATTGATCAAGTTGACCATGTGTTATTATCATAGAATAAGTCTATGGAAACAAGACCAATGAGAGAGATGATAAGAAGATGGTAAGAAAGGAAGAAGAGGTAAGTTAAGGGTTGAGTTAAGGAGATTGGTTTGGTGGATTATATGGTTAGGAGGAGTTGGAAAATATTTAAGAATGATTCAATGGGAAGGATTACCAAGTGTGAGAGATATGATGAGAGTGGATTAAGAACCTAGCATTCAAAGAGTACAAAGTGATATAATGCAAATAAAAAAGATCAAGATAAAATTTTAGAGATAAAGAGATCAAATGAAATTAGATCTAGGTTATGGTATAGGTTAGAGTGTATGATCATGTTTTCATACATATCAAGGTAAATGGTAAGTTCATTGGGAAGAGGATAAAGAAGGTTTGCAAGAAGAGAAAGGTACATGTTTGATTTTATTTTTATTTTAAGTATTTTATAATTTCATGAAAGAGTGTTGAATGTTATTTGGAAGGTTACTTTGATACATTATTGTGACATTTCTAATGTAAGTTGTAGGAATGGATAGTGAGGTAGAAAGGTGAATAGTTGTGTGGTTGAATACCTTAAGCCAAATAGGCTTATAAAGAGAGAGAGGAGAGCTAGTAAAATATCAAAATAAGGAAGATAAATAAGAGATTAAAATAGAAATATGAGTCCCAAGTGAGGACAAGAAAGAGAGAGACTCTAAGTGAGATCAAGAATACAAGAAGATAAGATTGTCAAGAAGAAGAGATAGGTCCAGGAGAGACTTAGAGGGAAAGAGTGAAAAGAGTGTGAAGAGTTAAAGAAAAGGATGAAGGGATTTAAGAATGAGGATTTCCATAAGAAGATGGAAAAAGAAAAAGAAGTGAAGAAAAGAGAACTAGATAGAGAAAAAGAGATTGCTAAGATGAAGATGGTTTTGGCAAGGTTAGAGCAAGTCATGGAAGAGATAAGACCATGATTATTTTTACACATCAAGAATAAATTGAGATGGCCTCTCAAAAAAATGATAAAAAATAAAAAATACAAAGGGATAAATTGATAGAAAGACAACCTAAAAGAGAAAGCAAAGGGGAAAGTAAGACTCAAAGGTTTATAACTAATGAATTATTAGAATGTGTGTATACATGTAAAGAGTTGAATGAATATTAAGCCCATATTGATGGAATAAGATTATAATATGTCAAATGATACAAGGAATGGATGATAAGAGAGAAGTATGGAAAACATGCTAATGTTAAGGAATAAACTGATTTGATAACTAAAAATGGTGATATAATCTTATGTTACCCTGAAGAAGGTGAACAACCTAATGAAGAAGAAGGAGAGAGTGAGTATGTAACAACAAAATATCTCCTTCTTAGCATGAAAGAAGAATGTTTGAGTTAAGAAAGATTTGAAGAGAGCAAAGAATCACAACGTAATAGTTTCAATGTTGTTTTTGATGAATATATTGATAGGAAAGTTGATGAAGATGATTTGTATGAGAATTCATTAAATTTATTGGATAGGATAATAGAAGGACAAGAAGAAACAAAGGCACCTAAAGAAGTGCTTGTAATTTAGGAATAAATCTATGAAATGGAAAAATAAGAGTATGGAGAAGAAGCACATATTGAAGTACTTGTAAAGTCTGAATTGTAGTAGGAAGAGGTGTCTTACTTGGAACCAATTGAAGTCAAAAGAGATATAGGTGAATATATTATAGAGGAGAAATAAATGTGGAAACAAATAATGAAGAATCAAAATATTTAAGTCTAATAGGAGATAAGGACTCCATCATAGCAACTGAGTTTGCATGAATGATGATCTTGAGTCAAAAAGAATAAGAGATGACAATCAAGAAGAAATTAGAATTTAAAGAGAAATAATGTGAAATTCAAAAGGACAAGTAAGGAATTATTATTTTTGACTTGTTTGTTTCATGTGTAGGTATTTGGAGGAAGGATAGCAAGAAATTGTTACTCATGATCAGTTTGGAGATCCATGGCAAGAAAGACATCATCAAGGGAAGATCCATAATCACTTTACCCAAGAGTCAAAGAGGTCTACATTATTCAAATAGACCTTGGGATCTCAGAAGACATGCAATTGAAAGAGATATTATGAAAAGAACATAAATGATAGATTAGTTATAATTTTTAGAGGAAAGTTTCTTTTGCTTCTCGGTAGTATGATTCAGGAGCATCCTTTTATCTTGTGTTTATTTACAAATTTTTGGCTTGATCAAGTGTCTGGGAGTCATGTAGCTTATTTATGGTGTTTTTAATGGATTTATGAGAATTAAATTAAACTTGAGAATCTTATAAATTTTTCAAAATATTCTTAGTATGGCTAGAACTTGACCTTGGCATTTCTCACCAATTTCCTTAATTTGAATTTTCAAACTTTCTTGTCAATCTTTGGAGTTTTCAATCATGGATAAAGAAGTTTAAACATTGTAATTTGTTTGATTAGGCTATATAATGGGGTTAAATTTGTGTCAATACATACATGTATCACATGTTAAGTCATTTTTATAGTCATGATACAGTTAAGGGTAGTTAGGAGTCCTTCAACATTCTTGAGAGGGATTAAGAACCGTTGGAGTCGTTATGAACCACATAAGAACTTGTAAATGCTATTTTTTAATCAATTATGGGGATGAATTTTAAGTTTAATGGAGATGAAACCTAAGTAAATTAATAGATAGTTTCTTATTTTTAAGAAAAAAATTGGTTGCAGACCCTGTTCACCTTATGTTTTTTATGTATTGATGATGGAGGAAACTGTGTTAAACTGAGTATTGAAACATGAACATACAAAGGATTATTTATTGTATTCATTACATATTTTTAAATTTTATATATTATGTTTTAAATCTTTTCATACGATTGTTTAGTAATTTTCAAGATTTCTTGGTGAAGAACCCCCACAAACCTATAGATAACTGTGTTAAGACACAATCAAACTCTTAATAATGAGAAATGGTAAAATAGAATTATCAAGGAAGTATGTAATGATTTTTGGAGGAATATAATGCTATTACATGGTATATTAAGCTTTTATATGGATTTGGAACCCTAAAAGAAACCTAAAAAATCATTTTGTTCCCTCTCAAATGAATATAGTCCTACAATTAAACACAAAGTATGGTCAAAGTGGTAAATAAACCTATCAATAAGGAAATAAATAGGTAAAATAGGTGTATAGGGTTCATAAAGAGCCAAACCATTCATTTTATTTATTTTAAATTTGTTATAATGAGTAATTTACCCAACTAATCCTTCTCAGGCCTACATAGGTAGACCTAACCCAGTATTAGGGTTTTGTAACAAAAAATGTTATAAGGAGAGTATCCACTATCCAAATTTTATAAAAATTGGTGATTAGGTGTGGTTTAATGTGAGAAAATATATTTTTAAAAATTTAAACTTGTATTGAATTTTCAATTACGGTGATGGATGACTGTGAGTTTAATAGGACAATAAAGGCCTAATTAGGCCTAAACAAAGCCTAAAAGTGGTTAGAAAAGTGATTTAAGAGAGGATTTAGGGAAGGTAAATTTGTTTAATGTAAGTAAATGATAGAGGGTACTTTAAAATAGTTTTATTTTCTCAAACTAAGTTCATATCTATCTATACCAAATAAAAAGGGAGAAAAAGGGCTTTCGGAAAGCCTATCACAAAGAATGAAATGGTTTGTGAGTTAAGAGTTGGACTTAAAAAATGGTGTGGGTTAGATAGAATGTTAAAGAGGGTTTTAATATGATATTATTTGTTCACAATAACCCTAAAGGTATAAATAATCTTATAACCATGTATTGATCAAGTTGTCCATGTGTTATTGTCATTAAATAAGTCTATAGAAACAACACCAGTGAGAGAGATGATAAGAAGATGGTAATAAAGGAAGAATAGGTAAATTAAGGGTTGAGTTAAGTAAATTGGTTTTGTGGATTGGATGGTTAGGTGGAGTTGTAAAATGTTTAATAATGATTCAATGTGAAGGATTACCAAGTGTGAGATATTTGATGAGAGTGGATTAAGAACCTAGCATTCAAAGAGTACAAAGTGATATAATACAAAGAACAAAGATCAAGTTAAAATTTTAGAGATAAAAATATAAAATGAAATCATATCGAGGTTATGGAATAGGTCAGAGTGTAAAATCATGTTTCCATCCATATCAAGGTAAATGTTAAGTACCTTTGCATCAAGGATGTGAGCCTTTTGACAATGGAAAAAATCTAGAACTGATACAAATAATAAAGGTCTATATTTTATAATTGTATAAGACTAAGGTGTTATATAATTTATAAATAAAAACTAGGGGCCTTTTAATTTCATGGGTGATCCTACATGTTTTTGCATCTTTTTTATGTTTGGATCCATTTATGGGTTTTTTCCATTTTATTTGGTCAAAAATTTTACACCAATTATTCCTTAATTAAAACCATAAGAAGATTATAAATAAAAATGATCTATGATAATTATTAAAATAAATACACATTGACTATCCTAAGATTCAATTTCATTTCAATTCTAAGCACACTTATAAGGGATATGTTTTTTTCTCTAAGGCCTTGAATCACATCATTGCATCGTGTACCAAGTGAAGGCCTAAGATAAATCTAGTTGCATCTCCATCTAGGGAGATGAGGTGGAAGCTTACCTCAAAAGCATCATCTACACATTTCATGAACTATAAGAGGTCTAATTATGACATGTGGGATATGTATCTTGTAACTCCAATTTTTTAGTTTCCCAACCCAACTATTTTTTTCCTTCTCTCTTTTGGATTGACATTGAATTATGCTAAGCTATGTCAAGGAAAAAAATAATTAAAAAAAAAATCCTAATGAAATAGGAAAGTGAGTATATATTAAGGTGAAAAACATAATATAAAAGTATCCCTAAAGATCACAAGTCCTAAAAAATTATGCAGGTCATACTTGGTAGTCATAGATATAATCAATGCATAAATCTACCCATCGATGAGTTCACCTAGGTAACATTAATAACAAATAATGATTTTTCCTAAGAGACTCAAATTTCACACATAGATGATAATTTTTTTTCATATTCATATTCAATTTTTATATTTATATAAACAGTCAAAGTGTGATCATTTTCCATCTCCTTTACATTTCTCTTATCATTATTATAATACACTTGAGTATATTTTGACACTATAACATATCTAATATTTTTACTTTACTCATGTCTATGGTTAAAATTATTAATTAGTTAATTATTTTTTATTATTTTTAATAAAATTAAAATTAGGATAAGTATTAAATAATTTCATTACACAGAATATGATCTAGAGGTGGGACCATATAGGGTAAGCCTATAAGTGTTTTTAAGTCTTAGATAAGTGACTTTCATGATTATAACCTTATAAAATTTTACTATAATATGCTTGATGATTAGGAATAAAAAATGAAATATAATAAAGGTAAAAATTTCACCTTTTTATTCTACAAAATTTTTAGTATTTTCAATAACAACAAAAATTTATTCCAAGGAATGACTATTTTTTCCATTCTTGAAAGGAGTCATCTAGGAGTTAAAAGTATAAGCTAAAATTAGATAAATTGGAGTACATAGGGTAGGCCCTTTAACCTTTAGATTTTAACATTCCACATTACATCTTATATTAATTTAAACTATTTTTTTCTCCATGTTCCCATTGCTAGTTTCTATCTTTTCTTATGCCTCTTTGGAGAATTTATTTGATGAGACTTATCTTATTGTATCCATATTTGTAAAGGGTTTGCATAGGTTTTGTTTTGGATTATGAAGCCTTTATTTATTAAATTTTATTTATATTTTCAAGTCTTTATTTGTGGTTAATTACTTATCTCCTATTGATATTTTATTTGGTGAAATTTAGTACCATTATGCTGCCAAAATTTGGCCACCTTGTGTTTTGATGTTATGAGTCTGGAGAATGGAAATGAGTTGGGTTTTGGATTTGTGTGAAAAAATAATCTCTAACCCCCCTGATTTATTTGGTTGGAGTTTGGATCATGTGTGATAAGTTGTATTCTTACTCCCCCCTTATAGTCATGGTGGATGGGTTCATTTGGAGGATAAGGTGGCTACATTTGGAGATGATATTTTTATTATGGAAGGTACCCATTATTTCCCATTTAAGGTTAAAATTAAGTGTTACCATATTTAATTTTTGGGATTTAGGTATTGTTATTTTTATTTATTTTTTAACATATTAAAAAGTTCTATCTCCTTGTATTTTTTTGTTGCAAATCTAGTTGTGACTATGTTTAGTATGCCCCCAAAATGGTATCTAAATATATTCATCTTGTTAAAGCTTATGTTCCTATTTATTCTAACCATTGGATCATGAATTTTCTAAGGTTTACTACTTAATTATTTCATATGGTTTGGTGGTGATAACCACTTAGTCTTTCCTAACTAAATGTTGAATAATGTATTCTCCAAACTTGGAGTTGATGTAGATTTAGAAAAACAAGGTAGTGTTGCGTCACTTGATCTTAATTTTTGTAGTTTTTTGTAAAATTTTGAGTCTTATTTTTAAGTGTTGTCTAGTTTTATAATTTACAATGTGGCCCCTAGGCTAATTGTACTTCATTAAGAGGAGAAATTAAGACATGGAATATTGATTAGACTATGAAAAAGAGTTTTAATTTAATTTTATAGTTATATGACATATTAATGTGGAGTATGTATTATTTGTTTATCATGTTAAATAATTGAAATTTTTAAGTATGGAAAAAGTAAAATTCAGCTTTGAATTAATCTAAAAATGAAGTTAGTGATCATTCACTCTTGCCCACAATTACTAGTTGTTAATCTAGTATTGTTGTAATTGTGATTCATGACAAAATATGCATTGAATAATTTTAAATTATTATTATAAATATTGTTTATTTTAATTTTTTAATACCTAAAAATAAAATTAGAGAATAAAAATATGAAAAAATAATTTCCAAAAGGAATTATGGCACTGCACATTTGCACCATATTTTATTAACAAACAAGGCTAAATGTAGCAAATTATAAAGAAATTACATGATAAAGCATGACAAGTTAAAACATAAAAAAATATCATAGATAAATAAGATAACTAAAAATATACTAAGATAATTGAAAATATAGTCAAGAGAACAAGTTTCACTTACTGATAAGATATGGTCATCATGCAAGATGCCTCCATCAGATAAGCATAATATGCATACTATATAATCTAGGCACCCCAAAATCTATATAGAGGAGGAAATAAAATAAAATAATATTAAATTTAGTTAAATAATATTATAAATATAACCCCACATATTTATAATGAAAGGATCATGATTTGATCTCAGTTAAGTACACATTTAATGAATTAGACTCTAACTGACACTTCTAGCTATTTTTAAAGAAGTTGTTGAAATTTTTTCATAGTTAATAAAATAATTAATATATGAAATAAATAAATTAAATAAACATTTTAGATTAAAAAAAATTAAACTAATTATAAGATTAACAATCAAGTGTCAACATTGTCATCTACTCAACATTTCCCCCTTTGATGCAAAGAGAAGAAATGCCTATAATCTCCTCAGGTCTTTCATGAATCTAATTTAGCAATCCCTTAGTAAGAATATAAAAAAATTAATATTTAATTATCACATAATGAAAAAAAGTTTATAATTGATGAATTCTCTAAAAAAATAATGTTTAAGTTCAATATGTTTGGTTCTAGCATGGAAAATTAGATTCTTAAATAATTGTATTGCCCCATTGTTATCACAAAAAACTATGTTGGATCAAGTTGAGCCTCTATGAAATAAAATAATATTCTTATAAAACATATTAATTGTGTTAAATATAATGTAAGGGATTTATATTTAAGTTTAGTAGATGATAATGCAAATGTAGCTTGTTTCTTTGATGGCCATGAAATCAACCCACTTCCAAATGTAAAGTAATAACCTAAAGTTGACTTCATGTCATCAAGAGTTTATACCCAATATGAAAATGTGAATCAAATTAGACACACCAAAATTTATGTTATAAAATTATTATCATGATTATAAATCCCTCTTACATATTTGAAAAATCTTTTCACATTTTCAAAATATTTGAGTGATGGATTTTCCATAAATCGAGAAACTAGTGAAACCCTATAATTGATATCAAGTCTTGTCATAGTGAGATACATCAAACCTCCCACCACACTCCTATAATTATTTTCATAAAATTAAGGAATATAATCCTCTCTCATTATCATTTCTCCACTTGAAATTGGAGTGTCCATGGCTTAGAATCTTGAAGATTATACTTATTTAACATGTCTTGAACATATTTGGCTTGAAAAATGAATGCTTCCTCTTTATTTTGATAGGCTTATATGCAAATAAATTAATAAATAATTCCAATATTAGTCATATAAAATTTTTATTTCATATATTCCTTTAATCTATTTAACATATCTATAGATCTACCTATAAATATCAAGTCATCTACATAGAGATAAACATGTACCACATTATAACCAAATGCTTGTATGTAAAGAGTTGGTTAATTTTGAATTATTAAAAAGCCTTGATCTAATTAAAAACCATAAATTATTTAGTACAAATATATTATATCTTTATTTATCCCATAAATATCCTTCTTCAAATTATATACCCAAAACTCTTTACCCTTTACTTCAAAACTTTGTGGCTACCCCACATATAATTCTTCTTAAATCACTCCATTTAGGAATGAAAATTTGAAATTAATTTGATGGATATTCCATAATTTATGATAAAATAAAAAATAATTAACATTATATTATATTTACATCCCATGGGTGCATAAGTTTTCTCATATTCAACCCCATATGTTTGTGCAAACCTTTTTGCAACTGGTCTAGATTTTAGCTTATCAATTATGCCATCACTCTTGAATTTATTATCATAGGCCCACTTTGTTCCAATGAAATATTTATAATATTTATGTTGAATAAAATTTCATGTATTATTCCTTACAATTTAATCCATCTCATTTTTCATAGCATCAACCCACTCTTTCCTTTGACTAGCTTTTGCATAACTTCTAGGTTCACAAGCCATATATGATAATTCAAACACAATATTTTAATCATAAAAATCATAAAAAAAATTACTTCCTAATGTAAATTAAAATAAATTTGATCCTCCTCTCATAATTATGATCTAACATATGATTGGTTGGATGTGTATTTAACAAACACTTGTACTTGCTTGTATTTGATGAAGATGGACGACTAGTCTCTTAGGGAGAGCTAGTATTGTTTCCTGTTAAACTATAAATATGTGTATGACTTTGTTGGACATAAAAATAAGCTTAAATAGGATGACCTAATTCATGTATTACCTATTTATAAATATTATTATAATCATCATACATCTTATTTTTGAAAACACTACAATCCCTAGAAATAATTGTGGATTTACTAGTTGGATTATAAAACTTGTATGCTTTGCTTTCATCACTATATCCTATTAAAATGTGAGCCATAATCTTAGGATATAATTTTTTTTCTTCTCATCAATAAATTTAAAAAATATAAGAAACTAAATATCTTTATATGAGCTCCATTTGGTTTTCTATCATATCAAGCTTCATAAGGTGACTTGTCTTTGACTGCCATTATAGGACTCAAGTTAATGATGTAGAATATTTTATTTACTAATTTAATTCAAAAAAAAATTTCCATGTGATTATTCTCAAACACATTCATTTATAACTCTATGATGATTTTTTTTTTGATATACCATTTTGTTATGGTGTGTAAGGAGCGGTTAGCTGCCTTTTGATTCCATGTCAAGAATAAAACTCATGAAATTCATTAGAACAAAATTTTCCTCATATATCTATTTTTAGGGACTTGACGGAATTTACACATTATTTTCAGCCAAAACTTTGAATTTTAATAAAAAATAAAAAATTACACTTTTTTTCTTTCAATAAAAATACCCACATATACCTTGTTGCATCATTTATGAAGGAAATTAAAGACAAATTCTTACCAATAATTTTGAAAGACATTATTCCATATAAATATTAATTAACTAGCTCCAAAGATGTGATTTATTTCCATATACTGATAGAAAAATAATCTCTATGATGTTTCCCAAGAATACATGAATTGCATGCTTCAAATTTCTTTGAATCTAGCTTGGGAAGACCTCTGACCAAACCTTTTGTGTCAAGAATATGTAAGATCTTAAAATTGATATGACCATATTTTGAATGCCACAACATGTTAATATCCTTAATGTTGGAGAAACAAATTCATTCCTTCATCATATTAAACCTTAATGGAAACATCCTATTATTTATCATATAAGATTTTCGTATAGATCTATTTATATATTTCTTATCAAAAATAAAATAATCACTATGTTCAAAAAGTAGTTTGAAACCCTTTTATACTAATTGATCAACACTAATAAATTATGAATCAGATTTAGATAAAAATAAACATACTTTGTTTCTCCCTTACCTTTGATTGTGTTGATTTTCATTCTACCCTTTCCTTCAACATAGATGAACTTTCCATCTCTCAATTACACTTGAATTTTGAAGGAATCATCTAACATGTTGAAACTATCTTTATGACTTGTCATGTGATTTGAGAAACCTAAATAAAAAAATCACACATTATTTACATATTCTATTCCCACATCACATGTGTTGTAGTAATCTAAGTACTCTTTATCCTCACTTTGTTTATATTGAAATTCCATATTTTCACCCTCTTTATTATCTTGATTCTTAGTTGTTCATATCCTATAATTTTTTAAAATGTACTATTTTTTTACAATAATAACAAGTAAGGTTTCTCTTAATTTTACTTGTGAAGGTATCTTGATCTTTCCCCTTAAATTTTTATTTTATTTAACTTTGGGATTTTAAATTATTATATTGGTTTCAATTTCATGTTTTTAATCTCCTACATATAGTCTCATCTTATCCTTATGGGACAAGAGAGAACCCATTAACTCATCAACACTTATAGTGTTAATATCATTAAAATTATTAAGAGTGATCATAATATGCATCCATTTTTAATTTAAGGATCTAAAAACATTTATGGATATGACACCATCTTCTATGGTTTCTCTATAAACCCTCATTCTATGCACTATGCCATTTATTCTTAATCAATATTATCCAACTCCATTATTAGAAATTTTCAAATTTTTAAAATTTATTTTAAAAGTTTTTAGTTTTACTTCTCTTACCTTAATAAAGATTTAACATGAAGTTTCCAAAGAGTTTGATGCCTAATGGGAATTTTTACTTCCAACAATTCTTGGATAGATGCTTGGGTCTATGGTGCTTTGAAGATAGAAGAAAGCTTGTGCATTAACTTTTTCTTCTTCTTTTTTGATCTCTTCTAATAATTGGTCAAACTATTCCAATATTCAAATTTTTTATATCCATGAATAAAATTATCCCAAACTCCCTTCCATACAAGTCTCTTTAATTGATCTCTTCAATATTTAATGTTATCACCTTTGAAAATGAGAATATTCATAAAAGTATAATTCATAAAAGACTTGATTCTCCTAACAATGGCTAAAAACCATTATAAAAATTTATTGAATAAGTGTATGATACCAAATTAACATTTTGAGTATGGTAAAGTATAAACCATATCTAAATTAATTTGAAAAATAAGTTAGTGATCATTCAATCTTGCATAGAATTACTAGTTGTTAATCTAATATTGTTGTAAGTGTGATTGATGACAAATTATACACTGAATAACTTCAAATTAGGATTCTCAAGTTTTCTAGTTTTAGCTTGTGAATACATGAAACTAAAATTATATATTTACAGTAAGAAAAAATATATCCAAAAGGAATTATGGTGCCACACATTTGCACCATCTTTTATCAACAAACAAGGTTAAATGTAGTCAATTACAACGAACTTGCATGACAAAGTATGATAAGTGAAAGCATAAAACAACTCCTAGATAAATTAATATAACTGAAAATAGACTAATATAAATTAAAATAGAATTAAAAAAATCACTTATTGATAAGACATGGTCATCATGCAAGATGACTCCATTAAATAAACATAACATGCACACTAGACAAGTTAGGTGCCCCAAAATTCATATCTAAAATAATATTAAATCCAGTTAAATAAGATTAGTAATGGAAACCCACCTCTTAAAAATTAATGGAATTTGATTTTATCTTAGTCAAGTACACATTCAGTGAACTGGACTCTAACTGGTACTTATAGCTATTTTTTTAAGAAGTTGCTAAAAAGTGTTCATTTTCAACAAAAAAAATAATATAGAACATAAGTAAATTAGATAACCCTAACAAACTAATGAAACAAAAATTAAACTAAATCTAACATTAATAATTAAGTGCTAACATTAGCATCATACTCAACAATTATTTTTTCCTTTCTAGTATGCTTAGTTCATAAATGGTATAAGGTTTCACTAATTTTTTTATCAATGTCCTAGTTTTAGGAATTATTAATTAGGGTTAAATTTATTTAGATGTTTTACATAGTTATGTACTTTAAATTTAGTTTTATAAAATTACCAATTAGATTTATATGGTCATATTGGTTGATTACACACACACACACACACACACAGACACACACACACACACACACACACACACACACACACACACACACACACACACACACACACACACACACACCATTTTATTCTAGGTATTAATTATAGATTATTTTCAATAATTTTTCATATTTGATTAATTATAACATTTAAAGTAAATGTAGTTTAATAAAACCACCAATTAGATGTATATGGTTCATATTGGTTGATTATATATACTGTTATATATATACACATATGTATATATACATACACATATATGTATATATACATACACACACACAGACACAGACACATATTAATGGACCCCATTTAAAAAAAGAGTCAATCAAAGTGTTTTATCACACTAAACATATTTAAAGACATAAATAGTCTACGATAAAATTCAGACTTGATCTTATCCAAAGACCACAAAGAGGATTGTAAAATACAACTCATTTAAGATTAGGTATTCTTGAGTATACTTTATGAAAAAGAGTTTCATCCCTTGAATTATATTAAACTTGGGATGTATAAAAGACTTTCATTACCTTATAAATTTCAACCTAAATACATTTCCACAAGTCATCTTTCCCATAAGACCAACTTAACAAGACTCAACCTTAAATGAGTTATTATGTTGCATAATTTTTTTTTCAAGTTAATTAAGGTAAATGAAAGCTCTAACTCAAATATGCTAAGTACAACTAGAACATTACTTGAAAGGAATAAAACATAACTTGATACATAAATATAATATTAAGGTTCATGTACCAATAATTATTACAATAAATGCTTCATGCCATTCTTTTAAATTTAAGTTCAAGCACATTTCCTTTGATACCACATTAATATGGTTAGTCCATACATATCATGTTATAAGAAACAAAATTATATGTGCATTCTATGCTACCAAGTTGAGCATAATTTACTTCGGTCTTAGGGTCATTGCATCAGTTCGTATGCATCTAAATTTCTTCATCATAATGATCACAACCATTTTAATAATTGTCAATTACTTACATCTCAAACTTTCATTAATGCACATGCCACTTGGATAAATTATATCTAGGGAAATGTTATCGATGTGCCTCTAAGAATAATCCATATATAAGTGACAAATAGAGATAATCTTACATAACACACAAAGCTCATTCAAAAAAATAATTCAATTAACTTCCAACCAAAGGTAAATAACTATAATCCCCTATAAGTGAGAGATAGTCCATTAAAACATCTAATGTCTATTTGTCCTTGAGTTCCAATACAACTTTAACCAAATTAAAGTAAGCCATGTAATCAACCTAAACTTCATGTAAGTAGAATATAATGACTTATTTAATCAATAAAAGATCATTATTTCATATTAATTCCACTAAAATAAAATTCATTAAGAATACTACTACCTTTAGTTGGTGTTAGTCAAATAAAAATTTACTCCAACAATAGTAAATCAATCAAAAACCATGATTATTAATCTAATCAATTAGAAAAAAATATTTCAACTACATTAATGCCTTAATAACATAACATATCTAAATTATTTTTTTACAACCAAAGATTTATCAATAGATACCATCCTTGAAATGGCTCACAAAGGATACATCAAATATAACTTATTCAAGATTAATCCATCCAGTCATAGAAATAGTAATTCAAATTTAAAACTCATTATAGAGACAACTGAGATCTAACATATAAAAAGAAAATGGTTTAAAAATAGAATACATTCATTTTTATCCTTTCCATGATGGACTTTAGACTTGGCTAGATCCTCAAGACCATACCAAATTGCAAATGCAGTTCATAAACCATTTAAAACTTCAATGACAATTGAGACTAAAGAACATGATTTCAAAACAATCAACCATGTTACCAAAACCATTTCAAATGAAAACACTCAGTACCATCCTCCTATTTTTTACTATGATTAATAATTCAATGCTTATTAAATCATATATCATTTCATGTTTTATAAGTTCTTAGAAACCAAAATCACAATTACTCACTTCTTTCATCAATAAAACAAATGAATAACCTAGATTTGAATAAAAAGATAACACTATAGAATAGTAACCCTTATGTCTTTCAACTTAGAATGCCAATGATTATGAGTATTACTCAGTTGACAGTTTGAGAAAAAGACTAAATTGATTATTTAATCAAAGAACAACATTCTCCATTTATAACTAATTCATAAGATCATTCCACTATTTAAAACACTCTAGGATACCATTTCACATAGTCAACAAATGAATAAGAAAAATGGCTCAAGACCAAAAATGATTCAAACCAACAATCGTTACATTTTATTTTCATAATGATTTCCATCCCAAAAATGAAATCA
Organism: Torreya grandis; assembly: GCA_037957365.1. Taxonomy (NCBI): domain Eukaryota; kingdom Viridiplantae; phylum Streptophyta; class Pinopsida; order Cupressales; family Taxaceae; genus Torreya; species Torreya grandis. Next base: position 450,853 of record JARHVA010001294.1, on the reverse strand, counting down.
AAGTAAAACATCAACATATAAGGATAATTCAAGCTCACATTTTTCAATATCTAAACATAATAATCATATATAAATTACATACTCAACTATCATGACTAATTACACAATCAAGTATAGATTCAAAGTAGATAACTCAAAATCATTAAAACAAAAGTTAATAATATGATTGTTACAAGAGGTAAAAAATAAAAAAAAATATAAAATATAAAATATAGAAAATACATTGAACTAACACCTACTTCCATAATCCTTCAAAACTATTTAGGCTTGCGAAGCTAAGTAAAGAACCAAGGAAACATCCCATAAAATACCAACATTTCAATTCTATAAGTTCTATGAAACTATATTAACTCTAAAAATAACCTAAATATACGTAGATTTGTACATTAATAATATAATCCATCTCAAAGGTATTTCTGAAATGAATTCTAAAATAAATAAAATGTTTGAGCACATTTGAACATGAATCATAAGCTTAACTCCAAATATTCATTCCACCATTGTTTGAAGCTTGATAAGCTTCATAAATACATGTTCAAGTGAATAACCAACTTGTAGAGAAGTCCAAATCCCACTTATCCAGTCAATTAATCCCTCTATTGGTGGTCCTAACCTCCCCAACCATAAAACTGATAGTGGAGTCAAGCTCACAAGGTAGTGGTAAAAATTTATGAGTTTCCAAACCACACAAAAACCTAATAAGCAAAACAACATAAACACCAAATTACAATCACATCCTAAGTGTTAATATAAGAATGTCCATTTTTGAAATAGGATAAACACCATTCCATCCATGTAAACTTAGTGTTTTCATAATAATCAAGGGTTTGAATAAAAACTAACAACCTATAAAAAATAAAAAATCAATAGTATTCTTGACATAACCCAGTGCCACAAAATAAATGACATTGCCAAAAATGAGCACCAACAAGACCATGGAGTAGAGAATTATACTCATTATTCATTAATGTTTCCTAATATTTTTATTTATTAATTAAACAATGTTAAATACCTAACTTGATTATGGAAACACAATCCATTTTACCTCACTTTTTCAAAAAAGAGAATACCTTACTTTTTCCGTGTACACTTCATTGTATGCACATCTAGGTCTTGTCCTCTCTATTATGAAAAAATGAGATATTAAGATGCCATCTAAGTTTTTATCTTTTTTAGAATAAATAAGGTCATGGTGCAACATAATGGAGGCATTAAATCCATGTTTACTCACATCCCCCATTTCTTCTAGTAGAACTGAAGTCCCTTCAAAAAATAACTTACACCTTAACAGTCCTTAGCGAACCATCAAAGATCCAAAATTAGCAATGAAAAATAAGCTTGTACAATCTTCACTATGGTATTTAGGGTTTTTACCCATTTAACCAATCTCACATTCTCCTACTAGAAATAAATACCAATTAAAAGATACCACGAACATCAACATTAATGAGGCAATCAAAACCTAAGTCAACCAAAAATTATTATGATGCATCATGATGACTAAGGTATAAATCCTTTAATTAATAATTCAATAATAATCCAATACCAAATGATATTCAAATGATGATTTATAAAGGAGTAAGGTCCAAGATACCATACAAAGCATAATAATCACTTATAACACATAAAGACCCTGTAATGACTTCATAAGTAAACAAAAACATTTAAACATTGAAGCCAAGACCCTTTAGAAATATGAAAAATAATAAAAATGCCATAAAGACATAAATACAAAATGATAATGTGACAACAATATTTCTTGTTGAAGATGGAACTGATTCAAAACATGAGTATATACTGTGTGAAGTGATACTAATACAAGAATAAGCCCGATTGATATCAACCCTACATTATGAATTTGAATATACCAAATTTAAACCATAATGGAAGCCATATTATTATTGATCAAGATTATGACATAAATATAATAGTAAAATTAACTCTAAGGAGATCAAGACACACACGATCAACATTTAAATCATGACTAAATAAGCAAAAGCAATCAATAGATGATAGTCAACAAACTAACTATGGTTATTTTTGGAAATTCATGTCTCAATACTCATTTTTGGAATAGAACCTACTTAACATATGTACAACCCTACCAAACATACTCCATCAATAAAACTGATCTCATAGTAAATCATGCAGTCACAAAAGAAGACATCAATAATATGTCCAAAGAATATCCAATGATCATAACTAAATAATTAATAGAAATATAATATTGTAACATAGTCATTTTTAGAATAATGATAGAATACAATTGTAATAAATTTATTTAATCAAGTCCATGATATAATATATATTAAAACAACATATAAATGTTATTCAAATATTAATGTTAACAATAATCCACAATTTTCAAAATTGATTCAAATCGGGTCATGACATCCTCTCCCACTTAAAAAGGAGTCGTATCAGTGACTAATAAAACAACTATGTGTACTAATAATATAAAATACATTCATCTTCCCATGTAGCATTCATTTCACTAAGTAGGTCGCACTAGACTAACACCTACTAAATTTCTTTACTTAACAGCCTAACACTATGATGGTCTAGGATCCTCACTGGTTCTAATTACATCTTCTCCTCTTTTGTAACATGAAGATTTTTATAATATAAAATATGAGTAGTATCAAATATGTATTTTATTAACAAAAAAACATGGAATACATCATGAATCCTAGATAGATAAAGAGGAAGGGTTAGCCAATAGGAAATATGAATAATATTTTACATGATGTCAAAAGGTCCAACAAAGCATGGAGATAATTTAGAAGACTTCCCAAACTTAATGCAAATTTTTTGAGGTCTAATCCATAAAAATAATTTATTACCAATAATAAATTCATGTGGTGTTATATTATAATCTACATAACTCTTTTTTTTATCAAAATTAGTTTTTAGATTTTGGCAAATAAGAGCCATCTGCTTATCATATTCCTAAAAAACATCATGTATAAAAATAACTTTTGTCTAATTTGTCCCATACAAGTGGTGTTATTCAATTACACTCATACAAATCTTCAAAGGGATCCATTTTAATTACATAATGATAAGTGTTATTGTTATCACATAGATTTTGCACCCATTGTTGATGTAGTAGCTCGTTGTGCAAAAATATAATGATACAATTGTATCACCTCCAAACTATAGGACCTTTTAAAATTAAGGTGAAACTCTAGATAATTATGGTTTCCTTTCACTAAATTTATTTTAATTGATAAATTACTAGTTTATAAAATTTTTGCTTCTTTGGTGATCTCGCTCCTAAACCAGGGTTTGACTAGGGAAAAGAGATTTTGAGAATGAAATTGTAAAATTGAAAATGGTGATTGAACCAAATATTTTATATTAGATTTTAATGATTTATTTAATTAACATAATATAATATAAAATATATTGAAATTTTTAGGAGCAAAAACTCATGCAAATGGGAAATCCAAGGCAATATTTAGTATTTTTCATACAAGGGATAAGATTCTTTTATTTTAATAAAACAATCTTCAAAAAGGGAAAATAATACCAAAAATTAAATTTTATGACTGAAATAAAAATTTAAACATCCACAAATATTCAAATAACCTTGCATACATAGATATGTTTCAGACAAGAAAGACAAATATTCAATTTATTCTCATTTTCTAGGTTATGGCATGTAGAAGAGTTAATCAAAATGTAGAATAATATTTCTAGAAGAAAAAAGATAATATGGGATACACTATATTGGCCATATTTATAAAAAATATCTCATAAATGAGATGTAGTTAACAATGAAATCCAAGACCTATTAGAGGAACATGAAAATTTGGAAACTCCATGAAAAAAGGCATGATCTACAATAGTTATAGTATCCATGGCATGGTGAAAAATTTAGAAAAAATGCATGTAAGAGTTGTGCATAATCTTTAGCTATTAGAAGCATAGTGGGAACTTTGAAATATTCATGAAATTCCTTCCTATTCTCTAGTTTAGCTGTAACTTCTTCTTCATATAATGGGGGCACCAAAGTGAAACTCAATTTTAGAACAAAAGATAACTTTAAGATAACTTAATTTACTTTTTTGTAAAACCCTAATTTTTAATTTCCAAGTGAGAATTTTACAACCTTTCAAGTCATACCACTTTTTCAAAATTGGAATTGCATTTTACAATATGTGCATTTACAACTTAATCAACTTAAAACTTGTTAAAATGAAAAGTGTAATTTGAAAGTCTACTTTTTACAATTTTCAACCTATTAAAATAGAAAGTGTAAAATACACATGGCTCTTTCTCAAAATGATATATCAAAATGATAGTTATAATTTACATGTTTTTGAAACCTTACAATATTTTTTCAATAAATAAAATAAAATATACAAGAATGTTTTTGATGGAAAGAATTAATCTATTTCCAACACTTCTTCTGACTCTTTATCCTTCTCAGCTTGTAATTTTTGAATATATACATCAAAAGCCTTGAAGATATCATGGATTCTACCTTAATCTAAAACAAAAGAGTAGAGTTTGGTTAGCTCATAATCTACTACTATATCAAAGAGTTCCCTTCTCAAATCTTTGTATTCTTAAATCTCTTTACACATTTGATCCAATGTGTTATGATACTTGATGAAATGGTGGATAAAGCTCAAGTTAAAAACTATATCTCATGAAAATTATTTTTCAATCACTTCTTTGAATTTATTCTAAACTTATTCTACTAAAAGGATCTACTCCTAATAATCTATTGGTCTACATGACAATTTATTCAACAAATCTTCAATGTCATATAGCATGTTAGTGGCCTTGTCATGTGCAACTTTAGCCTTATGAACAACATCTATAAGCATATTTATTATAAATTGAGATTCTCTATCTAAATCCTCTTGATATTCATAATTTTCAATATTTTTTCCATAATAAGGATGTCCATGTCAATCAAGTCCACAACTATCAATTTTGGATAGAAATGATCCAATATTTCTATCTCTCCCTTATACTTGATGACCTATTTTCTTATGGTGACCCTTCTCTCCCTCAAAACTACATAGTGATCCATTACTATATCAATAACTTTGTTGCCTTTTGATATGAGCTCTTCTACCCATTATTTAGAGGACCTTCCCATGCTGCCAATTTCTATCACTGCATCACATGTTTCTTGATTTGTGATCTAAATGATGGGTTATGCTGGTTCGGGTTATGCTAATTGCATAGTGGATTCTATGAATTTCTTCAATATAGTCATTAGTTGTTCAACCTTGTTTTTTTATTTCATCCTTAGTGACATTGTCACTATCCATTTTCTTAAAGGAGTTAATTCTAGATTGAACATCATATTTCAACCCCTCCCTTGTATGAAATCCAAGGTAAACTTTTGATACCTGATAGTCCCCCACCACTAGATCTTGTTTTTGTTTATCTAGTGGGGGCACTACAATCTCTACATACCTTTCCCCTACCGAGTCACACAATATCTTTGAAAAGGTCTAGGGAGTTGTCTTGGATTTATTGCATATAACTTAGAGACCAAAATTCAATGTACTTGGGGACACCATTTAATTGAATTTATTCCCCACTATCTTTACTAACCAACTAGGGGTAGTATCCTATTATGTTAACACTGTCACTTGAGAATCTATAGCTAAAGATGTTGCACTAGTAGGCATAGTGACAAGTATTATATCTTGTATTGATATTATCATTGATTGATCAACATATGTCTTTATAATTTCTTCCCCATCTATGGGTGGAAGGTCCACATTTTCATCAAGTAGTTGTTCCTTATCTATCTCCACTATAGGGTTTGGGGTCACTATGGAATTAGAAGAGGTAGAGGAAATGGAAATAGATGTGTTTACTAGGGTTGTGGGAGATGTAAGTGATACTAATGGAGGAGTAGACATGGGGAGTGGGAACTTCGAGGATGGTAGAAGTGTGGAGTCCAAAGCCTTAAATGAGTTAATCAATTTAGTAGGGACACTCAGGGGTGGTAAAGTATGAAAAATGAAGGGGGATGAAAATGAAGTAGTAGTTATCCCAGGAGTTAGGATGGCCAGTGGAATTGAAATCAGAATGATTGAATAAATAATAAGATACTATTATGTAGTGTTGGTGATTAATGGGGCTGGAATGGAAGGGATTGTAAATGAAATATAAGGAATTATGGAAGGAGGGAGTGAAATTATGGGAGAATGAAGTGGAATGAAAACCTAAGTATCTAATAAAGGGTAGACTTGAGTGTCTAATTAACTTGACTGCACTATTGATAATGGACTTATTGTTATGGTTAAACTGATGGGACTAGAGTGTGGAGTCTCTTAGGGTGAAAAGGAGTGGAGATAGGAGGAGGTGTTAAAGCTATATGAATGATAGAAATAGGTGGGGGATGTATTATAGAGATGAGATTTATGACTATTACTAAAATAGGGGTTGAAGGTGTGGGTGCTTTAACTATAGCTATGTCTTTAGATGAAATGATTATGGGTTGGTCCACTTATACTCCCTCTTTTCTTGATTGTCCCTTGTTGGCCTGTGATTTCTTATTTTTCTTGTGGGAGATCACTAGCATATCTGATTGCTTTACTTCTGCACCACTAAGACCCTCTACTATTGGTGAAACTCCTTATTCCTTAAGTTTTAGTAGTGTTTCAGTGATACTTACTATCTATTTGGTCACTGGACCCCTTTAATTTTGATTTAGTTGAGTGTTTTATTGATTACATGGGTAGTTCTATCTATTAAAGAGAAAGACTCAGGAACTAAACACCTTACTATTATAAGGGGTTAGAAGTATATCTTATTATCATAGTAGACCTTGTATACCAGGAACTCATCATCCACCAAGTCCTTGGGGATTGGTACTAAGTCAAAATATTTGACCTGATCCAAGGTCATTCTAGAGTAGTCCCTCAATCTGACTTCCTCTTCATCATCCCAATAATCTTCAAAGTATGAAACATTGGAATATGTGGAGATTCCCAGGGTGTTCATGATGTTTCCATGAATATCATATAATTATCTCACCTCTAAAGGCCTTAGGTTCATCTATGCGATCTCTACATCGACACACTTAGCTTTTGTTAAGGAGGGGCATGTGTATCTAATTATATTGATTGGGAAATGAATTCCTGACTTGTGTTTATTAGATAAGATCTTGTGAGTTTCCACAAGTTGTCTCAATAGCTCCATCAATGCCCATTTATCACTCACATATCTTGGAAGGGTATAAGGGCAGCCACTAAATCCACATATCCTAATATAAGAGTAGGTGGTGAATTGGATGAAATAAGAACCCCACTGGGTAATCTCAGAAGTGGTTGCATTAGAGAATCTCTTTCTCTCTAATTCCTTGTTGAAAATTATTATGGTGTAATATATGAATGCATCATTCACTCTTTTATAGTGTTGTCTTCTTACCTCTAAATTAGGGTCAAGGTAATACTTGTACACTTTATTTGCCTCACTAAATACAATGTTTATCCTTGGGAAAGCTCTCCCCTTGGCTAATATATATACTAGGTAGGAGGTCATATAGAATTTCCATGTGGTTTGTACCTCCATAAACTACTTTTGGAAGGAGTCACTGATGAGTTATGCCTAATGGATGTACTATTTATTCTCATGGATGACCCATATATATTGATACATCTAATCTTGGAAATTCTTTACATCTAGGCTAATAGTGATCTTCTGTAGTAGTATAATTACATTTCTTACCTCATATTTGAAGTCAATCCTTACCAATTTTTTAGGAAATTTAGTGGATGTAGCCTTAGGGATTCTTAACCATTGCTTGTTCATGACTCTATAACATCCAATGTTATTATCTTGATTTTTTTTGGATGATTATAGAGTTATATCTAGATAACTCTCAAACTTTGGTATCACAAACATGGAGTCAATGAAATATGGGTTCAAATTTAGAATACTTTCCCATTTATCATTCAACACCTCTTTCTTATCAACATCATAATGTTGTGCTAGCATGATTACCAACTCAAGGCTTTGCATAGTTAGGGCAAAAATTTGTTGCTTGGGGAAATATAGAGTCATATATGCTCTAGATCTAATCACTCTTGAATTCAATATTGATCCTAGTCTAGAAGTCACTTAGGTCAATATAACCTAGGTTTGTGTTTGTAATCTCAATTGTGTTAGATTTTAGATTGAGAGTTACACTAGGTCCTTTAGACTTGAACTTCATCTCTTTCCCATACATGGATTCTAGAGAGAATACTGAGGCAAAACCAACTATAAAGTTGGTAGGATTTGTAGGTGCTAAATGTAGATGGAATCTCTAGTGTAACTTAGAGTTGTTTTGTGTATGTGAATTTTTTTAGGAAAGTAGAGCTATAAAAGTTGGTTGAAATCTCTGGCAGAGATTAGAGGTGTAAATTACAAGTGAAAACTCCATAGAACTTGGAGTTATTTGAAGCAATGGAAAAATCTATGGAACTTGGAGTTGTAGTTTGTAGGTTGAAATCCTATGGGAATGGGAGGTGTGATTTTTAGTTCAAAATTTTGCATGGACTATAGGGATTTTTTAAAGGAATATTCATGATTGGTTTTATCGAAGGGAATATTTTCCTAGTTTGGAATTGTAAACCCTAGACTTGAATGTAAAATTTGGGGAAAAAACCTTGGCTTAGTGCATAGAAAAACTTGGAAAACATGATTTCTAAGAAAATAAAACAATAACAAAGCCTGAGAAACCATGATGAAAAACCCTAAAACCCTAAAAATGTTCTAAGTAAAAAAGGAAACCTAGATCTGTAACTAGTTTTGTAAGAAAAATGGAAGGCAAGTGTTATTTTGCATAAAAAGATGGATTGAAATACAAGGGAGTCCAAGGAATACCATACAAGGGTCAAACAACATTGTAGCATGGCTCGAGGTCATGGCTTGGTTCTTTGAAGGTGAGGAAACATTATTGGTAGGTTCAAGCTTCAAGGTAGGAGATCCAAATCATGATTAGAAACTTAACAATGACATTAACAAACCCTTATTTGCTTTATAAGACCCTTGTAATTAATGATTTAATGGTGGTTGTTGGTATAAATCTAATGTCTTCAAGAAATTTTGCCATTTTCTAATTTCCTGTTGACCTCCAGTTTCCATGATATTGGCTTGGTTGGCCCCTTGTAAATGAGAAGGTGGAACTCCAAAGACAATTTGTAATTTTGCTAATTACAAATTGCACTTGGAGTTCTAGATTCCATAGGAGGGGTGGTTGATGAGAAGTAGAACTTGGATTTTAATTTGCAATTTGAAAAATTACAAATTGATTTCTAAGTTCCAATTTCTAGATGGAGTATCGCATGAGAAGTGGAACTCTAACTACAATTTATAATTTTGTAAAATTGTAAATTGTAGTTTGAGTTCAAATTTCTACAGAGTACTCAATTTGTGGGAAGCATAGGTTTATCTATAATTTTCAATTTTGAGAAATTGCAAATTGTAATCCGATCTTTGGTTTTTGCAAGATAATGTTTAGTGGGAAGTGGAGGTCTAGCTATAATTTAAAATTTTTCAAAATTGTAAATTGCAATTATATCTCTAGTTTCCACTAGCTAACGTTTAGTGGGAAGCATAGATCTAGTTATAATTTACAATTTTTCAAAATTATAAATTGCAATCAGATCTTCAATTTCTATTGGCTTGTGCATTGTGACATCCACAATTTGAGAAGCAATTTTCAATTTGTAAATTGCAGTCTAATCTTCATATTCTATCAATTAATGCATTGTGGGATCTAGAGTCTGGGAAGTAATTTGCGATTTTACAAACTACAAATTGCAGTCCAATTTATGGATTAAGTAGGCTTAGAAAAATGGGTGTTCTAGGTCAATTTAAGGTATTTTAAAAAAAACTTAAGGGTCTCCCTTAGGTTACTTGAAATTTTTATAATTTTGGGACAATAATATCAACATTTTTATGATCTCTATAGGATGATTGTCAATTAATCAGTTTCTTTCCAGTAGCCTTCTAGTTCATTGAACATAGAGTCATTTTAATCTTAACACACTTTAACTGGTGAAGAATAAAATTGGGATTTGCCTAAACAAGAACAAATTAGGTAAATACATAACAAATTAAGGAAACAAAAACTCTTAATGATTTGACTTATGTGAAAGAACTTATTTTGAAAACACAACTAAACCTATTATATACAAAATTTTATTTTTTATAATGAATTCCAACCTCAAAAGCAATCTTTGAGGTATATCTCATTGACTAGGATAGGAAATTATAATCCATCAAGCTTGGATAGCTAGAATGTATTATCTCCTTTGCACTGATTTATAATATATGGACCACTCTATATTGCATCAAACTTATTGTGCTTGCTTAGTTTAGCCTTGTTTACATCCCATTTGAGAATTATGTCTCCTTCATTGAAGCTCCTATTAGATGCTTTTTTATCAAAATTCCTCTTTGTTTGAGCTTGATTTACTTCTAGGGATTTCATTGATTGGTTCCTAACTTCTTCTGGTTTCATGAGTTCAACCAATCTTAGTATCATTTTATCATTGTCAAACAAATACAATTGATGATTGAGCTCTAGAGATGATAACTCAATCAATAGTGGGACTAGGGCTTCCCTTCTATATACCAACATGAATGGAGAGTTACCAATGGATCTCTTATAAGTAATCTTATTAGCCCATAGTGATGTTTTCAACTTTGTGTGCCATGTCTTTTGGTTATCTTCCATTGTTCTTTTAATAATTATTATGAGGTTCTTATTAGTAGACTCAACCAATCCATTACCCTATGATTAATAATTTTAAGAAGTACTTAGGTATACATTATTCTTTACAACCCATCTACTCACTTGAGTTCCCATAAAATCTTTAGCATCGTTTGAGATAATGGTGTGAGGAACACCAAACCTTGAGACTATGCCATCCATGAATTCTAGGATAGATGCATCTATGGCATATTTTAGTTAAACTGATTTAGTCCATCTTTTGAAATAGTTCATTGCTATGAGGACCCATTTGTATCTTGCACTCGATGGTGGATTGATCATACCAATGAAATCCAATCCCCATTGAGCAAATGGTTGGTTTGCTTGATTTGGTTTGAGAGGGAAAAATATTTGCTTGCCTGTGAAGTAATCACACTTCTCACATTTCCTTACCCATTGATGGTCATCTTTAAATAATTTAGGCCAATAATATCCCCTTATAATTATTTTTATGGTTGTGGTTCTTGTAGAGAAATATCCACTTGATGGGCCATTATGAAATTATTCAAGCACCTTGGGGACTTGATTGTGCTTGATACATCTTAACATGAATCCATTCATATATTTTATAAATAATATTCCATCAAAAAGAACATAAGGAATGGATTTGAGTCTAAAATAATTTTTCTTAGACTGTTAAAAGTCATATGGGTACTCACCAGTCTGTAGGAAGATGATAATGTCATGGATATAGTTATTGAAAAGAGGTGGATTAGCAAGTTGAGATTCACTTTGAGCATATAATACTTTAGATATTGCTTCAATAGTCTTGATATCAAAAGTTAGTTATTCAAAAAATCCCTTCCCTCTTACAAGCTTTTTTATTTTGATGTCTATGTCATATTCCATGACCTTTATGATCCATCCTACTCTTTTTTCATTATCTCCTAGCTTAGTAAGAACTCTTTGACCCTCTGGTGACTAACCATAAGATGAATTTTATTATTGAAAAGCATATGCCTAAATTTCTTGAGATATTTAATCAAAAAATATACATTCTTCTCCATGAAACTATAATTTTCTTTATAAACCTTTAAGGATTGACTAAAGAAAGATATTGGTTGTTCTAATTGTTCTTTAATCTACTAAGTTAGAATTGTTGAGATATTGCCTTCCCCTCCAAAATCATAGAGAATGAAATCCTTCTCATAGTTGGGGTTGACTAGGGTAAGATCTTGATAAATAGCTTGTTTGATGGCTTTAAAGCTATCTTTTCCTTCCTATGTCTTGTTGAAAATGATACCCTTCTTGAGCATTGCAATAAGGGGTTTGGCCATAAAGGCAAAATTTGGAAAAAATCTTATTACAAAGTTGATTTTTCCAAGAAAACTTTGTAATCCTTTCTTATGGCTTGGTATTTTTAATGCAAATATATATCTAATTCTCTCTAAGTCTATTGTAAGACCCTCTTTTGAAATAATGTGTCCTAGTAGTTTCCCTTCATGAACTATGAAAACACACTTCTTTAGATTGAGGGAAAACCCCAAATTATTTGCACCTTTCAAAAAATTTCCTAAGGTGATCCAGGTGTACATCAACATGCTTTGAGTAAATAGTGATGTCATCTATGTATACCAAGATCATCTCATTTATCAAACCTTTGAAAGCCATATCCATGGCTCTCTGCAATGTTGCACCAACATAGTTAGACTAAATGGCATCTTTTTGTATATATATGTACTCTATTTTATGGTTAAAGTAGTCTTGATATGGTTTTATTCTTGCACCAAGATTTGGTTATATCCAGAATATCCATATAGAAGAGAAAACCTTTCATATCTTAATATAGTTTGCATAATTTTCTCCATAGGGGGAAGGGGATAATGATCCTTTAGAGATACTTTATTCAGATCCCTAAAATGTACACAAAGCCTAATTTCATCATTCTTCTTTCTTACAAGGACCAAATTATCTACCCAAGATGAGTGTTTGATAGGGAAGATGATGTTATCCTTTATCAGTTTAGACAACTCATTCTTAATCAGGGTTTTTATCTTTAGATTAATCAATCTCTAATTAAATCTAATAGGCTTGGTATTTAGATCAAGTTCTATTGTATGTTGGGATAAGCTAGGGTCAAACCCCATTAGATCATGATAACTCCAAGTGAAGTTATCATCAAATTATTGACACAACTTAATAAAATCTTATTTTTCAAAATCATTGCATACCTTTCCTATCTTCAACAATTTCCCTTCTGAGATGACCATTGGCTCACAATATTCTTCATTTATTGTAATGTTTTTATTTTCACCTTTAAAAAAATAATCTGAATTGAAGATGTTTTCTAGATTAAAAATACCCATAGGTATTTTTTTGTCTTCAATTAGATGATTTGACCTCCATATTAATCCTAAAGTCTTGACTAGTTCCTATCATAGAATTCAGTGTCTTCTCTCAGAAAGTTGATAATTTTTTGGTCACTATCAAAGACTTAACAATTGGTTGCATTATCAAGTATAGATGTACTTACTATCAACCTAACATGCTAGCTATTTTTCTTCTTTATTTCTTCTAGTAGGTTATAGTGGGAGCCTACTGAAGCCATATGATCAACATCTTTGTTTTGTGCTCTTAGTACTGCTCAAATGTTCAAAGTCGTAAAGTATTCTAATAGGTCCCAAACCTTGTGTTTGTAATATATTAAAAAAATATTATTAGTTATGCTTCTAGATCTCACTTGGTGAAAAATCAACTAACTATCACCAAATACTTGTAGGGATTTTATCCCTCTCCTTAGCCAATTGAAGACCTCAAATCAAAGCTTCATATTCAGATACATTATTTGTGCAACTAAATTGAAGTTTGAAAGAATATAAATATCTCTCCTTTTATGGAGAGATCAAGATGATACCTGCACCTAAACCATTCAGGCTTCTCAAACCATCAAATAATTTTTTTCATATTCCTTGAAGATCTTCATCTAGTTTTACTAGGTTTGTGATAATTGCATCATTTTCATTAATGCAATATGTACCCAACCCTATTTCTTGTACATAGTCATAAGTATTGAATTGGAGGGCCAATCTCCATTCATCTAAATGAGTGTCTAGAATCACTTCTATACGGGTTGAAACTTTGTGATCATCCTCCTCTTCCTAGTCTTGGAGTGTGAAGTTCATGTCTATAAGGATAGGATTATATAGCTCTTCTTGTTACTCTTGTTCCATATATAATCCTAAGAAACATGTGAGACCAATCCATAGATAGATATCCTCCCATTTTTACAATTAAGTCTATTGAAAAACAAATGCAAAATAAGGGGGAAGATCTATAACTAAAATATCTTGGTAAATTGACAAGCTTAGATAAGCATGAATAGTGAGGTTTAGACCCTTTATTGTTCCTACTATTTGAACAATAGTTCCATCCAATTGAACCACACCTTTATTGATAGATATATATTTTATACCAAGGGCATCAACTATTTTTTAGGCACCACTGAACTACTAGCCCTTGAATCTACCATGTAATTATGAATGAGATGCTTCCCTACTATGAGTGAAATATAGAAAGGGGGAGGATTACAATTTTTGCTTACTTTAGTGTCAGTTTGTGGCTAACACAAATTAGTGTTAGAATTAGGTCCTTTGGTTGGAACCTTTTCCATTATCTAGAAGTTTTTCAAAGCTTCCTATAATAAATCCCTTTACACTAGAGTGGATAATTCTTCCCACATAGTAACATTCAAATTGGTCTTCTTCATCTACTCAACAATGCTAAAAGGAATATTACCAACCTTTGTTGGTGTCTTTGCAGGAGCTATGTCTTCTTTTAAAATATTTAGAGTTGGTACTTTTTCTTTGGATGAGCTTGTGGGCACAAAGGGTGGCCTTTTTACTATGTTGTTCTTTATATGTTCTTGTACAACTTTGGAATTTATAAATTGTTCCACCTTGGGGGGATGATCACTTTCTATTTCTCTTTTCTTTGAACATGTATTGGCTATCACTGAGCCTTCACCATTGAATAATGCCTCCTATTGATTTACACCATTAAAGTCCTCCTCTTGCTAGTTTAGAAAAGTTGCCTCACCTTGAGTAGGTTCATGTGTATATGCTTATTGGGAAGTGGATTCTTCTTGTTGTACTTGTGTATTTGATATGCCTTGCACTATCAAGGCTTTACTAATAACACCATTAGGATAATTATTCTAATTATGTGGCTAAGAATAAGGATAACACCATTCATACTCCAAGGCTAAATTGTTTTAAACAAGTACAATGGCTTTGGATCACCTGGTGCAGGTCAAGCATGGATGTTTGGAGGTTTTTCTTCCATATTTTGACCTTACAACTATGAATTGCCTTTGTATGACTACCTATTGGGTTGGTATGCTAGGTTAACTTGTTGATAAGGCTTGTAGTTTTGAGATTGATGCCTATTCATTTCTAATAACTCATTGCCAAAACTCTTGAGTAATAACTTAACCTCATATAAATCATTTGTAGGAGTGGGAGTTAAAGTTGGTGTTTTGCTCATGGTGGGAATTGGAGCAATTATAGGTGGTATAGGAGGTATTTATAGGAAAATAGGAATTAGTGGCCTTGGGGCAATTTTCATACTTAAATTTTAAAAAAAATATTCCCTTATTGCAATTTCATAGGCATTCCAAAGTGTGGTGCCACCCATTGACTGAATCATAATAGTTATATCACTATTCAGGTCTCTCAAGTAATATAGGAAAACATTATTTGGATTTGTCTTGACCAATATTTGAATTCTATTCCATGTCTTTTGAAAATAGAAATTGAAGTCACTAATGTGCTCATGAATATCCCATTGAATAATAGTTAAATATTCAACCAGGGAAAGGTGGTCACTCTTATTTTCAAATTAAGTACATAGTGTAGTGCCTAGGTCATCCCAAACATGGATATAATTAGGAGGGAGACCTTTGTACCATTGTAAGTATTTACATTTAAAAGAGGAGACTAGGATCCTGATTGTAACATTATATTGTACCATGTTATGGACTAAAAAAAGATTATAAATATCTTGTATGTGTTCCATAAGAGTGGTGGAATTTTTGCTAGTAAAATACAAAAGGATTTTTAAATCCAAGGTATGTCTATCATCATATTGGGCCAACTGGAGTGGGTCCTCCATTGAAAATTATGAAATTTAAATTTCTAGCCATTATGGGAGGTATGAAATTAATGGGAGTACTTGAAGGAGATGCAAATAAAATTACAAGATATACTCTAGGGAAAGATACAACTGATTTTGATCTCTTTTTATATGGAAACGATAATTCCAAAAAATAAGCTCTCTTACCTTTAGTAGATGATCTTATTTATTTACTTGGCATATGTTAACCTTGAATTCGTAAATCCATAAGACAGTAGAGTCACTAGGTGCTTTTAAAATTTATACGAGCATTATATAATGATCACTGAGAATAACACCAATCTATTTGTAATTTTTAGGTCCCATCAGGCATGCCAAAAACTATTATCACATAGATTTTGCACCCATTGTTAATGTAGTATCTTGTTGTGCAAAAATATAATGATACAATGGGATCACCTTTGGAGAAGGCCAGATTATTTTCACTAAATTTGGTATAATTGATAAATTACCAATTTATAGAAATTTTGCTTCTTAGTGATCTTGCTCCTAAACTAGGGTTTGACTGGGGAAAAGAGTTTTTAAGAATGAATTTATAAAATTGAAAATGGTGATTACACCAAATATTTTATAATTTATTTTAATGCTTTCTTGAATGAACACAAAATGATAGAAAATAGATTGGAATTTGTAGGATAAAAAACTCATGCAAATAGAAAATCCAAGGCAATATTTGGTATTTTTCATACAAGGGACAAGATTCTTTTATTTTAATCAAACA
Organism: Torreya grandis; assembly: GCA_037957365.1. Lineage (NCBI taxonomy): Eukaryota > Viridiplantae > Streptophyta > Pinopsida > Cupressales > Taxaceae > Torreya > Torreya grandis. The sequence goes on along the minus strand of JARHVA010001294.1, from coordinate 434,261 downwards.
ATATTCCAAGAGGGAAAATAATACCACAAATGAAATGTCATAACTAGAATAAGAATTTAAACATCCACAAATATTCAAATAACCTTGCATACATAGAGATTTATTAGATAAGAAAGGTAAATCTTCAATTTATTCTCATTCTCTAGGTTACAACATGTAGAAGAGTTATTCAAAATGTAGAATAATATTTATAGCATCAAAAAGATAAGATGGGATATGCTATATTACCCATATTTATGCAAAAAAATTCATAAAGGATATGCAGTTAACAATAAAATCCAATGCCTACTAGAGGAACATGCAAATCTAGAAACTCCATGAAAAGGGGCATGATCTACAATAGTTATGGCATCCATGGCATGGTGAACAAGTTGGAAAAAACACATGCAAGAGCTAGGTGTAATATTCAACTATTGGAGGCATAGTGGGAACTTTGAAATATTCATGCAATGCCTTCCTTCTTCTCTAGTTTAGCTACAACTGTTTCTTCATGCAATGGGGGGTGCTAAAGTGAAACTCAATTTTAGAACAAAAGATAACTTTAAGATAATTTACCTTTTTTGCAAAACCCTAATTTGTAATTTCCAAGTGAGACTTTTACAAATTTCAAGTCATACCACTTTTTAAAAATTGGAATAACACTTTACAATATGTTCTTTTGTAACTTAAGCAACTTAAAACTTGTCAAAATGAAAAGTGTAATTTGTAAGTCTACATTTATGATTTTTAACCTATCAAAATAGAAAGTGTAAAATACACATGGTTCTTTCTCAAAAAGAGCTATCAAAATGATAGTTGCAATTTACATGTTATGTTTTTGTAACTTTATAATATTTTTACAACAATGATAATACAATATATAAGACTACTTTTGATGGAAAGAATTAATCTATTTTTAACACTTTTTCTGACTCTTTATCCTTCTCAGCCTATAATTTTTGAACATATACATCAAAAGTGTTAAGCACAAAATATACTAAGAGGGGGGGATGAATCAGTATATTATATATATTTTACTTAATATGATTTATTTATTTTTAACCACTTAATCACACATTCAAGATATCCAATAAAACTGAAATAATAATATGTGCCACACAAGAGAGAGAGACACACACACCAGATTTTAATGTGGAAACCCAAAGTGGGAAAAACCATGAATAAAAATCTCGAGTATATGAATGAGCACCAACTCAAATTACAAAATTTTCAAGCACCAAGTTTTAGAATCACCAACCCCTCTATTGAGCACCAACACAACAACTATTTGTGAGCACTAACCCCTCTTGTGTATAAAACACAACTATCTCTTAATGTTTCTTATTCAAAAAATGATAGAAATCTAAAAAATATCCTACTTTTATCTCTTCAAAAACAAATGGATTCTCAAGCCTTTATTTATAGCTTTCCAAATGACCTTTGGCATTCACCCTTTGTGACCCTTCAATCCTCATGAAAAATGGTGCCAAATTTGCATGACTCTTCATATCCTTGAATTTAAAAAGTCACATGGTGACTCTTCATAAGTAAATGCATCCTTTCCTCTTTTTTTTATCTTGGTGACTTTTCATATTCCTTAAAGTGTCCCTTCATGGAAAAAAGCACCATACCCTCTTTTGTTTTCACATGGTGACTCTTAGAATTCCTCAAGATGACTCTTCATGAGAAAATGTGTCCCATTCCTCTTTTGTCTTTTCTTCATGACTCTTTGACTTCTCTACGGACCCTCTTTTGACTTATATGTAACCAAAAATATATTCATTAATATTAAATAAATATTAACACACATTATCCAAGATATGAATATTAAAAACACTATTAAATGCAATGGGACCTTTATCACCAATACTAGACCTTTGACATCAATGATAATATTTTTAACAATCTCCCCCTTTGTCATTGATGGCAACCTCAAATTGAAACTACCACATTTTGAAACTTGCACTACACATGCCAACCTACACATACTACCATCTAAAAAACATATAGTAACTCTTCCTTACTGTAGTAACCTATACCTATTCCTTGTACTTATTTTTAAACCTATTTCAGCGCCTGTACTTGTACCTACACCTATTTTTATTTTTCTCCCCCTTTGACATCAATGACAAACGGCCTATCCTAGATCTAACACTTAGCTCCCCCTCAACTAATGCTGATCTTCAATGGCAAGAAGTAAAATAAATTACTTCCAACTTCTCTTGTAGATACTCAAATGTGTCTTTGGTAGTACCTTTGTGAAAATATCTATAATCTACTCTGTAGTACTAATAGATTCCATCTTAACTTATTGATCTATAACCTACTCTCTCAAAAAGTGATATCTAATGGGAATATGTTTTGTTCATGAATGCATCACTAGATTCTTCAAAATATTAATATCACTTGTGTTGTCACAAAAAATAGAAATAGGTTCATCATTTTTTACCTTGATATCTTCCAAATTTTGCTTCATATAAAACACTTGAGTAAAACACAATACCGTTGCAATATATTCTACTTCATATTTACAAAGTGATTCTAGATTCTACTTTTTGCTTAGCCATGATACTAAGCTATCACCAAGAAAAAAATCTCCTCTACTTTTACTCTTTCGATCATCCAAACAACCTGCCAAATCTAAATTTATATAAGCAACCAAAGTGAAATCTCTACCTGTGAGATACCATAATCCATAATCCAATGTCCCCTTGATATATCTAAATATTCTCTTCACCAATCATAGATCTATACAAAGATTTATCTACAACAAGTGAATCTTCATCCTTGCTCACCTTATTTCCTGTACTCATTGTTATGCCAACTGGTGCATAATCCTCAAAACTAATTTTTTTTAACATTTCCTTGGCATATTTACTTTGAGATATGAAAATTTATTTATTTGACTAAAATATTTTCAATCCTAAGAAAAATGACAATTCTCCAAGCAAAGACATCTCAAATTCTTTTTGCATGTTATCAAAAAATTCTTTTTTCATCTTTTCAATGTTTCCTCCAAATATGATGTCATCAACATATACCACAACAATCAATTAATTCTCACCTTCTATTTTGAAGTAAATATTACTATCAACAAATCCTCTCTTAAAAACTTGATCTTAAAGGTACTTATCAAGTCTTGCATACCAATCTCTAAGAGCTTGTTTCAATCCATATAGTGCTTTCTTCAATCTGCATACGTAACTACTAATATTTGAGAGAATAAATCCCTTAGGTTGCTCAATGTAGACCTCTTCTTCTAGATTCCCATTTAGGAAGGTAGATTTGACATCCATCTAAAACACTTTGAAAATTTTAAACACTACATATGCAAGAAACATTCTAATAGCCTCTAGCCTTGCCACTGGTGAAAAAGTTTCTTCAAATTCTATTCCCTCAATCTGATCATATCCTTTACATACTAATCTTGCTTTATTCATGGTCACTTCTCCATTTTAATTCAACATATTTCTGTAAACCCATTTCGTTCCTATCACATTATGATCTTTTGGTCTAGGCACTAATTCCCAAGTATCATTCTTTTCTATCTGATTTAATTCTTCATCCATTGCCTTAACCCAATGCTTATCATGTCTAGCTTTTGAAAAAGTTTTAGGCTAAATTTTGGATAACAAAGAGAAATTAACTTGCTCAAATTCACTTACCATCATTCTTTTGGTGTGAATTCTTTCATTTATGTCCCCAATGATGTCACTTTTATTATGATTTTTCTAGACATATTTGGATGGGGTTTTGGTGTCCTTTTTCTCCTTCTCATCTTCATCTGATTTTTCAAAATCTTCCTCTTCAATGATTTCAAGAATGTCTACTGGATCACTAATTCTTTGTGTTCCATCTTCTTCTATCTTGACACTTGCACTTTCAACTATTTTCTTGGTTCTTTTGTTATAACATTTATAAGCTTTACTTTTGAAAGAATAACCAAGAAATATACTTTCATCTACTCTGGATTCAAACTTGCCAAGTTTTTCATCGATTCTTTTTATGAAGCATCTGCTACCAAAAACTCTAAAATAATCAATTATTACTAGTTTGTCTTTCCATAGTTCATAAGGAGTCTTATTACTATTGACTCTCAATAATTCTCTATTTTGAATATGCCCTACTTTAGAAACTACCTCTCTCCAATGTTTTTTTGGTATCTTAGATTCATTTAGCATTGTCTTCACCATCTTCTAAACTATTATGTTTCTCCATTTAACTATTCTATTTTCTTGTAGAGTTCTGGCTGCTGAATAATATCTATTTATTTGATGGTCTTCACAAAACTCAATAAAATGATCTGACATGAATTCTCCTCCTCGATCTGATCTTAAGCACTTAATCTTCAAACTAGTTTCATTCTATACTAATACTTTGAAATGTCTGAAAGCTTTTGATTTTTTTTAAAAATATTACCCAAGTCATAGTAAAAAATCATCAATAAGCAACATGAAATATTTATCACCTTGAGTACTTTGAGTTCTCATAGGTTCACATAAATTAGTGTGAATAAGCTCTAACATCTGAGTGGTCTAGTACTCTTTTGTTTTGAACCACCTTCTGGCCTACTTCCCATACTGACAAGGTTCACAAAGTGTGTTGGATGGATTTGTAATTTTTGGAAGATTTTTGACTTCTTGCTTCTTGATGATGTTGATAAGATTGTCAAAATTTATGTGTCTTATTCTCTTGTGCCATAGCTAACTTTCTTTAATTTGACTCAAATAACATCTTTGACCTTTGATATCTGATAACATATACAAATTATTATTTATTCTATGAGCATCTACAACCAACACATTTGAATCTTTTCTCCTAATTTCACAACCTTCTACATAAAACTTTAATGTGTGCCCCTAATCACAAATTTGACTTACACTTAAAATATTATGCTTAAGACTTTTTACATACAAAACATTTTCAATTTTAGTTCTACCATTATCCAAACTTAGTATACCTTTTCCAACAAATTTGGCAGTAGTATTATCTCCAAATTTCACTATGCCACCATTGATATTCTTTAAGGTTATGAAATTTCTCTTATCTCCTATCATGTGCCTCAAACATCTACTGTCAATGAACTATGGCTTTTCTTCATTTGTTGCATGCAAACTTGTCCGTACCAACATAGATTTTTTAGGTTGTTTCTTCTATCATGAACCTATCTAAACTTTCCTCTTGATGAATGGAGCCTTGAAAATTTGGTCATTTTTTATTGACTCAAACATTCTTCTATAATACTAGGATATGTGTCCAAAGTTGTTGCACTTGTAACATATTATGGCCTCTTTATTAAACCCTGATAGAGGAGCAAAAGAGTTGTGTCTTCTACTTGACTTTGCATAAGTCTCCTTATTTTTGAAATTATTAGCCCTTTTTCAACATTCTATTTTCTTATGACCATATCCATTACAATAAAAATAGTAACCATAAAAATAGGACTTGTTTTTGTATCTCTAACCTGATTGCCTTTTGTAGCTCTATTTCTTCTAGCCTTCTTTGTTTGAGATGTCCTCTATATTCTTAATTTTTTCCCTTTTTATTTACTTTTTTATAAGAGATTCAACATAGCTCTTTCCTTTTTCTATATTAACCTTATCTGTAAAATTAGTGGCCTCCTCTTTCTCATTTTAAAATCTGATACCTGTCTTATTTGACATTGATCTTTGACTTTCTAGTATCTTATTCAACATATTAGTGATATTCTCAAATTTTGAATCGTTGATTTCTCTATCATTGATTACTTTATTTGTTTTTTTGAGATCTACTTTTAAAGAAGTAATTTCAATAACATAACTTTCACATTATTCACTTACTCTTTGCAACTGTGTCATTATATATTTTTCATTCTTCTTAGCTTCTTCAAAGTGTGCTTGTAGATCTTCAATTATTTCCTTTGACTCCTTTTTATTTTTCTTGATTTGGGTCTTTAATCTTCAATTCTTCTTCTCAAGAGATTTTAACTCTTCTTAGGTAAAAACAAGTTCTCCTTCTCGATTCACTTTGGCTTCATCTTATTCTTCTTGTTGATCATCTGTACTTTTTCTTCTGAAGGTATCTTCATGTATGGCCATGAATAAAATCTCTTCTTCTTCTGAATCACTAACTCCACTATCTTTGACTGAGCTAGGATCTTTAGAATATAAACTCTTCTTCTCAAATCCCTTCTTGAATTTTCCTTTTAAATTCTTCTTGTATGTAGACTTTCTTTTTTTATTTTCACCATTACCCTTATCTGGGTAGTTAGCTACAAAATGTCCAATCTTTCCAAAATTAAAACATTTAAAAGGTAATAGTCCTTGATATTTACCTGTGCATTTTTTTGGCTTGTGAATGAATAGAACTCTATTGTCATCTTTATCATCGCTAGAACTGTCACTTGATTCTTGAATCTTAGCTTCTCTTTTTTTGATGTCTTGAAAGTAGATTCTCTCTTTGAGGGTTTTTATTTTTTAGTCTGCATCTCATATGTTATAAGAATACCATGTAGCTCATCCATATTTAGCTTGGTTAAATTTTTCATCTCTTCAATTTCCAAAACTTTTGCATCATATCTCAATGGTAGAGATCTCAAAAAAAATTATACCACAATTGATTCTTCTAACTTTTCTCCAAGATCTTGAATCTAATTAAATATTTGATCAACCCACAAAAGATAACTTGCTATATTTTATTCCTCTTTCATCTTCAAAATCTCAAACTATCTTTTGAAAGTCTGAAGCTTAGCTTACTAAACCTTTCCATCACCTTTTTAGATATTTTCAAGTTTTACCCAAGTTTCATGAGCAGATTTACATTACATAAATTTAAAAAATTCTGATTCACATAAACCACATAAAATAGCATTTAAAGCTTTAGCATTATTTTTACTTGCCTTCTTTTCCATCAAAGTAGTTACAAGTTTCTATGGCTCTTCATATTCCTCCACCACTGCTTGCCAAATGTTGAATCTAAGGGCCATCAAATAAGTCTTCATCCTTATGCTCCAAAAAGCATAATTTATCGCATCAAACAAAGGTGCCTTATTTATATAAAAACCTTCATGTGATCCCGCCATCATACTTTTTTATCTACCTTCAAGTTGTAAAACTTTTTCCAAAGGAACCTACTCTGATAGCAATTATTAAGCATGAAATATATTGAGAGGGGTGGGGTGAATTAATATATTATAGATCTTTTAATTAATCTGATTTCTTTTATTTAACCACTTAATCACACATTCAAGATATGCAATAAAAATAAAATAATAATATGTACCACATGTGTGTGTGTGTGTGTGTGTGTGTGTGAGAGTGAGAGAGAGAGAGAGAGAGAGAGAGAGAGAGAGAGAGAGAGAGAGAGAGAGAGAGAGAGAGAGAGAGAGAGAGAGACCAAATTTTTACATGAAAACCCAAAGTGGGAAAAACCATAGAGAATAATCTCAAGTATATGAATGAGCACCAACTCAAATTACAAAGTTCACAAGCACCAACTTGTAGGAGTACCAACCCCTCTGCCGAGCACCAACATAGTAATTATTTATGAGCACTAACCCATAAGAGCACCAACCCCTTACAAATATTTATGAGCACCAACTCATAGGAAAACCAATTAGCAATTATCTCTCAATGTTGCTTACTCAATAAATGATACAACTCTAAAAAATCTCCGACATTTCTCTCTTAGAAAATAAATATAAACCATTCCCTCTCTTGAATATTACAAATTCCTTCTCAGACCTTTATTTATAGCTTTCCAAATTATCTTTGGCATTCACCCTTTGTGACCCTTTAATCCTCATGGAAAATGGCACCAAACTTGAATGACCCTTTATATCCTTGCATTTGAAAAGTCACATGGTGAATCTTCATAAGCAAATTCCTCCTTTCCTCTTTTGGCTTTATCTTGGTGACTTTTTGTGTTCCTAAAAGTGTCCCTTCATGTAAAAATGTGCCATACCCTTTTTTATCTTCACATGGTGACTCTTGTAATTCCTCAAGATGACTCTTCATGATAAAATGTGTCCCATTCCTCTTTTATATTTTCCCCATGACTCTTTGACTTCTCCATGGGCCCTCTTTTGACTTATATGCAACCAAAAATATATTAATTAATATTAAATATATATTAACACACATTAGCAAAGATATGAATATTGAAAACACCATTAAATGCAATGGGGCCTTTATCACCAATACTAGACCTTTGACATCAATGCCAATATTTCCAACAAAAAGCCTAGAAGATCTCCTAGATTTTGTCTTCATATAGGCCAAAAGAGTAGAGATTGGTCATCTAATAATTTGCTAATGTATTAAAGATTTCCCTTCTCAAAGATATGTATTATTGAATCTCTTTACCCATCTGATACAATGTGTTATGATAATTGATGAAACGGTGGATAGAGCTCAAGGTAAAAACTATATCTTATGCAGATTTTTTTTTATCAATTCTTTGAATTTATTTTGAACTTATTCTACTAAAAGGATCTACCCCTGATAATATTTGGTTGACATGATAATTTATTCAACATATCTTCAGTGTCATATATCATGTCAGTGGCCTTGTCATGTGCAACTTTAGCCTTACAAGAGCATTTGTAAGTATATTTATTCTAAATTGAGATGATCTATCTAACTCCTCTTATTTTCCATCATTTTTTAGTATGTTTTATTTAAGATGGATGTCCATGTCAATCAAGTCCATAGATGTCAATTTTGGATAGAAAAGATTCAATCTTTCTATCTCTCCCTCATACTTACTTACTTGTTCTCTCATGGTAACCCTTATCTCCCTCAAAATTGCATAGTGATCTATTACTATATTAATAACTTTATTTCCTTTTGAGATGAGCTCTTCTACCCATTCCATAGTGGTCCTTCCCATGCTACCAATTTCTATCATCATGCTAAGTTTTTCCTAATCTATGATCTGAGTGATGGGCTATGATGGTTTGGGTTGTGTTGATTTCACCATGAGTTCTATGAATTTATTTAATGCAGTCATACATCTAAGGTAAAATTTTGATACTTGATAGTCCCCCACCACTAGATCTTATTTCTATTTATCTGGTGGGGAGACTATAATCTCTACATACCTTTCCCCTACTGAGTCACATAATATCCTTGAAAAGGTCTAGGGAGTTGTCTTGGATTTCTTGTGTGTATCTGAGAGACCAAAATCCAATGTACTTGGGGATACCATTTACTTGTGTTTATTCTCCACTATCTATGCTAACTAACTAGGGGTAACATCTTATTGTGTTGACACTATCACTTAAGAATTTCTATTTTAAGATGTACTGGTAGGCATAGTGATAATTATTATATCCTGTACTAATACTACCATTGATTGATTGGTAAGTGTCTTTGCAATTTCATCCCCATCTATGGGCTAAAGGTCCACATTCACATCAAGGAATTTTTCCTTATCTATCTCCACTATAGGGGTGGGGTCATTGTGGAAGTGAAAGAGGTAGGGGAAATGGAAATGGATGTGTTTACTGGGGGTGTGGGAGATGGAAGTGATACTAATGAAAGAGTAGACATAGGGAGTGGGAACTTTGGGACTAGTGGAAGTGTGGAGTCCAAATCCTTAAATGAGTTAATAAATCTAATAGAGACACTCATGGGTGGTAAAGTAGAAAAATGAAGGGGGATAAAGATGAAGTAGTAGTCATCCCAAGATTTTGGATGGATAGAAGATTTTAAGTTAGAATGATTGAATCCATGGCAAGATACTATTATGTAGTGTTGTTGATTGATGAAGATGGAATGAAAGGTATTGTAAATGAAATGAAAGGGATTATGGAAGGAGTGAGTGAAATTATGGGAGAAGGAAGTGGAATGAAAAATTGAGTATCCAAGGAAGGGGAGACCAAAATGTCCAAGTGACTTGATTGCACTATTGGCAATGGACTTATTATCATGGGTTAACTAATGGGAATGGAAGGTGGAGTCACTTGGGGTAAAATAGGAGTGTATATAAGAGGAAGGGGTGTTAGAGTTATAGGAATGATAGAAATATGTGGGGTATGTATTATAGAGATGGGAGTTGTGACTATCACTTAAATGGGGGTTGAAGATATGGCTTATGGGTGATTCAAATATAGATGTGTCTACAAATGAAATGACTATGGGTTGGTCTACTACTACTCCCTCTTTGATTAATTATCCCTTATTGGCCTTTTATTTCTTCATTTTATTATGGGAGATCACTTACCTATTTGATTTCTCTACTACTACACCATTGGGACCCTTTGATATTGGTGGAACTCTTTATTCCTTGAGTTTCAATAGTTTTTTAGTGATACTTACTAACTCTTTGGTCACTTGGACCCCTTTACTTCTGAGCCAATTGAGTGTTTTATTGATCACATGGGTAGTTCTATCTATTAGCAATAAAGACTCAAGAACTGACCACCTTACTACTAGAATGGGTTGTAAGTATATCTTGTTATCATAGTAGACCATATCTATTAGGGACTAATCATCTATCAAGTCCTCTAGGACTAGTGTTAAGTCAAAACCTTTGACCTAATCCAAGGTCATTCTGAAGTAGTCCCTCAATATGACTTCCTCTTAATCATCCAAATCTTCTCAATAATCTTCAAAGTAGGGAACATGGGAATATATGGATATTCCCAAGGTACTAGTGATGTTGCCATGAACATCATAGAATGGTCTTACCTCCAAATCCATTAGGGTCATCTATGTCATTTCTACATCAACACACTTGTATTTTTCCAAGGAGGGGCATGTGTATTTGCCTATACTAATTGGGAAATGAATTCTCAACTTGTGTTTTCTAGATAATAGGTTGTGAGTTTCCACAAGTTATCTCACTAGCTCCATCAATGCCCATTTATCACTCACATATCTTGGAAGGGTGTAAAGGTAGCCACTAAATCCACATATCCTGATACAAGAGTAGGTGGGTAACTTGATGAACTAGGAATACCACTGGGTGATCTCTGTAGTTACTACATCAGAGAATTTCTCTCTCTAGTTCCTTGTCAAACATTATTATGATGTAGTAAATGAGTGAATCATTCACTCTTCTAAAGTGTTATATGCTTGCCTCCAAAGTGAGGTTAGGATAATAGTTGTACACTTTATTTGCCTCACTAGCTATAGTGTTGAGCCTTGGGAAAGCTCTACTCTTGGCCAATATATATACTCGGTAAGAGGTCATATAAAATTTCCCTGTGGTTTATACCTCCATTAACTACTTATGGAAGGAGTCACTGATGAGTTATGCCCAATAGATGTATTGTTTATTCTCATGGATAACCCAAATATATTGATACATACAATCTTGGAAGCTCTTTATATTTAGGCTACCAGTGATCCTATGCAGTAATATAGTTGCATCTCCTACCTCATCTTTGAAATCAATCCTTGCTAATGTATTAGGAAATCTAGTGGATGCAGACTTAGGGATTCTTAGCCATTGCTTATTCATCACTCTCTAGCATCTAATGTTTTTGTATTGAAAGAATTTTTTGTATGATTTTGGAGTTATATCTAGATAAATCTCAAAATTTGGTATCACAAACATGGAGTAAATGAAATCTAGGTCCAGATTTAGAATCATTTCCTGTAATGTCCCTTTCTTAGGGTCTCCTTTTTAACAAAAGCTCTGATACCACTGTAATATCCCCAACCAATAGGGAATATAGAAAGACAAAAGCTCTGAATTACTTTTCTGAGTATTCTGATTTTTGTATGAAATAAGAACAAATTGCGATTCTTGCAAAATAAATTCAAATAAACAAATAAACCATGGTATAATCTATCAACTAGATAATCAATGATCTTATTGTTCTTCAAATAATTACAATACTGATTCTCTATCTTGCATATCAAATAATATAGAATATTGTCTTTAAAAAAATTAATCTTTTCACAAATTGGGAATTAACCTTAGATCTGTGCGGCTCGGGTTGCTGTGTCGATAACACAGTCATCAACATCAGTTATATTTCCATCATCAGTTGATTCACTACCATCGTCAGCCACTATCGGTTGGATACTCTACTGATGTCAGTTTGAAGTCAGCCGATATCGGTCTCTGGGACGCCGATGTCGGTCTCTGAGTCCCCTGTAGCACTGTCTGACCTGCTATAGAATGGTACGGATTTGTACAGAACTATATGGATCCTATACAAAAGCTAATGGAAAATAGTGTGGCCTGTATGCTATACTCCAGATCTAAAGAAATATAGCCTAATATAGAAGATCTTTTATTCTAAACAATTATTGAATCAAACCCTAATAAAATAAATACCTAGAAAGCTCTGTGACAACTTCTATATAAAGTTACCTCTCAAACCTTTAAACCTCTGTGATAAATTTTGTATGAAGCTATCTCTCAATTTGGCAATAGATTAGCTGATATTTCACAACCTCTAAATCACACACACTGAAGAGTTGACGTTCTCCAATGCAAATGGAATCTTGGAACCCTTGGCTCAGTCTTCACAGAAGAATTCTTCAATATCAAAATCAATAATCAATTCATAATGGCCTCCCATGAGAAACCCTTATACCCTCAAAAAGATATACTTGCCCTAATTAGGGTTTCCTTAAATTAGAATTAGGGTTTCTAAGTTAAAATTAGACCAAATAATTAATATTTGATTAAATCAATCAAATATTAATATCTCCCTCAATACATGTCAGATCCTCAAACCATCTGAAGCTAGTGAATCAGGGAGTGATTCCGCACATGATCATGCCAAAATAAGGGTGCTCCACTACATGTCAAAAGTCCCTAAATAATAGGAGCTCAGACAAACATCTCTAAAATAGCCTAAATGAAAGCCAACTGTAGAAATTTTGCTAATCGAAGCCAAGCCAAGTTCCATCAAGACCCTCTATCCACCTTATCAGCCTATGAGGGTTGCATAATAGGATAACCATCAACTCTGATGATGTCCACTAAAAAAGGGGACATGACAATCTGCCCCTCCTAAAATTGCTTGACTCCAAGCAATCTTGAAACAACAAACCAATCAATCCACCTGGATCCCATATGTAGTTATGCTTTGCACTGCTGTTAATCAGTGCAAGTACTTGCAATATCCTCTAAAGTATGACCAAGAGGAATCGATAATCAAATTGGAAAATACTACTCAACCAAACTCTAAGATTACAAATATTGTGTACACATTCCACCATGCTATGCGGAAGGCACACTCCAACTCTATAACAAATCCCAAATGGGACTATGCCAAGTGTGGAGAATCTACACACTGTACCTCTATGGTGATCAACATATCTCATCAACTCCTGCTCTAAGTCATGCACTGCCAAATTGTTAATCACAACACCTATCACCATATCAGGCTGGCTACTATGCTTGACTATAGCACCGAACTCAACTGAATGTAACATCAGTAGAAATGAATTAGTACTAGCATCGAGGATAGATATATGCTCATCCCCACTATCTCTAACAATCTCGACCATGGGCACCCTCGTGTCCCCAAATACCACAACCTGTGACTGTACCAACTCTGATAAACATTGAAGTCACTCTAACTCCATGGTCACCTCAGCCAAATGAAACTGTGACTCCTCGAAAGCCAATTGCGTACTCTCAAGAATCTCAAAAGTCACCTCGAGCTTCTGAGTAAGCTCACTCACCTTATCTTCCTTGACCAATAATGCATCATATGTTGTGCTGCCCCACTCCATAAGATAATCTCTATCAGCTACCGACTGCATATAATCATGTCTCAGAATCTGGATAGCTCCCATAAAGAGTGGATCTCTATCAAAGAAAGATAACTGCCTCCCTGCTCAATGCTAGTAGGAGAACCCCATCCATAAACTGCTAACAACTGACGAGTAGCATCGAAATGCTTGTAAGCGGTAGCAATGTCTCGCTCACTAACTCTCAGCTGACTAGACACATGGTGGCACTGGCTAAATTATCTCCTACAATCCTCCTCTGATGCATGGTCCAAAAGAGTGGACTCAAAATCACTGATCTCTGGCATACTACCATCCATACTCTGTGAATTAACTCCATAGCTCATATCAACATATAGAGTATCAACAACTGTAGCATCGCTGTCTAACTCCTCCATACTGAAAGAAACTGTCGAGGAAACTAAGTCCTTAAAACTATCCACTGCATCCTCCTGGGTGTCATCTGCAATAATCAGATCCTAGGACTCTTCTAAAATCTCTGCCATAGCTGAGAGATCATTAACCCTCAGTGCACTAACATCTGAGCACACCTCCCCACTCTGAGTGCAAGCATCAGACTCATCCTCATATTCACTATCTCCTATCTCATAACAATCATGGGACATGCTGCTATCCCATCTAACTGATCTGTAGTGCTCTCTCCTCAGCTTAACAAAGTGATCAAAAGACACCCTCGTTTGAACCTCAGGTGATAATAACTCCCACTCATCATTTGCTGTCATATACCATGTGGATTTGTTTTTTGAATGTAGGGTATGAAAGAAATTCATTTAACCTCTTCAAACTTTGTTTCAGCTTCTCCATATCCTTGTCCCACTGTTTTTGAGTACTTGAAGTACCCATAATTTACTAGCTGGTTCAATGTCCAAACTACCCAAACTACCCAACAGGATGGCAAAATTTAGCTCTGATACCACTGTAATGTCCCTTTCTTAGGGTCTCCTTTTTTTAATAAAAGCTTTGATACCACTGTAATGTCCCCAACCAATAGGGAATATAGAAAGACAAAAGCTCTGAATTGCTTTTCTGAGTATTCTAATTTTTGTATGAAATAAGAACAAATTGTGATTCTTGCAAAATAAATTCAAATAAACAAATAAACCATAGTATAATCTATCAACTGGATAATCAATGATCTTATTATTCTTCAAATAATTAAAATACTAAGTCTTTGCCTCACATATCAAATAATATAGAATACTGTCTTTAAAAAAAAATGATCTTTTCACAAACTGGGAATAAACCTTAGATCTATGCAGCTCGGGTTGCTGTGTCGATAACACAGTCACCGATGTCGGTTATATTTCCATCATCAATCAATTCATTGCCATCATCAACCACTATCAGTTGGCTACTCTACCAACGTCAGTCTGAAGTCGGTTGGTGTAGGTCTTTGGGATGCCGATGTCAGTCTCTGAGTCCCCTGTGGCACTGTCTGACCTGCTATAGAATGGTACGGATTTGTACAGAATTGTATGGATCTCATATAAAAGCTAAATGAAAATAGTGTGGCCTGTATGTTGTACTCCAGATGTAAATAAATATAGCCTAATATGGAAGATCTTTTATTCTAAACAATTATTGAATCAAACCCTAATAAAATAAATACCTGGAAAGCTCTGTGACAACTTCTGTATGAAGTTACCTCTCAAACCTTTAAACCTCTATGATAACTTTTGTATGAAGCTATCTCTCAATTTGGCAATAGATTAGCTGATATTTCATAGCCACTAAATCACACACACTAAAGAGTGGACGTTCTCCAATGCAAATGGAATCCTGGAACCCTTGGCTCAGTCTTCACAGAAGAATTCTTTAATATCAAAATCAATAATCAATTCATAATAGCCTCCCATGAGAAACCCTTATACCCTCAAAAAGATATGCTTGCCCTAATTAGGGTTTACTTAAATTATAATTAGGGTTTCTAAATTAAAATTAGACCAAATATTTAATATTTGATTAAATCAATCAAATATTAATATCTCCCTCAATACATGTCGGATCCTCAAACTGTCTGAAGCTGGTGAATCAAGGAGTGATTTCGCACATGATCATGCCAAAATAAGGGTGCTCTACTACATGTCAGAAGTCCCTAAATAATAGGAGCTCAGACAAACATCTCTAAAATAGCCCGAATGAAATCCAACTATAGAAATTTTGCTAATCGAAGCCAAGCCAAGCTCCATCAAGACCCTCTATCCACTCTATCAGCCTACGAGGGTCACATAATAGGCTAACCATCAACTCTGATGATGTCCACTAAAAAAGGGGACATGACATTTCCCCTTTATAATTCATCACCTCTCTCTTGTTAACATCATAATTTTGTAGTAGCATGATTACCAACTTAGGGATTTGCATAGTCAAAGGGAAATCTATTGCTTGGGGTAATCTGGAGTCATATATGCTTTGGATCTAGTCATTCTTGAATTTGACATTTATCCTAGTTCAGAAATCACCTAGGTTAATGTGACTTAGGTCTATGTCTTTAATCTTAGTTGTGTTAGATTCAAAATTAATAGTTACATTGGGTCCTTTAGACTTGAACTTCATCTCTTTCCCAAACATGGATTCTGGAGAGAACGCTGTGAGAAAATCAACTACAAAGTTAACAAGATTTTTAGGTGTTAGATACATATGGAACTTGGAATTGTTCTATGTAGGTGAAAAGTCCATGGGAAAATAGAGCTATAAAATTAGGTTGAAATCTTTGGTGAATATTGGAGGTGTAAATTATAGGTGAAAACTCCATGTAACTTGGAATTGTTTGAAGCAATGGAAAAGTTTGTGTAACTTGGAGTTGTAGTTTATAGGTTGAAATATTGTGGGAATGGGAGGTGTGATTTGTAGGTCAAAAGTCCATAGGGACTATATGGAATATTGAAAGGAATATTTACAATTGGATTTATCCTTGGGAATATTCACCTAGTTTGTAATTGTGAACCATAGACTTGAATGCAAATTTTGGGGAAAAAACCTTAGGCTTAGTACACAAAAAAACTTGGAAAACATTATTTTTGAGAAAATAGAACAATAAAAAATCTTGGGACACCACGATGAGAATACCTAAAACCATAAAAAATGTCCTAAGTAATGAAAACATAGATCTATAATCTGTTTCAAAAGAAAAATGGAAGTCAAGTATTATTTTTCAGAAAAGATAGATTAAAATACAAGGGTTGTCCAAAGAATACCATGAAGGGGTCAAATGGCATTGTGGCATGGCTTGAAGTCATGGATTGGTTCATTAAAGGTGAGGCATCATAATTGGTAGGTTTGATCTTTGAGGTATGGGATCCAAATCATGATTACCAACTTAATAATGACATTAACAAACCCTTATTTGCTTTATATATACCCCTGTAATTAATGATTTAATGGTGGTTGTTGGTGGAAATCTAAAGTCTTCAAGTCATTTTGTAATTTTGAAATTTACTAATTACATGTTGACCTTCAAATTCCATGGTATTGGCTTGGTTGACCCTTTGGAAATGGGAAGGCAGAACCTAGGAGAGAATTTGAAATTTTGTAAATTACAAATTGCACTTGAAGTTTTGGGATTATATAGGAGGGGTGGTTGATGGGAAGTGAAACTTGGATTATAATTTACAATTTGAAAAATTACAAAATTATTTTTTAGTTTTGATTTTTGGATGGAGTATTACATAGGAAGTGAAACTTTGACTACAATTTGTAATTTTACAAAATTTCAAATTGTATTCTGAGTTCTAGTTTTCATGGAGTATTCGATTTGTAGGAAGCAAAGGTTTGGCTACAATATGCAATTTTGAAAAATTACAAATTACAATAAAATATCCAATTTACACTAGATAATGTTTAGTAAGAAGTGGAGGTCTGGCTATAATTTGCAATTTTGAAAAATTGCAAATTATAATCAAATCTTCAGTTTCCTTTGGTTAATGTTTAGTAGGAAGCAAAGTCTGGCTATAATTTACAATTTTGTAAAATTTCAAATTTTAATCAAATCTATAATTTCCATCAGCTAATATTTAGTTGGAAGTAGAGGACTAGATCTTGTAATGCACTAGCTGACAAAAACTAGAGATTTGATTACAATTTGTAATTTTGCAAAATTACAAATTGTAATCAAATCTCTAGTTTTTGTCAGCTAGTGCATTACAAGATCTAGAGTCTGGGAGGCAATTTGCAATTTTTCAATTTGTAAATTGTATTCCAATCTTTGGATTCTGCTAGCTATTATAGCCAGACCTTTGCTTCCTACTAAACATTAACCAAAATAAATTGAAGATTTGATTATAATTTGCAATTTTTCAAAATTGCAAATTATAGCCAGACCTCCACTTCTCGCTAGACATTAGCTAATGTAAATTGGATATTTTATTGTAATTTGTAATTTTTCAAAATTACATATTATAGCCAGACCTTTATTTCTTGCAAATTGAGTACTCCATGAAAACTAGAACTCAGATACAATTTGAAATTTTGCAAAATTACAAATTGTATTCTGAGTTCTAGTTTTCATGGAGTACTCGATTTGCAGGAAGCAAAGGTTTGGCTTCAGAATTGCATATTGTAGCCAAACCTTTGCTTCTTGCAAATCGAGTACTCCATGAAAACTAGAACTCAGAATACAATTTGTAATTTTTCAAAATTTCAAATTATATTCTGAGTTCTAATTTTCATGGAGTACTCGATTTGCAAGAAGCAAAGGTCTGGCTACAATATGCAATTTTGAAAAATTACAAATTACAATAAAATATCCAATTTAAAATAGCTAATGTTTAGCTAGAAGTGGAGGTTTGGCCATAATTTGCAATTTTGAAAAATTGCAAATTATAATCAAATCTTCAGTTTCCTTTGGTTAATGTTTAGTAAGAAGCAAAGGTCTGGCTTTAATTTGCAATTTTGTAAAATTTCAAATTTCAATCAAATCTATACTTTCCATCAGCTAATATTTAGTGGGAAGTAGAGGTCTATCTATAATTTTTAATTTTTCAAAAATACAATTTGTAATCAAATCTCTAGTTTTTGTCAGCTAGTGCATTACAAGATCTAAAGTCTGGGAGGCAATTTGCAATTTTTCAATTTGCAAATTGTATTCCAATCTTTGGATTATGTTAGCTATTGCATTGCAAGATCTAGAGTCTAGAAAGAAATTTGCAATTTTTCAAACTATAAATTGTAGTCCAATCTCCAAATTATGTAGGCTTACAAAAATGGGTATTCTAGGTCAATTTAAGGCATTTTTCCAAAAAAATAAGGGGTCTCCCTTAGAATACTTGACATTTTGATATTTTTGGGACAAAAATATCAACATTTTTGGTGACCTCTATGGGATGATTACCTGATATTCAATTTATTTCTAGTATCCTTCTCGTTCATTAGGAATGGAGTCATTTTAACCTTAACACACTTTAACTAGTAAAGAACAAAATTTAGATTTGCCTAAACAAGAACAAAATAGGGAAAAATAAAACAAACTAAGGAAACAAAAACTCCTAATAAGTTGACTTATATGAAATCACTTATTTGGAAAACATAACTAACCCTATTAGATACAAAATTTTATTTTTTGGAATGAATTACAACCTCAAAATCAAGATTTGAGGTATATCCCATTGACTGGGATAGGCAGTTCTGATCTATCGAGCTTGGATAGCTAGAATGCATTAGTTCCTTTACACTGAGTTATAATATATGAATTACTCTATATTGCATCAAAATTAGTGTATTTTCTTGGTTTAGCCTTGTTTGTATCCCATTTTATAACCATGTATCCTTCATTGAAGCTCTTGTTAGATGCCTTTTTATCAAAAATCCTCTTTTTTTAGCATGATTTTATTCCAAGAATTTTATTGATTGGTTCTTGACTTCTTCTAGTTCTATGAGTTTAGCCAATATTACTATCATTTCATCATTGTAAATCAAATCCAATTGATGATTGAGCTCTAGAGATAGTAACTTAATTGACAATGGGACTCTAGATTACATTCCATATACCAACATGAATGGAGAGTTACCAGTGGCTCTCTTAGGAGTGATCCTATCAGCCCATAGTGTTAATTTCAACTTTGTGTGCCATGTCCTTTAATTATCCTCCATTGTTATTTTGATAATTCTTATGAGGTTATTATTGGTAGACTTAGCCAAGACATTACCTTTTGGATAATAATTGAAAGAAGTACTCAGGTATACATTATGATTTATATCCCATTCACTCACTTGAGTTCCCATAAAAGCTTTGGCATTTTTTGAGATAATGGTGTGAGGAACACTAAACCTTGAGACTATACCATCCATGAATTCTAAGATAGATGCCTCTGTGGCATCTTTTAGTTCAGTTGCTTTAGTCAATCTTATGAAATAGTAAATTACTATGAGGACCCATTTTTGGCCTATACTTGATGGTAGACTGATCATACTAATGAAATCCAATCCCCATTTAGCAAATAGTTGGTCTACTTGAATTGGTCTGAGAGGGAAAGCTACTAATATTTGCTTGCCTATGAAGTAAACACTCTAATTTGTCCCATCCAAGTGGTTTTATCTACTTATACTCATATAGAGCTTTAAAGGGAGCCATTTTAATTACATAATGATAAGTGTTATTCTAAGAAAATTCAACTAAATGGAGAAAATATTCCCACTTAGTTTGTTGTTCCATGACACACATTTGCAACATGTGTTCAACCACTTGATTTAACCTTTCAATTTCACCATCTCTTTCTAGGTGGTATGTAGAACTAAAATTCAAGTTTGTTCCTAATGTTGTAGTCAAAGTTCACTAGAACCTTGAAGTGAAAATTTTATCTCTATCTAAAATAATTAATTTTAACATGTCATGTAGCCAAAAAAAATATTTTACAAATATTTTCACAAATAGGGAAGCATCATAATTTAAATTTCCATCAATGAAATGATAAACCTTTGTCAATTTATTAGTTACCACCAGAATGATATCATGTTTGATGAAATATTTAGGTAACCCAAAAATAAAATCAAGTGAGATTAAAACCCACTTGTCTTTTGGTACTTCATGAGGATAAAAAAAACCTCTAATAAGGTAATGTTCAACTTTAACCTAATGCCATTTTAAGCATTTAGCAACAAATTTAGCCATGTCACATTTTATTCTAGGCTAAAAATAGTATCTTTTCAGCTCATGTGTCATTTTCATGACACCTAGATGAGCATAATCAGGTGTTATATACACTTATTTTTAAAATTATCTTCACAAGTCCCTAGATTTAGGTATAATTTTTTTATGCATGATAAGTCCATCATTTTTAATATAAAAATCAGCAAATGACTTTGTAATAGGCTAGTCAGCTAATCTTACTCTTATCTCTTGGCAATACAAATCAGAAAGTTGTTATTTTAACACATAATTTTTGAAATTAGACTTGATTATAGATATGTAAACAAGATACATGAGTTATCTAAGTACATCAACCACATTATTTTACTTTCCCTTAATATAAGAAATATCTATGTTGTAATTACTTACAAATTCTAGTAATCTACATTGGCATGCATTCGAGTCTTCTTATTAAAATAAATGTTCTAGATTGTGGGGAGAAAATATCACATTGAAGTTTTTTCCAAACATAAAATGTTTCCACTATTTCAAAGCTTGAACTATGGCAACAAGCTCCATATCGTGTGTAGAATAGTTATTTTCATGTTTATTAAGTTTTTATGACTCATAAGCACCACTTTGCCATCTTGGGTTAGATTACCACCAAAAACTTCCTTGGAAACATCTACCCAAACCTCAAAATTTCCATTCAAGTTAGGAATGACATGTATAGGTACTGTATTCAATAGATATTTAATCTTTTGGAATTCCTCTTCATAGAGGGTGTTGGGGACCGACATACCCCCCTTTTATTTAAAAATTGGGGACCCTTGAGAAGTCTTTATGCCCAAGTTTTAAAGAATCTGAACAAAGAAGTCTTTAAATTTTTTTGAACATTAGATACTCTATTAAGGAACATACTTATGTGACTTAATCCTCTTATTTCAGACTAATCCTGCTAACAAGGCTACATGAGTCATTTTGTAACTTCCATGAAAGATTTAGGGTTTTGTGTTCAGAAACCCTAGGTGGCCCTTGATTCAAATTCAAATATTAGAGGGAACCAATTTGGCAAGAACCAATTAAAAATAAGCTATATACAAGGGTTTTGTGTGGGTTTAAGTCATGTTTTCATAACATAACTCAAGCTCTTCTTCATTTCTTTCCCCTTTATTTTCCTAAGTTCCTCAGGTCTAATTTAACATGGTTCCATAATGTCCTTTTTGACATTACCTAACTTATCCTAGTAATTAATACTATGTCCCCAATAATTATCTCAACCTTATCATTAATACCTTATGTAAAGTTCTTTTATTTATGTCCTTAGGTCTAATAGTTATCTCCCTCACTTTTTACAGGATCCTACGATTGATGCTTGCTTATTGGATTTGATTGATCAGAGCATCCTTAATAAAAGGCTTTGGATTAAATAATGTGCACCATGATAGATAAATAGTAATCATTCACTCATTGGATTTGATCTAATGACATGAGGCATAGGAGGAAAAGTCAAAATGATCATAAGACTGTGAGGATTGGATGTGTGATGACTTAATAATAAAAAAGAAGAAATAAAGGGACCAACCTAATAAAAACATCCAATTGAATGGTTGGGCTCCCACAAATATCAATGGAAATAGCTCGTTCACTAGATTTGATCCAATGGTACAAAATACCTGATGACTTTTCAAAGCTCTGTGAGCTTGACACATGGCTAGTGCTTGACCAAGGTGATAACTGATAAGAGGTATGTAGCATAGGAAAAATTTGAGTATGCCAAGTGTCATGACCACAAGCCTAGAGATCACTAGACAAATAAAAGGTGAGGACTTGGATTTAGGTAGATGGATCATGCTTACTCACTAGATTTGATCCAATGACATGAAATAAAAGAAAGCTTTTAAAATCCAATGGCTAGTATTTGAATGACACTTATGAAAATTGCCACAAAAACCTAGAATGGTGCCACATAGACTCCATGTAAGTATAAAAGGACACAATCAAATATCTTCTGAACTCAAAAATGCAAAGGTATAAAGCAAAGGGTCTCCATGAAATCCAAAACATGTATGAAGTTAAAGTGTGAATATCTCCTACCATTAAATCTTTGAAACTTAAACCCTCTATAAGAAGACCTAAATAGATTCAATCGATTATTGTTCAATCAAGATAGCATAAGTGTTCTCCTGAAAATAAACATTATAGCAAGAACCCTTGGCAATCCAGTGTGGATAATTTAGTAACATCATAAATAGTGGCTAGTAGGCAACAATTGAAAATGGAAGCCAAACTTTAGATGATTTGTAGCTTATCTCCCAAGAGGAAAAAGAGGAATGCCATAATTAATCAAAGGTACAAAGACCTGGTTAAAATTCAAATGGCTGGTCTCCACCATGCCATGACAAAACCATAGGCAATGTACTATATTAATGTCTTTGGACCCATTTTTGTTGATTGTAGGATAGATGGGGAAGGGATCATTTGGGAGGGTAGTTCTAAAAGTGTGGTGTAAATATCTCCTATGGCCTTTGAAACCTATTATAAGCTCCTCTTACCCCATATCAACCTCCCTAACATGAAAAACTGGGCTAACACTCAAGACCTTGATTCAATCCTTGCACCATAGTTAATATAAGGACCCCATGTCTTTATAACCCTAGATAGTATGATTCCCATATTCTAATTTAGGGAAGGCATTAGAATAGCCATGACCCTATTGAACCAAGCCTTTGGTGCCCTTTATACCACATATGTAAACAAAGTCTAGGTGCCATATGTCCACTTCATGATAAAATATAAATTGACCCCTCCAGTAGGAGACCTATTTAGCTTTTTCTTGGCTAAGCAATTCATAGCCATAAAAAGATGAATCTCTAAATAATTTTGTATGATGTCCTATTTTTTGGATTCCATTTTGGCCTATGTATCCTTCCTTGGCATTAAGAACTAGTTCCCTAATGGTAGAACCACAATTTCTCACCACTATTCCAAATTGTACATATTCAAGTATAAGAACCACATGGAATTATTCTATTATTGTGTTTTCCCAGCCATATATGAAATCATCACAGGAGTTCCTATTCCAAGATTGCATCCCCTTATCAAGAGATAGATAGAAACCATGAGAGATGAATGGTATTATCTAGACCACACTGTCAGGATCCTAACCCACCCTTATAAGCTACCAGTCCATGTCCCCAACAATATTGTCAAGTAAGAAATTGAATCCTAAATCATCCAAGGTGTGGACAATGTATGCAAAGAGAAGAGGAAAGGCTAAATCCACACCCTCCCATTGGATATTGGGAAGATTGTAATCAAATATTAGAAGAAGTTGGAGATCATGGTAACACATAGGAATTATTTTGATTTCCAATTGGATGACCTTAAAATGTGGGACCCTAGGGATAGGGTGGTTAACCACATTAACAAGAGAAAGGTCCCTAAGATTGAATATGCACATAAGATAGGTGTCCTTGATGACATCTATATTAGAGAAAATAATTTTGAAGAAGTGATCTCTAAAATCAAAAGCTACAATATCAAGTTAGAACATAGATTGATCAAGGACAACAAGACTATAGGGGAGATATGGCAGTTGCATCCTTTTCAATATCATTTATTGCCAAGACCATTTGGGACCACTCATAAGGAGCCATCTAATTAAGGATGGCCATCTAAACCTTAACCCTACTAGTAGGAGCCTCAAGCTAAATAACCTTAGGCTGAACAGCCTCAAGATGGAAAGGATAAAAGCAAGGAGAAATTTGAGAACCAAGATTGGAACATAGACGTGAGGAAGGTCCCTCACCTATAAAACTCCCATAAAGTCCACTTTCTCCCATGAAATTTGTTGACATGATAGCTCTTAATTCAAAAGAGACATTAGAGGGTACTATCATTGATATAGTAGTAGCATATGGCTCAAATAGAGAAGGGGATCCCTCTAAGAAGAAAGAAAGGAGCTAGTTCCATTGGAAAAGGGGAAAAGGAAAGCATATATGGCCTTGGTTCCTATGACTCCAAGGAATAATCTTAGGTTGACCTTTATGCACCCTAATAGTGAAGTCAACCTCTTCAATGATGAGAATTTAATCCATGGACCACTCATCCCTAACTAGTTCATCTATGGGAAGTTGAAAAATATCCCATCCCTCTCTCCTTCATGAGATTTGACATAGGTTGTCTTGACAATACATGATAACATCAAACCATGGATTAAGGATAGTGGAAAAGCAAGAAGAGAGAAGAATACAAATTCAACATATTCAAGGGGGATAGAAAATTGACACCCCAAGAGCCTCTAGTAGTGTAAGTATAGAGGTGTTTGAGCCCCCAAATTTCAAGGAACTAGAGGTTAAAATCCAATTTAACCCAAACATGACAGGATTGGAAAGGATCACCATAAGGATAGCCATGGTTGGTCAAGAAGAATTCACCTTTCAAAAGGTGAAACCATTCACAGGACTAACCCCTATTGGAGGGCAATAGATTGGAGAGGATCCCATCCATGAAGAAGATGTGGAAAATTTAATTGAGGCTCAATCTCAATAGGCTAGGGATGGTGTCTAAGGATTATTGCAAATAATTAAGAACCTAAAGAAGGAAAAAGAGAATTTGCAAACTCACACAATTCTCTCAATGCTAGATTACATGATTAAAATGCTTGAGGAGTCATTCCATGGCATGTTCAGAGCATTAAAGTCTATGAAATTAAGGTAGGATACATTGGAAAACTAGGCCAGCTTAGCCAAGGAGCTAGTTAATGGAAAACTTTTGAAGATAAGATTTCCTAACTTCCTAATATCTAGGTTAAGAATCAAATACCAAAATTTAAAACTATCAGCATGGGGCACCTAAGTGCCATTTTGGGAATTATTATAGATAAGGTCCAAGATGAGTGATTGGTATACCAAAGTAGAGTAATTTATTGATGTGGAGAAATAACTCATGGGTAGAATTGAGAAGCTCCTAGAAACTATGCTCGAGGATCCTGCACAACCCACTACCCTAGAAATTATTAGTGATGAAGAATTCTAGCATCGAGCCACTTTAGTGACTCAAGAAATCAAAGGAAAATTTCAAGGACAATTAGGGAAACATAATATAAGAATATTAGACATGATATTCAATGCAAGGGAGAGGATCAATGAAGCCAAAAACATTAAGGAAGCTTTGACTAGGAATGACAAAGATTTTGATGCGTTGGTTGATCAAGAAGAGGAGTGTATCACAAGGCCTACCATATACTTAGGCCTAGTGGATGAACAACATGAACAAGCAATGAGAATCCTTCAATCTATTTTATAAGAGGGAGAGATTTCAAGCTATTTTGTAAAGTTTTTAAAGAAATTAATACAAAAGATAAAGGAATTTTGTAGGAATTATTTGGGTTGATGTGTTTGAATTGCTAATTTTCTCAATTACTTGTCTGAGTTTGAATATGAATAGTTTCTATAAATACTGAGTTAGATCATTAATTATAGGATTGATAATTTGTGTAATTATAGTTTAATTAAATGAGATTAAGTTTACTTCATTTTATTTTCTCTGCAACAAATATGTGCATTACTTATCTAGATGTGGTGTAGAAATTTAAAAATAAATCCAATAATTACTTTTATTATAATATTATCTTCAAAATCATGCTTGGTTTTTAGTGAAACATGAGCTTAGGCTACTTTACACTATATGATGGTTAAGATCATGCTTGGTAATTCTTGAAACTTTGTCAATATGTTCACAATCAAGGATCAACAATCACCATTTCTTTCTTACTCTACCCTTTCCTTTTGATCTTTATTTAAACAATTCACTCTAGTTTAGAATATTGTTAATAACCATTTAGTTTAGTCAATAGTTTAGATCTAGACCAATTTGTCAAAATTAGCATCAAGATTCATGAAATAAGGCACCAAGATGGCTCCCAACCATCAAACTTTATAAATATTATGGAACAGTCTATGTTGCTTAGCTGCTATTTCACCACAGGCATCCTAATTGCTAAATACCTACAACTCATGCCCTAAATCCTTTGGATTATAACATGAGAAGTGGTCTTTAAACACTAAGAGCACCTATGGTAAATTTATAATCATCAATAAGAAGAAGCTCCACTAGCACTAGAAGGAGGGTAGTTGATGCTAATTAGCCTAGGATTGGTGATGTATTTACACCTTTGGGTAGATCTCTGATCCCAAGTGTAAAAATTGGTAGTCTTGGAGGTTTCTAACATATCTTTGTGCTTTGCTAAAGCAAATATCATAGTTATTTGATAAATGATTACTAATTCTGACAAATATAGCTTTGAATTTGTGGATCTACAGTATTTGAAATTAGAACAGCTTATTCTAATCAAAGATCAATTGATCCCTTGCAAATTATGGTCCATCTTGAGATCAAACTTGCAAAGATCAATTATCTTTACATAATAGGATACATCCTCGAGTTACCTTTGTTGAAATTTGATGTGCTTTATCACTTCTTACATAAGTCTTTACAGAATTAGCCTAGGATACATGTTTGGTCCTTGATTATTGTAAACATGATTTCACATCTTCAAGTTGGAATTACCAAGGATTCACACCAGATCATGCTCATAAATTAGAGAGCCTTTAATAGATCTACAAATTCATCTGAGAACTAGGTGTGACAAAGGTAAATGAAGAATTTCCAAGTCTTTACCCACTTCTCCTATTCAATGGACCTTTACATTTAGACCACATCCAGGTATGGCTTAGCTAGGAAGTTCACCCATTAATGTACAAGGGGTAGTCCATGATTTACCACATAACCTTGAGAAATATTTACCCATATTTATTCCTATTGGTGTTGTAACTATGGAATAACATGTTAAGTATTTTAAAGCTGCTTTAAGGTTATTAAATGTCATACATGAGGATGTAGCGTGTAGACTATTTCCCTTTACTTTTAAAGATGCATCATATGAATGGTTCCTCAATTTGCCTGATGACTGCATTACCTCCTATAATGATTTCAACACCATTTTCATTGATCAATTTGGGAATATTATCCATTATTATGTCATTTATCATCAATTGAAAACCATCAAAAGAGATGATAGTGAACCTATAAGGTATTTTAATGCCAGATTCCAAAAAATATATACCAAGACTATGGAACCTTACAAACCTAATGATGTTCTAGCCCTAGAGATCTACGAATATGTAGTAGATCCAATGACTTATGTATTTATAAGGAGATACATACTTATTATAGCTTCATTAGCCCAAGCCTAATCTGAGGTAGTGGTTATCAGTGATCAAATGAAACCACAAGGCCACATGGCATACTCCATCCCAAATGTTAACCCACAAATGCCTACTTTGAACCTTTTTTTCCAAATAATAACCAAAATATCTTAGATCTTAATCCAATCCCAAACCTAAACATTTTGCCTACTAGTTATGCTACTCTTAATCAAAATCTAGGATTCCTGAGTCACCATAATGATCAAAGGCCTTAATACCAAATCCTGGTTTAAAAAATAATCAGGTCCATAATTCTAAGACCCCTAAGAGCAAGAATGAGTCTATATTAAAGATGGTTTAAAAATTTAGCACCAATTACAAAAACAAGTTGGTAACACCAGGGAAAGTTTTGAAAGGAATTTTACTTTCCAAAAGTTCAACAGACCAAGAAATAGGTTTCACAATGATAGTTTATACAATAAAAACAAGAAGATTAATGAAACCTCTTCTAGTAACAAAACCATGGACATTAATCTCATAGACATTACTTTTCCTGCCTACTGAAGAGTGCATACTATTGTTAAACATGGTGAGATTGATTGCATTGAGTTTTTCAAAGCTTTTGAAGCTTTTCAGGAAGAACTAGATACATTTGAAGTGGTCCCTAATAAAGAAAACAATGTAAATACATCTAGCCCTAAGCCTTCTGACTAGATCCACATGGTAGAAACCTTTGATTTCCCCTTTCAAGAGGAAAATAAACCAGATGAGATCCTTAAGGAAATTTATGCATTTTAATAGTTATTGAGAAAGACTTATCCATTAAGGAACAGAGAGCATAATAAACCTTTGAGAAATTCAACTCCTCCTAATAACTATGGGACCCCTCCTAACACTACTTTAAGGAATGACCCTGAGCCACCCAAAGGAAGTTCCTCCAAGCCTAATATTGATTCACCGAGCAAGACTGGATATAATATTATTAAAGATATGAAGAAAATCAAGGTCAAAATCACCTTGCATGAGTTAACATAGATCATAGAGCAAACATATTTACTATTCGATTCTTTGAAATTCAGAAAAACTCCTAAGACTAATCATGTTAATGTAATGGTACATAAGGCCAAAGGCGAATCCCCCTTTCTTGCTCATAGTTAAGATGTTTGATAAAAACTTTCACAATTGCTTGTTAGACTCAGGTGCCTCTAAGAATATCATGTTTATTGGTATATGTAAATAACTTGGCTTAACCCCCTTCAAGTCTAATATGATTATCACCCAATTAGACAAGTCAAGGGTAAAGGTAATTGGAGAAATTTTGAATGTTCACATATAGATAGCTTCTAAACCTAGAATTAAACAATTAATTAACATTCAGGTGGTTGATATGCCAAATGCCTATGGGATCTTATTGAGTAGGGGATAGACCAAGGCCTCAAATGGGCATATGTCTATTGATTTCTCCCACTTATGGCTACCTTAGAAAGGAGTCCCAAATCAAATTAGAGTTGAGAGGGAACTAAGAATGAAACATATGATAATGGAGTATAATGTGATAAATGAAAGGGTCAACATAATTAACCTAGACTTAGGGGTTTTTACCCTAGAAGCTGATAGGCTAGATAATCTGAAAGACATGAAAACTTCTCTTAGGCTATGGAAATTACATTTTGATGGTGCTAGATGCAAGGCGATATCAGGTGTTGGCATTGTCTTAACTAATCCTACCAGTAAAAGGTACCATGCCTCTTACAAAATCCAATTCCCCTACACTAATAATCTTGATAAAAATGAAGCTCTCATCCTTGGTTTACAATTTTCTATCAAGAATAAAGCTAAGGAATTACTAGTTATTGGTGACTCTGAACTAGTGGTCAACCAAGTCAGGAGTAGGTACTAATGTAAAGTCTTATACCTCAAGAAGTATAAGTTTAGATTTTGGGACCTGATGAGTCTTTTGATGCTTTCAAAATCACCTCCATTCCTAGGGAAGAAAACCAAGTTGCATATGAGTTGGCATCCACTGCAACAAATCTCATGCATAATCTAGACTCCCCTAATTTTAGTATTGAAATGCTCCCATGTCTATTAGTGCCTGATAATGTTAATCATTTTCAAGTCTTTAATGATGACCAGCAAATATTGGATTTCTTGACCAATTCTAGGGAACTCAAAGCCCATGTCATTGATGAATTTGATAAAAATACAATTAGAGGGAATAAGTTTGATAGTAAGGTCATTCATCTGAATGATAATAAAATCCCTAAAGGGATGATTGCTCTAAAAATATTGTTTGATCATGACAAACTACCTGAGGTATTCAAAATCCCTAAGGTGAATGGAAATGATTAAAATACTATGGATCTTGGCCTCCAAGAGCAAACCCGACTAGTGAATGTTATAAAGTCTTGTACAAATTCTAAAAATGACAAAGCCAAAGTACTACTTACCAAGTACAAGGATGTTATAGCATGGTCCTATGATGACTTAAATATCTTTGATCGAAGGGTTATTACCCATACCATAGCCCTCAAAGAAAGTTGTAAAAATTTTAGACAAAAACAAAGACTAGTAAACCCCATGATGGAACCTGTGATCTTTAAATATGTCAAAAGATTACTAGATGCTAGGATAGTCTTTCCTATTAGACATTCAACTTGGGTGGCTAATTTAGTGTCAATCAGGAAGAAGAATGGTGAGATTAGGCTTTGTATTGATTTTAGAAATTTAAATAGAGCATCAAGGAAGGACAATTATCCCCTCCCTTCTCTTGATCAAGTAATTTAAACTATTTTAGGTTCAGCTATGATGTCCTTCCTTGATGGATTTTTAGTCTATAACCAAGTATTGGTTGACATAGAAGATAGGATGAAGACAAACTTCATAACAAAGTGGGGAACCTTATCTTACAAAAGGATTCCCTTTGGACTAATCAAGGTAGGAGATACCTTCTAAAAAGTCATGGACCATGCCTTCCAAGGTATAATAGATAAGTGAATCATCATTTATATGGATGATCTAAAATTTTTATTTAAAAGTAGAGAAGATCACTTCATGCACTTGCATCAAGTTTTTGAGAGATGTAGAAGGTATGTCATTTCCTTGAACCCTAAGAAAAGCATATTTTGTGTAATTAAAGGTAAAATATTAGGACATGTTATAACCAAAGATGACATCTCCATAAACCTTAAAAGAGTGGAGGCCATATCCAAAATTGAGCTCATAAATAGTAGAAAGGAACTAAAGTCATTCTTTGGCAAAATAGATTTTATAAGGAAGTTTATTTTTGGTTTTTCATAAATTGTCAAGCCATTGAATGACATGCTCAAGAAAGATGCCAAGGTAACTTGGAATGAATAATCTAAGAAGGCATTTCGTGCATCAAATAATCCATTGGTCAAGCCCCAGTGCTTATAAGTCCAAATTTCTCAAAAGATTTCTACCTTTACTCTTTTACATCTGACCACACTATGGCTATTGTATTGACTCAGAAAGTTGAAGGGTGTGACCACCCAATATCCTTCATGAGTACTAATCTTAATAATGTTAAACTAAACTATTCCATGATTGATAAACAAGCATATGCACTATTAAAGGTAGTAAATAAGTTTAGGCACTACATCCTCAAAAATACGATGCATGCTATTCTACTTGACCCTATCACTAAGCTTATGTTGAGTCAAAATGAGCTAAGGGAATATAGAGGTAAGTGGATGTCAATGTTAAAGGTATATTACTTGGAGATGAAGGTAGATAATCTAGTAAGGTGCCAAGGTTTGATTCAGATGATTGCTAATACTAACCCTAGGCTAAGTATCATGCAAGTAGGCCATCATAGTTTATAAGAAAATGAATGGTATGATTCAATTATGCACTTGATAATCAATGGTACTTGTCCTACAAGTCTATCTAGGGAGCCAAAGAGATTCTTGAGGCTTAAGGTAATATACTACCTGATCAAAGATGGAATTTTTTATAGAAGGAACTTTGAATAAATCTACCTAAGATACATTTCACAAGAAGAAGCCACCCAAATTATGGCCACCTTTCATGAAAATTTGGGTAGTGGACATCCCTCTAGAATAGTGATAGCTCATAAAATCCTAATGGTTGGTTACTATTGGCCTACTATATTCAAGGATGCTTACAAGCATGTGAGAGAATGCCACTCATCTCAAATATTTAGCACCAAAGAGCCAAAGGTAGTTATGCCTCCACAACCAATCATGATTAACAAATCATTTACATAATGGGGTCAGGAATTTGTTAGAGTAATCAACCCCAACTCATTTGAAGGTCATAAATACATCTTGATTGCCATGGATTATTGTACTAGATAGACTAAGGTAGTGGTCACCAAACAATGTAGAATGGAAGAAGTGACCAGTTTCCTAGAGGATAATATATGTACTAGATTTAGGACCCTAGTCTCTCTTGTATGCCATAATGGATCTACATTCATTTTAATTGAGATGATTGAATGGGCTTAGGATAATGGTATTGCACTCAAGTTTAATTCTAATCACTATCCCTAGGGGAATGGTGTTTCTAAATCTACAAATAAAAACCTAATGATGGAAATCAAGAAGTCTGTAAAAGACAAACCTAGAACTTGGCATAAACTACTCAAATTTGGACTTTGGGATGATAGAATAAAGATCAAGAAACCTTGAAGGCTTCACCCTTTCTAATGGTGTATGGGTAGGAGCCCATTTTCCCATCACTCTCAAATTTCCTAGATATAAATTTATGCAATAATACATGGAAGATAGTCAAGAACATGCCACCTCCATGTTATTAGACATCATTCAAATGGAAGATGATAGAGAAAAGGCTTCTAATGATTTCAATAGACACCAAGCCATGGTGAAGAGATGGTTTGACAAAAGGTTTAAAGTCAAAGTGTTTAGGTAGGGAGACTTAGTCTTCCTTTAGGACAAGGCATCTAAACCCAAAGGTAATCATGGTAAATCCACACCCCTATGGATTGGCCCATACCAAATTGTAGAGACACTAAGGAATAAAACCTTCAAGCTCAAATATTTATAAGGGGTAGAGTTTTCCTACTAATGTGCAATACATCAAGCACTACTTCTTTACCACCCCTCCTAGGGTATTCATGGAGTAAGATGTAAGGTGATTAGATTAGAGTAGCTAGGTTAGTTAGTTTGCTTTGAGCATATTTCCTTTCCTGCCCCTAGTTTGTATATATGTTTGTTCATATTTGGCGGTTTCCTTATTTTGATTTATTCCTTATGTTGTGTGTTACTTGCTTGTTGTTTTCCTTAATTTTAGGATGTCTTTGGAGACATCCTTAGGCCTAGAAGTTATGAAACATACTCAAGATGTGCCCCAATTCTAAATGAAGGTATGAACCCCATACAAAGGCAACCATGGTCCTAAAACCTAGTATTGTGTTATAGCTTAGAGGAACTGAGTATAGATAGGTGGAGGGAAAGCCATTCCATGAGACCTAGGTCATGACCTTGGATCCATGATGGTTTTAAAAATATTTTCACTCAATGATTAGAGAGTTAAATTATCAAGGGCATGCCATTAGCTAGCACTTAATCAACATCCTTGCCTAAGACAAGAGTTGCATCCCTAAGTCATCTTCCTAAAATCAAATATTTGACCAAATCCTAAACCTATCTATATTGGTTCCAAACCTTAATGAAAGTATAAAGATCCAAAAATACAAAAAAAAATAATAAGAATAAGAATACAAGGCAAAAAATGAAGCTTTTATATGAAGGTGATTCAGGAAACCTCCATTGGGGTTATGGATGCTTGACTGATAATGGAACAAGGCCATGAGTCAAGCCAAAGGTATTTATGCCAGGGCTATGGATGCATGGCTGGCAACAAAGTAATGCCCAAGCCCCCCAAGCAAAACCATGAATCATGATAAATGTTCAGTGTACCCTAGGTCAGTATAACTAATTAAAGCTAAGAGGTTAAGGACTACTTCTTGAATCCTATGGTAAATAGTAAGTGGAATCAAAGCACACACATAGTTTAGGTAGGTCTTGATGTTTGACCTTAAATTTTTAAGTGCAAGGTTTATTTCAACCATAATTAGATCTAGATGGTAGTTTCTTTGACAAGTGGAATGATGACCTTAATGTTTATCTGAACTCAAAGTTTGGAAGTTCTAACATATTTCTAGGTTCCCCATAGAAGTTGCCATTTGTTGGGGACCAACATACCCCACTTTTATTTGAGAATTGGGGACCCTTGAGAAGTCTTTATGCCCAATTTTTGAGGCATCTAAACATTAAAGTCTTTAACATAATTTGAATATTATCTACTCTATTAAGGAACATGTTTATGTGATTCCTCTTATTTTAAACTAATCCTGCTAACAAGGCTACGTGAGTCATTTTGTAGCTTCCAAGGAATATTTAGGGTTCTATGTTCAAAAACCCTAGGTGGCCCTTGATTAAAATTCAAATATTAGAGGGAGCCAAGTTATAAAGAACCAATTAAAAATAAGATATATACAAGGGGTTTGTGTGGAAACATTTAAGTCATGTTTTCATAACATAACTCAAAATCTTATTCATTTCTTTCCCCTTTCTTTTTGTAATTCCATTGGGTCTAATTTAATATGGTTCCATGATGTCCCTCTTTACATTACCTAACTTAGCCTAGGTATTAATACTAAGGCCCCAATAATTATCTTAACCTTAGCATTAATACCTTATGATAATTACTTTTATTTATGGCCTTAGGTCTAAAAATTATCTCTTTCACTCTATGCATGATCCTAAGATTGATGCTTGCTCACTACATTTGATCAAATAGAGTGTCCTAACTAAAAGGCTTTGGCTTAAACAACATGCACCATGATATATCAATGACAATGACTCACTTGATCGATTTGATCCAATGATATGAGGCATAAGAGGAGAAGCCAAAAGGAGTATAAGGTATAGAAGACCAGATGTGTGGTGACTTAATAATTGAAAGGAAGAAATAAAGGGACCCACATAATAAATACATCCAATTAAAGGACTGGGCCCCTAAAAAGATCAACAATAATTTCTCACTCACTGGATTTGATCCAATGACATGAAAGGCCCAATGATTTTTTAAAGCTTTGCAAGCTTGACACATGCCTAATACTCGACCAAGGTGATAATTGAAAAGAGATATGTAGCATGGGAAAAATTTGTGAGGATGTCAAGTGTCACAACTGTAAGCCTAGAGATCACTAAACCAATAAAAGGTGAGGACTTGGATTTAGATCAATGGATCATGTTTTGCTCACTGGATTTGATCCAATAGTGAAAAATAAAAGAAAGATTTTAAAAGCCAATGGTTAGTATCTGAATGACACTTATGAAAATTTCCATGAAAAGCCCAAAATGGTGCCACATGGACTCGATGTAAGCACAAAAGGACAAAATTAAATATCTTCTAAACTAAAAAATGCAAGGGTATAAAGCAAAGGGTCTTCATCAAATCTAAAACATGTATGAAGTTAAAGTCTGAATATATCCTACCATTAAATCTCTAAACCCTAAACCCACTATAAGAAGACCTAAATCATTTCAATTGGTTATAGTTCAATTGATATAACATAATTATGCTCCTGAGAACAAGCATTATAGCAAGAACCCTTGGAAATATAGTGTGGGAAATTCAGTAACATCAGAAATGGTGACTGGTAGGCAATAATTGAAGATGTAAGAAAAACTTTATCTAACCTTTGACAGTGAAGGAAGGATTTTCAAGGATATAAATCTAGACCTAGTATCCTTGAACATCCATGGAGTGAGGAATTGGTCCGAATTATTCTTATTGATATATGAGTTGTAGCCTATCTCTCATGAGGAAAAGAGGAATGCCATAATTAATCAAAGGTATAATGACTTGGTTGAAATTAAAATGGTTGGTGTCCACCATGCCATGGTGAAACTAGAGGTAATGCACTACATTGATGTCCTTACACCCATCTTTATTGATTGTAAGATAGATGGGGAATGGATCATTTGGGAGGGTATTTATAAAAGGGTGGCATACATCTCTATGATGGTATACATCTCTCTTATGGCCTTTGAAACCTATTATAATCTCCTCTTACCCCATATCAACCTCCTTGATATGAGGAACTAGGCTAACACCCAAGACCTTGATTCAATCCTCTCACCCTGGTTTAACTAAGGACCCCATGTCTTTAGAACCCTAGATGGCATGATTCTCATTATCCAATTTAGGAATGGAATTAGAATAGCAATGACCCTATTACACTAAGCCTTTGGTTCCCCTTCTACCACATATGTAAACAAAGTCTCAGTGTCTTATGTCCACTTCATGATATAATATAAATTGACCCCTCTAGTAGGAGACCTATTTAGCTTCTTCTTGGCTAAGTAATTCATATCCATCAAAAGATGAACCTCTAAAAAATTCTATATGATGTCTTATTTTTTGGATTCCCTTTTGGCCTATGTATCCTTTCTTGGCATTAGGGACTAGTCCCCTGATGGTAGAACCACAATTTCTTACCACTATTCCAAATTGTACATAGTCAATTACAAGAGCCACATGCAATTCATCTATGATTGTGTTTTCCTAGACATATGTGAAGCCATCATAGGAGTTCCTATGCCAATATTTCATCCCCTTATCAAGAGATAGATAGAAACCATGGGATATGTATGGCCTTATCTAGAATACACTATTATTAGGATAGAGGGGATCCTAACCCACCCTTATAGGCTACCAGTCCATGTCCCCAATAAGCTTTCCAAGTAAGAAATTTCCTCCTAAATCATCTAGGTTGTAGAATAGGTATGCAAAGAGAAGATGAAAGGCTAAATCCACCCCCTCCCATTGGATATTGGGAAGATTATAATCAAAGATTGGAAGCAGTTGGAAATCATGGTAACACATAGGAATTCTTTTGATTTCCAATTGGATGACCTTAAAATATGGGACCCTAGGGGTAGGGTGGTTAACCATATTAATGAGAGAAAGGTCCCTAAGTTTGAATATGAACATAAGATAGGTGTCTGTGATGACATCTATATTAGAGAAAATAATTTTGAAGAAGTGCTATCCAAAATCAAAATCTATAATATCAAGTTAGAACATAGATTGATCAAGGACAAAAAACCTATAGGGGAGATATGGTAGTTGCATCCCTTGTAATATCATTTATTTCTAAGACCATCTAGGACCATTCATGAGGATCCATTTGATTAAGGGCAGCCATCTAAACCTCAACCCCACTAGTAGGAGCCTCAAGTTGAATAACCTTAGGATGAACAACCTCAAGATGGAAAGGATAAAGGCAAGGAGAAATTTGGAGAACCAAGATTGGAACATAGACCCGAGGAAGGTACCTCACTTACAAAACTCCCACAAAGGCCACTTTAACCCATGTAATTTGTTGACATGACAGATATTGATCTAGAAGAGACATTGGAGAGTGATATCATTGATACAATAGTAGTATATGCCCTCTAAAGAAGTAAGAAAGGAGATATTTCCATTGGAAAATAAGAAAAGGAAATAAAAGATGGCCTTGGTTCATATGACTCCAAGGAAGAAGCCCAGGTTGACCTTTACTCACCCTACCAGTGAAGTCAACCTCTTTAGTGATGAGAATACATTCCATGGACCACTCATCCTTGACTAGTTCATCTATGGAAAGTTGTAAAAGATCCCATCCCTCTCTCCTTCATGGGCCTTGACATAGGTTGGCTTGACAATACATGATAAGATCAAACCATGGATCAAGGACATAGTGGAAAAGCAAGAAGAGAGAAGAATACATATTTGACATATTTAGGGGGGATAAAAATTAAAACCCTAGGAGCATTTGGTAGTGTAAGTATGGAGGTTCCCGATCCCCTAAAGTTCAAAAAAATAGAGGTTACAATCTAATTTAACCTATACATGGCAGGATTGGAAAGGATAACCACAAGGATAGCCATGGTCAGTCAAGAATAGTTTACCTTTCAAAAGGTGGAACCATTCACAGGGTTAACCCCTGTTGGAGGGAAACAATGTGGAAAGGCTCCCATCCATGAAGAAGATGTGGAAATTTTAATTGAGGCTCAATCTCAATAGGATAGGGTCAATGTCTAGTGATTAGTGTAAAGAATTAAGAACCTGAAGAAGTAAAAAGAGAATTTTCAAGCTTAAGCAATTCTCTTAGTGCCAGATTCCATGATTAAAATGCTTAAGGAGTCATTCCACGACATGTTCAGATTATTAAAGTCTATGAAATTAAGGTAGGATGCACTAGAAAAATAGGCCACCTTAGCCAAGGAGATGGTTACTCAATGGTAAACTTTTAAAGATAAGATTGCCCAACTTCTTAATATCTATGTTAGGAAGAAAATACCAAAATTTAAAGCCATCAACATGGGGCACCTAAGTGCCATTTTGGGAATTGTTTTAGACAAGGTCCAAGCCTTGGGTGCTTGGCATACCAAAGTGGAGGAATTTATTAAGGAGGAGAAAGATCTCATGGGTAGAATTGAGTAGCTCACGGGAACTATGCTTGAGGATCCTACATAGCCCAATATATTGAGAATTATTAGTGATGAAGAATTCTAGCATAGAGCCACTTTAGTGACTCAATAAATCAAAGGCAAAAGTAAAGGACAATCAGGGAAAGATAATATTAGAATGTTAGACATGATATTCATTGTAGGGGAGAGGATCAATGAAGCTAGAAGCATTAAAGAATTTTTGGCTAGGAATGACAAAGATTTTGATGATATGTTTGATCAAGAAGAGGAGCATATCACAAGGCATACCATAGACTTAGGCCTAGTATATGAACAACATGAGTGAGCTATGAGCATCCTTAAATTGAAAAGGGCCCCACCTCCAACATCCTAATTATGGTTCACCTGAGAGGTGGCATATTCTTTTGTAAAGGCACATGCTAGTTTGTTAGTGTGATTGCCTTTAGGTTAGCATGATTATAAAAGACATGTGTATCATAGTTTATTACAAAGATAATTGTCTTTATCTTTATACACTTATATTTTTAGACTAATTAATATACTACTTAGCTATTCTATAAAGGCATGTATTACCATTTGTAAGAGGGAGAGACTTCAAGCTATTTTGTACCACTTTTAAGCAATTAATACAAAAGATCAAGGAATTCTATAGGAATTATCTGGGTTGATGTGTTTAAATTGATAAGTTTCTCGATTGCTTGTTTGAGTTTGAATATGAATAGTTTCTAGAAATATTGAGTTAGAGAATTAATTATAGGGTTACTAACTTGTGTAATGCTATGTTAGTTTAATGAGATTGAATTTACTGCATTTTATTTGTTATGCAACAAACATGTGCATTAGCTATCTAGATGTGGTGTATAACTTTAAAAATAAATCCAATCTTTACTTGTATTATCATCTTATCTTTAGAATCAAGCTTGGTTTGTAGTGAAACATGAGCCCAAGCTACTTTACACTATACGCTAGTTAAGATCATGCTTGGTAATTATTGAAACTTTATCAATATGTTCATAATCAAAGATCAGCAATCCCCATTTATTTCTTACTATACCCTTTCATTTTGCTCTTTCTTTAAATAATTCACTTTAGTTTAGAACATTATTCATAACCATTTAGTTTAGTCAATAGTTTAGATCTAGATAAATTTTTTATAATTAGCATCAAGATTAATAAAAGAAGGCACCAAGATGGCTCCCAACCATCAAACTTTATTAATATTTTAGAATAGTCTATGTTGCTTTGCTGCTATTTCACCACAAGCATCCTAATTGCTAAATACTTTCAACTCATGCCTTGAATCCTTTGGATTCTAAAATGAGAAGTGTTCTTTAAAAACTAAGAGCACCTATGGTACATTTAAAAGCATCAATAGAGGGGTGTTTAAACAAATTTCTTGCCTTTACACTGCAAAGAAATGATCGGTTTGGCTATGTTGGATTTTTTTGCACAAACTTATGGTAATAACTAGCCAAACCCATTAAACTACATAGTTTATGAACACTAATAGTAGACCATTATTGTATTAACTTGATATTTATTAGATCTATAACAATACCATCCTTAGAGATGATATGACCCAAATAATGAATTTTAGATTTAAAGATTGGAAAAATTTATGTATAGCTTATGTTGCCTTAGTCTTTGTAAGACTAGCCTCAAGTGTTGTTCATGTTCATCTATATTTTTAGAATAAATTAAAATATCATCAAAGAAAACCAACATAAATTTATCCAAGTAATCCCTAAAAACACAATTCATTAAGTTCATAAATGCAATCAGTGCATTTGTTAATCTAAATGAAAAAATGTTGAACTCATAATGTCTATATCTAGTTAGGCAAATAGTCTTATGCACATCTTCCTCCTTGATTCTCATATGATGATAGTTTGATCTCAAATCAATCTTGGAGAAGATAATTACTCCCTTAATTTGATCAAATAGATTATCTATCCTTGGTAAAAGAAAATAATTATTGATCATCACTTTATTGAGCATTTGATAGTCCACACATCACCTGAAGGTTATGTCATTCTTCTTTATGAATACAACCAGAGCACCCCAAGGAGATACACTTGGTCTAATATTTCATTTTTCCAAAAGTTATTGAAGTTAATTTTTAATTCTTATAAATATGCCACAT
The DNA here is from genome assembly GCA_037957365.1 of Torreya grandis. NCBI lineage: Eukaryota > Viridiplantae > Streptophyta > Pinopsida > Cupressales > Taxaceae > Torreya > Torreya grandis. Next base: position 393,675 of record JARHVA010001294.1, on the reverse strand, counting down.
TCACTTATAAAGAGCCTTGGATGTTGGTGTAACCCTCAGCATAATATCGATAGAGAAATTGAATTATCATTTAGGAAGAAGTCCAAGGCAAATTTTTAGGAAATACATCCATAAAATCCCTAAGGAAATGAAAATATATGTAGGTTGGCTCCTTTTCCATAGATAATTCTTATATTTGGACTACATACAATTAGAAAACCTTATGCATAGCATTTTTTAGTTGCATGGCTAAAAGTATCGTACATGCTTTAGAATTTTTAATGCATTCACTACCATGATTTTACCAAAATCTTCTATGTATTCACCCTTTTTCCAAATTAGTCTAGCATTGTTTGATGTAGTTATAACTAGTCCATACCCAAAATAAGATCATAAGACCCCAAAGGAGCTAAAAACAAATATAGTTTAGTCTTAAAAAAATCTAAATCTAGTTCATCTTGTTCTACACATTCATAGATCAGTACCTTTTTACCTATATTAAACTCGATCTCATAGCCTTCTTTGACTAAAATAGATTTTAAATTACACTTAGCTTCTACAATAGGTGAAATAAATATATCTATGGCACTATAATCAATCAAAATAGACACATTAAGGCCAGATATAATTCCTTTAATTTCTATCAAAATATATTAGAAATTAGTATTTTGATTGTTAAGAACTGCATACACCTTATGGTTGGTTGATTATCCAAGTTTTAGCTTAGGACAATCCTTCAGGTAGTGGTTTTCACCACATTACTAGCACTGCACAACTCTTGGGGGTGAAATAGGAATAGATTTTTATCCCATGGCTAGTTAACATTGATTGTTTTGGGTCTGATTTATATTATTTGACCATAATTTTGGTGAGTTCTAGGCTTTAAAGTTTTTATTCTTGCCTTGAAACTTACCAAAACCACTAGTCTTCCTTGTAAGACTTTGATTTTGATTTGATTTTTTAAATTTTTAGGATAGGGCGAGTGATTTTTGGCTTTATTCTACTACCTACTCATCTTAAAATCTTCTCTCACTTTCTACCAATACTTTTACTTCCTTTCTACCCTATAGGCAGACTGAATGTCAGCTACCAAGGTTTTTGGATTGGTCATATTGATGTCATAAATCAATATTTACTTCAATCCAAGTTTAATCTTAGTCACCTTAGGATATTCATCATGTATATAGACTAAATGATAAAACATATTCAAAAATTTATTTTCTTATTTAGTGATTGACATAATTTTCTTGTTTCAGTAGCTAAAAATTAGTGATTTTTTATTCCTTAAAGTTAACACTCAAGCACCTCTTTTGTAACTATATTTTAAATATTTCCCAAGTAAGGCACCAATAAAATACACAAATATTATTACACCATAATACAACATCACCAACCAACTGGTAGGTTGCCAACCTAGAATTCACATTAAAGGGCATGCTATGTAGATTAAAATACCTTTGTAGGTGTACAAGCTAAACATCGATTACATTACCAAATTATTCACTTGAAAAGGTATGTGGAAGAAGATTCTTAACAAAATTAATGATTGGGTTTACCACTACTAAAGGAATCTCTTGGAGTAGTTTCTCTTCCCTTTGCTCATTTTCTAACACATACAAGCCTTCTTGAGGAACACGCTCAAGGTTATTGAGACTGATTTCCTAAATTTCAAGTTTACCTTGAATGGAATTTAAGGTTGTAAATATCCCATTTAATATTGATTCATGCTTGTCTCTTGGGTTACCCATAGTTGCATTGGCATTAGGTAATTCATTCTTTCTATCTAAATTATTAATGGGAAGTGGGTAAGCTCTATTGTTGTTTAGATTGGGAGCACCATGACATTTACCTCTATTTCTACCTTTGCCTCTTAGTATTAGCATTAGTAATTCATATTTATATTGTTATAACAATCCTTAGGATTCAAAAATTTACATATTAAGGTAGGGTATAGTTTCAAAAATCTTTCCCCAAAGTTCCCTAGAGTAGTAAACTTGGCTCTAATTCCAATTTAGATAACCTAGATTTTTTTTAAAAAGAGAGTCAATCAAAGTATTTTATCACAATAAACATATTAAAAGACATTACTAGGATACAATAAAATTTAAAACTGATATTAGCTAGGAACCACATAGAGGGTTGAAAAATATAATTCCTTTAAGATTAGCTCTTATTGAGTAGACCTTATAAGAAAGTGTTTTGTATACACAATATTTTCAAACTTTATCAATTATTGATGTTTTCTATCTTACAAGAACCTATTGAGTCTCAATCTCTTTAAGTTCATGCCCTAAGGGGTGCACTCAAAATGGGGTGGGAATACCATTGGTGATTTACAAGATGGTTGTCCCTTTTTTCCACTTGCTATCTACACACTTATCTCCTAAAAACCATTCCCCTAAGTTTTGCCTCCTATTTTTCACCCTCCTTTAGTATTTTACCACCTTCATTAGCCCTTTCCCTAACCTAAACCCCTTTTTGATAGTTTACATGACATAATTGGCCACATCTACCTTATATTCTTATTGAAAAATCTTATTAGGGACTACGTCGGCCCATGGCCAACCTAGTCCATGACCTATTTTATTTTTGTTAATTACAATACTAGGTCGATCAGGCTGACCTTATCAGCCTAAAATTTTAGAAGAGTTTAGGGTTAGATCCACTTATATAAAAACATCCATTTATCCATTATTAGAGAGATAAAAAATTTAATTATTCATTTGTGCTTCTTTATAATCTACTCTTCTACCATTCTACTTGAGGAGTCTTAGCTTAGGGTTTCTACTTGGAGAAGAATCTTGCCTTATGGAGAAGTCTTGGATGATTTGGCCTTTCTTAGTGATCCTTATAAACCATAAAAACCTCTTGTGAATCACCTTTGTCTAAGGTAAATATTGAGTCTCGACATGTTTATTGTCAAGGTAAGTATCTCTAACTTTAATCCTCTCTTTAGTAGATAAAATTAGCATAAGTAATGGCTTTTGAATATATTAATCTCTCCATGCATTAGGGTTTTACCTATACATATATTATATAGGATTATCTTATACATGTTTAATTTTATGATTACTAACCCCCACTTTGTGGCACAAGATTTGGTGAGCACTACATTAGACTTTACTTTACTTGTTATTAGTATAGTGAATATGAAAACATAAGACCTATTTAGGGTTACTATGTAGTTTTGCTTGACTAGAGGATTTAGAATCCTCCCTAGTGATATTATTTATGGTAAGATATCCCTTGGATAGGTTTATAGGATCCATATTTGTCATGACCCTGATTATCTAATGTATCCCCAATCGAAAGTTTAAGTAGGATTTATCTTTTTCGAGCTAGTATTGATTTGTAAATCTATTGCCTTTCCCATTCCATACATTTTGGTGAACCTAACATGAATATAACCCTTAAAAGTTTTATTTTATGATTTCATCATTTGATTATTTTTCCATAATTATAATACTATATCAAACCAATCGGTATAGTTTTAACTTTCTATGCATAGGCTTAACACATTTCAAAATGACTCTATTTTTTATGTGTAAGTCTTCATCAGATATAGGTTATTGGATCGAACATGTCAACATAGTACTCTTATTTATTCCCAAATAATAATACAAGGTTGAACAGGTCAACTCTATCATCTTATTTACTCTACCAACATCTAGATCAACAAACTAGGTCGAATAGATCAACTTAGTCTTTCAATCAACATCCAAATTAATAAACTAGGTTGAACAGGTCAACTTGGTATCTTAGTCAACATCCAAATCAACAAACTAGGTCAAATAGGTCAACCTAGTCATCTTATACTTCTTCAATACATAGGGTTTTGCAGAATTAGGTCAAATCTATTGACTTAGTTTGTAGAATTTGAAAGTAGCAATCAAGGCACTTTAGCATAAAATTTGTAATCCTAATCATCTTCCAACCCACTAAAGTTCCTCTCTTCCTCTCTCATTCATTAGTGTACTTCATTTTAGTTTTGTTTTGTGAAAGTTATAAGTCTTTAAAACTACAACCCTATAGTAAACTAAGTCAACATGGTCAACTTAGTTTTATAGCCTATCTTCTATCTAAAAGATTGAGTTGATCTGTTTGATTCTATTCTTAAATAATTTTACTTCCAAAGAACAATAGCAACCCAGTTAACTCTATTATATACTATTTGTCTATAGTGTCATCTAAACTGACTCCATACCATTCTAAATTTGGGAATCAACAACTATTTTCTAGTAATTAATTCACACTTTCATTTTCAATTGATTGAATGCTTAGAGTATCTCACATAGTCTAATTATGTGGTTTTTAAAATTACCATTTAGTTACATTATTCCACTCTTTTTTCACACACTAAAAAATCACACAATATTCAAAATGCATTTAACATTTGTCTTCCTAAGGCCTACCTACTTGGATTTCATCACCAAGAGGGAAGCCAACTTGGTTTTATGGCCAAGTATAAATATTTGGTTAATGGTATATATTGGAAAAACACCCAACACCCTTATCATTGTGGGATTTTGAAGTGAGGGGGTAGGCACAATACCAAGCCATTACCATTTCCAACATAGATCCCTTTTATACTAAACATATTGAAACCATCCATAGATTTATTTCTAGTTCCCTATTTTTAGCCAACTTCCTTGTCATACTTAAAACAGTACTTTCTAATAATTTAATAACACCTAGGATGACCACTTAGTTAAAACTTAATTTTTAGTTGATTTCTTACTCTCTAATAATTATGTGTTGTATTTAAAAAAATTTCATTGGCCAATGTTGATGCAAAGTTTTATGTTGTGTGCCCTAATTAGATCAATAATATTGATCCAATTGTTTATGTGTTTGATTTCATTTTTTGGTTCAATTATATTGAATTATTTTTCCCTATTTTAGAACACTATCATTCTAGTTGATATAATTTATTATATACTCTATCTTTCCTCCTTCCAATAGCACACAATCAACCATCATGATTATCTCTCTTTTCTATATATTCTTCCTTTTGTCTAGTAGTACATAATTGACCTAGTCGACTCTGTAATCTTCTGCCTTCTATCCAAAAATGCAAAGTTAAACTAGTTGATTCTATACTTTTATCAACCTCTGTATATCATTACATAGTTAACCTAGTCAAATCTATACTCTTCTACCTTCTATCCAGTAGCACACAGTCGACCCAGTCAATTCTATACTCTTATTGTTGCCCTTACTCTTTATATTTAGCTAACTTATTCATTTGTCTCTCATTATTATTGATTAAAATATTTTTCCTTTTATCAAACATCATGAAATAAACTATCATAATCTTCTTGGACAACCTAAATCGATTTAGACACTATGTGGGGTGATCTTTTCTTCTTCTTTTTAGATTTTGGGGTATCTTGTGATGCCCATCCACATATTAATTTAGCCTTTGGGGCATCTTAAAATGCCCATCCTCATGTTAATTAAGACTTTAGAGAATATTGTGATGCCCATCCCTACATCCAATTACCCATTGGGTCATCTTACAATTCCCACTCTTATTCTACATCACATGATACCAAACTAATTCAACTTCAAGAAACCTTCTGACACACATAGGCTTGTCTCTCACATGCTCATCTTTGATACAGATGTTAGCATAAATTCATTCCCTCATTTTTATAATTTACATATTTTATTTTTCTAACACTTTTTTTAGGCTAATTACATGGGTCTTGCCCTTTTCAATAGTTTTATCTTTTCACAAACCTTAGTCATTCCTTTTGGTATTTTAGTTTCCCTTTTTTCTTCATGAGTTACATTGTAAAACCATAGATAGAAACTAGTCTTCCTCATGATGTACTTTTTTCCTCTTTATTTACTTGATTTAATACACTTTTTTTCACCCTAATAGGTTTATATTTTATGATTTTCAGTGTAAGACCATGGATAGGACATGACCTTCCTCATAAAATCACCATCTTTTAATTCATTTTCTAGACTATGTCTAGCAATGGTTCCAATTTTGTGATCCTTGTTCTCAACTTTAGATTTTGATTCTTTGATAGCTAAAATTTGTATAAAAATATATGTTAGCATGTTTTCCTTCATTTACCTCATTCTTATGATAATAAATCACACTTTTATATCATTGTATCCATTTTTCACCCTTTGTCACATTTTTTGTGATTTGACGTTCTTCAAATTGTTTCATTTCTCATTCCTCTTGATTAACTTTCCTTTTGATCAACTTTGGATAAACAAGTTCAAATTCAAGATAGAACTTTTTATTTCACTTGAATTAATGAGACTCTTAGACACCATGCTCTCTAATGTCTCTTTCTTAGAAACCAAGTCCAAAGTATTCAAATGAAAGTCATCTTTAACACCCTTGCTTGGTTTTCCAAATCCATATAAAGGAGGAATAGAATAAAACCATAAATAAATCTAAAATACAAATCATTTGAAGCAAAATATAATGATATACAAAAGGAAACATATAAATTTCAAAATTCAAAATCACACCAAAAGACATGATTACATGCACATCTCCTCTATCCAATTGAAGCTCAAACTCTATAGTTGGCCTCACAATAGAGATGAGGTATATTGGGGTGTGGTAGGCCAATATAATTGAATATGAGAATTAAATAAACTTTATGGTGCTACCTACTTTCTCATATAAGTACCCAATCTTCATAGTAAATTGACAACTTTATAAGGGGTCTTGAGGAATGGGGAACACGTTGTGGGAAGATAGTTCTATTTTAATTTTCATGCATGTAGCCTTCATGGGATGATCTATAAACTTAATTTGTTAACATAATACTTGTGTGGCTAAAATAAATTCTTCAAATTACTTAAATTTGAAATTCCTCTTGTTTTGACAAACCTAATTTGAGTTCCTTGACTTTTATGAAAAGTTCCTCTACCTTGGTTTTTATTTCATTCTCCCTTCCACCCATTTCATTTCCCCCCTTGATAGGCAGGTGTGATTCTAAATCTATTTTCACTCATTCTATACTTCCCTCTTATTTGCCTCTTAAAACTAAGCTAGAACTACTTTGTTTCAAATTTATCTATCCTTATAACAAGACAACATGTTTAAGTAACTAGGATTCTTTTCTTTCCACCATTGCTCTACATTTATAGACTTGATTTGTTTTCATTTACCATTTGTCATTAATTTACTACCCCTTTTTATGGGAAATTAAGTCCATTTATAATTTCATGTACTTTTTCCATTATTAAGTGAGGTTGGCTTGTTACTTCTCACTCACCAATGTTGTTTTCCCTTTTATGCATATTTTTCAATTGATGATTGAGAAAGGATTGTTATTGCTCATTCATCAATGTTATTGTACTATTTTTTATTACCCATCTTTATTTAAGTAAGGATTTTTACTGATTTCACATTTATGTTTGATTACCATCCTTGTTGACATGTATCCTTGGTTTGACTTGGTGAGTTTGCCTTTCTTACTTAAGGTTTACTTATTTGAGGTTTTCGGCCTTTAGTAGACTTGGTTTTTTAGTTACCTAATTTACTCTAAATTTTAACTTGGTCATTTGGTCTAACATAGCACTTTTCACCCCATATTGACAAATTTCCAAGTACATCCCATCCTCATAACACCAATTATCTTGGCTTTATTATGTTTGTTTTTGATCTTTACTTTTGTATCCTTGGATTTGTTAAAAATAGTATCTGCACCCTCCATGATAAAATTACAAACACAATATACAACCATATAGAAATAAAGGTAAGTCAAGGTATGCATACATTTAATTTTTTCCCTTTCAGTCATCTACTTTCCATTATTTTTGCTTTAAAAACCAAACTTTTTTTTAGCCTCAACATTGTGTGTTACTATGTTCTTTATTGAAGCACCATCCCCTATTGCACCTATGTGACACATGATGAATTTCAAATTGGGCACATGTATACACATAATATTTTAAAACTTTATCAATTACTGATGATTTATATCTCACAAGAACTCATCAAGTCTCAATCTCTCTGAGTGAATGCCTTAAGGGGTGCATCAACAAAGGGTTGGGCAAACCATTAGTGCTTTAAAGGATCATTTTCCATTTTTTACACTTGTTATATACACACATATCTCTTAAAAACCATTCCCCTAAGATTTTCCTCCTATTTCTTACCCTCTTTTAGTCTTTTACCATCTTCATTATCCCTTTCCCTAATCAAAACCTCTTTTTGATAGTTTACATGACATAGTTAGCCACAACGACCTTATATTCTTATTGAAAAATCTTATTAGGGATTAGGTCAGCCCATGGCCAACCTATTACATGACCTAGTTTATTTTTTTCAATTATGATACTAGGTTGATTGGGTCAACCTTGTCAGCCTAAAATTTTAGAAGGGTTTAGGGTTAGATCTGCCTACATAAACACATCCATTTTTCCAATATTAGAGAGATAATAAGAGTTAATTATTCATTTGAACTTATTTACAATATACTCTTCCGCCATTCTACTTGAGGATTCTTAGCTTAAGGTTTATACTTGGAGAAGAATCTTGTCTTGTGGAGAAGTCTTGGATGCTTTTGCATTTATTAGTGATCCTTAAAAACCACAACAACATATTTCAAATCACCTTTGTCCAAGGGAGAGATTGAGTCTTGACGGGTTCATCCTCAAGTTAAGTATCTCTAACTTTTCTCCTCTCTTTAGTAGATAAAAGTAGCATAAGTAATGGATTTTGAATATATTGCTCTCTCTAATCATTAGGGTTTTACCTATACATAGCTTAAATAGGATTATCTTATGCATGTTTAATTTTATGTTTACTAACCCCCACTTTGTGCCACAAGCTTTTATGAGCACTCGATTAGACTTTACTTATTAATAGTACAGTGAATATGAAAACATAGGACCTAGTTAGGGTTACTACATAGTTTTGCTTGATTGGACGCTTTGGAACCCTCCCTTGTAATATTATTTATGGTATGAGTTCCCTTTAATAGGTATAGTGGATCCATATGAATCGTGACCTTGATTATCTAATGTATCCCCAATTAGAAGTGTAAGTAGGATTGATCTTCTCGAAGCTAGGATTGATTATAGATCTATTGCATTTCCCATTGCATACATGTTTCATCACCTGAAGTTTATTAAACTTGAGATGTATAAATGTAATTTCATACCCTTATAAATTTTGACCTGAATACATTTACAAAAGTTATCTTTCCCATAAGACAAACTTAAAAAGACTCAACCTTAAATGTGTTCTTATCTCATGGAAAATATTTTTCAAGCTAATTAAGGTAAATGAAATCTCCAACTCAAATATGCTAAGTATAACATTAAGGTTCATATACATAAAACTCAACTTGATACATAAGTATAACATTAAGGTTCATGTACCAATAATTATTGAAAGAAATGCTTCATATTATATTTTTAATTTAAATTCAAGCACATTTCCTTTGATACCATATTAATATGGTTAGTCCATACATATCATGTTGTAATAAAAACTATTATGCACATTCTATGCTACCAAGATGAGTATAATTTACTTCATTATTAGAGTTATTGCATCAATTCATATGCATCTAAAGTTCATCATCATAATGATCATAACCATTTTAAAACAACATGTCAATAACTCACATCTCAACCTTTCATTAATACATATCTCACTTAGATAAATTATACCTAGGGAAATGTTATATATGTGCCTCTAATAATAATCTATATATAGGTGCCAGATAAAAATAAGCTTACATAAAACATAAATCTCATTCAAAAAATAATGCAATTAATTTCCAATTTAAGAGAAATAACTATAACTCTTCTATGGGTGTGAGGTATTCCATTAAAACATATTGTGTCCATTTGTCCTTGAGTTCCAAGACTACTTTAACCAAATTAAATCAAGTCATGTAATCAACATAAACTTAATGTAAGCATATTATACTATGACTTATCTAATTAATAAAATATAATTATTTAATATTAATTCCACTTAAATAAAATTCATTAATAATCTTATTGCCTCTTAAATAAAAATATACTCAAGCAATAGGAAATCAATCAAACTATGCTTATTAATCTAATCAATTATAAAACATTCTTTCAACTCCATTTATGCCTTAACAACATAACATATCTGAATGATGTTTTTATAACCAAATAGTTCTCAATAGATACCATCCTTGAAATAAATAACAAAGGACACATCAAACATAACTTATTTAAGTTTAGTCCACTCAGTCATAGAAATAATACTTCAAATTTAAAACTCATTGCAAAGACAACTAAGATCTAACATACAAAAAGCAAATATAATACATTGGTTTATATATTTTTTAGGATGCCCTTAAGACTCATCCAAATCTTCAAGACCATATCAAATTCCAAATTTAGTTCATAAACCATTTAAAACTTTAATGACAATTGAGACTAGATCACATGCTTTTGAAATAATCAACCATGTTACCAAAACCATTTCAAATGAAAACACTTAGTCCCATCATCCTATTTGGTAATTTTATTGGTAATGCAATGCTTATTGAATCATCTCATCATTTCACCTTCTAGAAGTGCTTGGAAACCAAAATCACAAGTACTTAATCATTTCATCAATAAAACAAATGAATAACTTAGATTTGAATAAAAAAAGAACACTACACAATATTAAACCTTGTCTTTCAACTTAGAATGTCAATGATTGAGAGTACTACTTAGTTGACAGTCTAAGAAAAAGACTAGATTGATTGCTTAATTAGATAAAAATTCCCCACTCATAACTAATTCATAATATCATTCCATAGTTTAAAACACTCTAGAATGTTATTTCACATAGTTAACAAATGAATACCAAAATGGATAAGGAAAATGGCTCAAGGCCAAACAAGATTTGAGCCAATAATCATCACATTTCTTTTAGAATGATTGCCAACTAATAAATGAAATAAAAGTGAAACATCAACATATAAGTATCATTCAATTTCACATTATTTAATATCCAAACACAATAATCATATATGTATTAGAACATCAATTATCATGACTATTTACATAGCCAAGTATAGATTTGAAGTTGATAACTCAAACTCATTAAGACAAAAGTTAAGAATATGATTGTTATAGGAGGTACCAAAGTAAAAAATATACAATATAAAAAATCCATTCAACTAACACATACTTCCATAATCCTTTGCAATTACACAATCAATTAAAGAACAAAGGAAATGACCCACAATACCACCATTTAAATTGTATAAATTCTATGCAAATTTATTAATTTTGTAAAATTAACTAAATTCACATAGAGTTAAAAAGAAAAAATATATTAAATCTTAGATGTATTTATAAAATTAATTCTAAAAGGAATAAAATGTTCAAGTACATCTAAACATGAATCATAAGATTGAATCCAAATAGTCATTCCACCATTGTTTCAAGCCCAATAAGCTTCATAAGGATATGTTCAAGTGAAAAAAAACTCATAAAGTAGTCCAAATCCCAAAAAAAACCCAACAATCAAACCAACACAAACACCAACTTAAAATCACATCCTAATTGTTAATGTTAGAATTCCAATTTTTATAGTAGGTCAAGTAATGTTATGTCAATACACACTTTGTGTTTATATAAAAAAGAATTTGAAACAAACTATAATAACCAAAAGTTCAACAACATTATGTGTACAACACAACGCCATAAAATAAATGACATTGCCAAAAATGAGCACCAACAAGACCATGAAATAGAAAATTAAACTCATTCTTCATTCACATTTATCAAATAAACAACATTAAATTCCTTGCTTACATGCTTAGGGAAATATAGTCTACTTTACCTCACTTTTCCAAAATAGAGTGTATCTTAATTTTTCCTTGCACACTTCATTATATGCACATCCAGGTCTCATCCTCCTTATTATATAAAAATAAACAATTAAGACCTCATATAAGTCTATATATTTATCATAATATCTTGGGTTATGGTGTAAAATAATGGAGGCATTAATTCTATATTTACCCACATACCCCATTTATTCTAGTAGAACTCTAGTCCTTTCACAAAAGAACTTCCACCTTAACAGTCCTTACCGAGCCATCAAAGATAAAAAATTAGAAATGATAGACAAGATTCCATAATCTTCACAGTGGTAGTTAGAGTTTATGCCTAGTTCAATCATTTCACATTATCTTACAAGTAGTAAATATCAAATATGAGCTATCATGAACATCAACATCATTGAGGCAATCAAACCCTAAGTTAATTGAGCATCATTTCCATATATGATGATGGATAAGGTCCAAAGCCTTTGATTTAAAATCCAATAATCTAATACCAAATGATATTAGAATGATGATTTATGATGGACTAAGGTCCAACTGACCGTGTAAAGCATAATAATAACTTCAAGCAAATAAGGACCCCATAATGACTTCAAAAGTAAATAAAAACCTAGAAACATTGAATCTAAGATGCTTTAAAAAGGTGACCAATGATAAAAATGACATCCAATAGATCAATCTAATATGATAAGGTGAAAAAAATATCACTTTTCAAATATGGAACTGATTCTAAATTGCATATTATGTGAAGTGATACTAATACAAGGACATCCCTGAATGACATCGACCTTACATTACAAATATGGATAAACCAAATTCTAAAAATAATTGGAACTATCTTATGATTGGTCAAGATGATGACATAACTATACCAGTCAAATCAACTCTAAATAGATCAAGACACATGCACTCAACATTCATATAAAGACTAAATAAGTAAAACCAGTTAATAGACAATAGTCATCAGACCAACTATGGTTACTTTTTGAAAATTGTCTCAATACTCATTTTTTAGAATATAACCAACTTGCCACATATACAAACCTACCATCCAAACTCCATTTATCAAACCTAGATCATGGTAAATCCTATAATCATAAAATAAGACATCAACAATATCTATCCATCAAATATTCAATGATCATAAATAAATAATAAAATGAAATCTAACTTTGTAACAACCATTCTTAAAATAATGACAGAATAAAATTATAATCAAAGTATCTAATCAAGTTTAGGATATAATATATATCAAAATAACATATAAATGTTATGAAAATATCTATGCCAATAATAATCCATAGACTTTAAAATTGATTCAGATTAGGTCATGACATACATACATATTATATATGTATGCATGCATGCATGCATGCATGTATGTATGTATGTATTTTACACACAACATTTTATTACATGAATTAATTATCGATTATTTTTAATATTTTTTCATGTTTGATTAATTATTATTGGAGAGTATAGATTTTATGATTTTATAAAATGTTTCTTTCTATTTTAATCCATTTATTTAATTTAAAATAATAAGAATTTAAAAAATAATATTGATCCTAAGGCCTTAGATTCAAATTTTGGAAGAAGGGATAGAGGTTGCAACACAAAGTGGCAAGGAAGGCTCAAGTTGGCATAGTAAATATTGAGAATTTTGTATTGATGATAGATACTAAGTCAAATTAGCTAAGCTTTTGAGGACTATGGGAAGAGCCCTAGTCTATAACCTAGAGAAGCATGATCTAGTCTGAAATGGTGGTAGATAGGGGGTGAGATTAGTGAGGAGTATGGGGAGGAAAGTTTAGGAGTTAAAGTAATGATTTTAGGCCCCGTGCTAGCATGGTCAAGCCTTCGGAATCCATATATAATGGAGCTAGGTGATAATCTCTTGATATATTGAATGTGTAGTGTGGGATTATTATAGTCAATCATAGGGTTAGGGACTCTAGGTTAGGCAAAGTCATGGCTCTAGGATGGATTTAAGGGAAAGTTAGATATGAAGTGATGGGGTCACCCAGTTTGAGCCTTAGTAAAGGAAATAAGCCTTAGGTTTTGAACCCAAGGTGAGGTATATACTTTTTTCAGAGAGATATTAAGATATAAGGAATGATCTAAATTAAGAATACTGGGTTGAGCAGTATTTGGGCCTTAGGTTTATAACCCATAAAAATTAGGAGGATATCTAACAACTTGGGAGATGCTTACATGGATTTAAGTTGGGTCCTATAGTAATATATTATAGAATTTAATAAAGTTTAGGCCTGAGTTGCAATCCTTAGAAAATTCATAATCAAACTAATGGATAGGGAACCACCAAGGTATGAAGGTAAATCCTAGGTTGACTTGCAAAGAAACCCCAAGTTGATAAGCCTAAGGATGTGAGTGGAGGATACAGTTAGAGTAGTAGGGGAGAGCCTAACTGATTATAAGGAAAACCTAAGATTTGGGTGATTTAGTTATAATTAAATCTAATTTGGTAGGGGATAACATAACCAAGTTGGAAAATAACACAATATAAGTATCTCAGGATTTTTTTGGATAAATTTGGGATATAAACCTGGTGTGTTGGAAGGAAATTGAAATCTCTATACCATGCCCCATATTAGGCATTATGGTTGGTGTTGGTATGGGATGGGAGAGGGGAGTGACTCAAACTCCAACATAAAAATCACATGCACCATATAACCTACAACAAGGAACAAAGAAATCTAGTAAAATATTATAAATCCTAAAAATGCATGAGGAAAAAACATGAAGGAAATACACAATAATATAGACTAAAAACCTGAATAATAATATTAAAATCTATGCTAAGATGAAAATAAACTCTTGTAACATTAATCTAAACATTAGATACTTACACTAAGATCTCTTTATATGCCAAGAGGGATTTTGGAGTGAAGGCCATGGAAGGTTCCCTCTACTTCTCCTCTTTCTCCCCGCTTTCTACTCTCTAAGTACATGTTTTGATTTTTTTTTTACACAAGGGTCAATTAATGATAATAATATTATAAAAATCAATGCACAAGGCATATCTAGAATATAATAGTATAAAATAGTAAAATAGATCTACCCTAGAGGATAGAAATAATAAAAAGTGCAAATGAAAAAACTGAACAAGAAATGACATAGGTAAAATAGAGAAAGTGATAAAATAAACACAATGGGAAAATCATAGGATTCTAAGAGTGTAGTAGTAATTTGGAAGTGATGTATCAACTCTATGTGAAATCTAGAACCTTGAATATCATTAACAATATTTTACGTTTGTCAATATACTACCAAATTTTTCATGGGTGGATTTCACTGCCTAATATTCCCATGTCCTATTACTTCTGAATATATTCCATTGTGCCAAATCTAAACCATGCTTAGTTATGGAATATGAATATTTTTTGTATGTGTGTTCTATAATTTTGTAGAGTCATTTGCCTTCACTTTTATGAATTCATAGGAAAAAATTACAATGTTATGTCTTCTCCTTGTCTTAACCTAGTTCATCACAAATTCATAATGAAGAATAAAAAATAGTTTATGGATCAGGAAACCTCAAGGGATTTGTAGCTACATATCTAGCCTACTCAAAATCAGACCCTATTTAGTTCTATCTATGTGTAAATTTAATATTGAGAAAGGTATTGGAGCTCATCTTCTCTAATTGAGTGATGCAACTACATGAACATTATCCTAAACCCTATTTTGGTACAAGTGGATTCTAACAACCAACTATTTTGCAATGAAAATTTATATTATATATATAATACGTATGTATGTATGTATATATATGTATATGTATATATATATGTATGTATATATATGTATATACACACACATATATGAACATTGTCCTAAACCATATTTTGGTATAAGTGGATTGTAATAATCAACTATTTTTAATGAATATATATGTATATGCATATGTATATATGTGTATATATGTATATATGTGTGTATGTATACACATGTATGCACACACATGCATATATACATACATACATATATATTTACACACACACATAGATACACACACACAATTAAATCATGTCTCATGCATTTGGTTTAGGTATATTAATGTACTACCAAATTAAATATGGTAAAATCAATTGATAAAATTCAAGTTATTTAAAATATTGATTCCAATGAAACATGATATAGATAGATCTTAGTCCTTTTAGGACTTACTAATGCAAAAATATATAATACTAATTTTGATTGATCTTTATAGCAAATTTTAGTACTCAATGTATAAGAATAATTCAGCATTAACTAAAATAGTACAAAGAGTTTACAATACTATGCAATCATAATAGTTTAGTCTCAATTGTACATTACATCCAAAAACTAAAGAAATGTGTACAATTCTATTTACAACCACTATTGATAATTACATAAAAGTAATACAACTATTATTCCAATATCTTAATGACCATTAAAAGATATCTCCTAAAATAGCCATGAGTAAGCAACTAGTAATGGCTCTGATTAGATATAAAGAGGGAGATCATTATTTGGGTTCTTTACCTCTAAGCATAGGCCAATGTTCTCCCATAGACCTCCCCATGGGGAGTATCCCTTAGCTTCATGAATGGGTAGATAACAATGTTACAAACATCAAGGACCAACTAAGAATAGTAAGTAAAACATTTAATTATATGCATTAATTATATAGACCATGGATACACCTCTATCTGATATGAATTAAATTAAAAATGTAAACTAGAAAGTATAGTGGGATTTACAATAAATATAACTATATTATAAATTTATCCAAAGCTTTTTATAAACTTGTCATATTTCATAGGATTCTCAGTCTTTGCCCACATATGCATTACTGTCTACTACAAAATTAGTCATCATTACCATTCTTGTCTGACTATTGATGGGTAATTTATAATGGTCACCCAATCCACCACTCATAAACATCAAAGCAAGAATGGTGATCATAGGTAACATGGAATAAAATAGTGAATACCTTACAATGAGAATTTCATAAATGCATTCAAAAGTTATAAACAATATTATATTTTAATGTAAAATAACTTCTAATTATACATCCAATTTCAATATGAATTATGGAACAACCAAAATGTTTTAATCACATAGCTAAAACTCTATAGTCTCCATGATTTATTAGTACTCATCTTGATATTAGATTATTCTCATAGAATGGTCAATTTTGTATGGATTTACTAAAGGCTTGTAGGTAGTTGATCCAACTACCTAAAGGTATTTAGCATTTTAATTAACATCAAATTTCCTATTACCTCTATAGGCCTAGGGATGAGAGCCATCTCTCATCTATAGGTTTATAGTGGTGAATATCAATTTATGGTTTAATTCAACTTTTTTTTGCTATATGAAGTTACCATTTAACAAAAAAATTAGATAACCATAGTCCCTTTATGGAGAACAAGAGGGTTTTAATAGTATAATCCACCATAATTTGATACTAGATGTATTATTCACATATCTATTTTTTAGGCAACCTTTGTCAATAAAAACCCCTTCTCACTTTTAGGAATTAGTTAAACTTTACATATATATTACACACACAACATTTTATTCTAGGAATTAGCTATAGATTATTTTCAATAATTTTTCATGTTTGATTAATTCTTAGTAGAGAGTAGAGATTTTAGGATTTTATACAATGTTTCTTTCTATTTTAGGCCATTTCTTCAATTTAAATAATAATAATTCAAAAAATAATATTGAGCCTAAAGTATCAGATGTGAAGTTGGGAAGAAAGGCCAAAGGTTATAACCCAAAGTGGTGAGGAAGGCTCAAGTTGGCTCTATAAAGCTTAAGAATTTTATATTGATGAGGAATCCCAAGTCGACTTGGATAAGCTTTTAAGGACTATGGTAATATCCCTAATTTATAACCCACATAAGTATGATGTAGTCTAGAAAGGTGGAATTTAGGGGGTGAGCTCAATGAGGAGTATAAGGAGGCAAGTCTAGGAGTCAGAGAAATGATTTGAGGCCCCATGCTAGTATGGTCAAGCCTTGGGAAACTATATACAATGGAGATAGTGGATAAGCTTGTGCTATATGGAATATGTAATGTGGGATTATTATAGTCAATACTAAGGTTGTGGACTCTAGGTTATGTGAAGTCATGGTCCCAAGATGGATTTTAGGGAAAGGTAGATATGGAATGATGGGGTCACCTAGTTTGATCCTTAACAAATAAAATAGGTCCCATGTTTTGAACCCAATGTGAGGTCTATACTTGTTTCAGCATGTTATTAAAATAGAAGGAATGATCAACATCGAGTATACTAGGTTGAGCATTGTTTAGTCCTTAGGGTTATAACCCATAACAAATGGGAGGAAATCTAATAGCTTAGGAGATGCTTACATGGATTTAAGTTGGGCCACGTAGTAGGATATTGTGGAATTGAATTGAGTTTAATCCTGAGTTTTAATCCATAGAAAATTCATGAGGAAACCTATGGTTAGGGGAGCCACCAAGGTGTGAAGGTAGATCCTAAGTTGACATGAAAAGAAACCCCCAGTTGATAAACCTAAGAATGTAAGTGGAGGATAAGGTCAAATTGGCAGGGGAGAGTTTGAATGATTATAATGAAATCCTAGGATTGGGGGTGATTTAGTTGTAATTAAATCCTATTTAATAGGGGAGAATACAACCAAGTTGGAAATAATATCAAGCTAAGTATATTAGGCTTGTTTTGGATAACGCTAGTATATAATCCTAGTGTGTTGGAAGGAAATGGGAGTATCTAGACCATCCCTAATCTTAGGAATTATGGTTGGTGTTGAGATGGGATGGGAGAATAGAGTACCTCTAACTCTGAATTAAAAAACCCACCCACCATGTAACCTAAAACAAGGAACAAATAAAGTTATTAGAATCTTAGAAAGCATGCAAATGCATGTGGAAAAAACATGAAAGAAATACATAATAATACAGACTAAAAACCTAAACAATAATCTTAAAATCTATGCTAAGATGAAAACATACTCTTCTAACCTAACTATAAACATTTGAGACTTATCATGATAGCTCTTGAGATGCCAAGAAGGATTTGTGAGTGAAGGTCATGGAAGGTTACCTCTATTAGGAGTGAAGGTAATGGAAGGTTCCCTCTACTTATCCTCTTTCTCTCCCCCCTCTACTCTCTAAGTATGTGTTTTATATTTTTAACACATAAGGGTGAATTGAATCTAATAATATTATAAAACTAAGTGAACATGGCATATATAGAATATACCAGTTTAAAATAGTAAAATAGATATGCCCTAGAGGATAGAAATAGTAAAAAGTGCAAATGAAATAATTAAATAGGAAATGATAGCTAAAATAGAGAAAGTGATAAAATGAACACACTAGGAAAATCTTGGGATTTTGAGAGTGTAGTAGTGGTCTGGAAGTGATGTATCAAATTTCTGTGACATCTAAAACCCTAAATATCATTGAAAATATTTTATGCTTGTCAATCTATTTCTAAATTTTCCATGGGTGGATTTGGTTGCTTAATATACACTTTTATTGTTAGTTTTTAATACGTTCTATTGTGCCAAATATATACTATGCTCAGTTATGCAATATGGATATTTTTTATATAGGTGTGATGTATAATTTTGTAGAGTCATGTTCCTTCACTTTTATGAATTTTTAGGAAAAAATTATGATTTTATGTATTCTCCTTCCCTTAACCTAGTTCACCATAAATATATAATGAAGAACATAAAATAAGTTATGGGTAGAGAGACCTCAAGGTATTTAAAACTAGATATCCAAACTACTCAAAATCATACCTTATTTAGTTTTAGCTGTGTAAATTAAATATTTAGAAAGGGAATGGACCTCCTCTTTCCTAAATGTGTGATGAAACTACATGAACATAATCCTAAACCCTATTTTGGTACAAGTAGATTGTAACAACCAACTAGTTTATAATGAAAATTATATATATATATATATCATTAATTTGGTTTAGCTACATTAATGTACTACCAAATTAAATATTATAAAAGAAACTGATAAACTTCAAGTTATTACAAATATTGATTCTCATGAAACACACTCTAAACAACTTTTAGTCTAATACTAATTTTAAATGATCCATATAAAAAAATTTAATACTCAATATATCATAATAACTCATCATCAGCGGATGTGGAGATGGACTGCGTGTATGGGTGACTTCAGAGCTTGTTAGCCAAGCTAGGGCATTGGGCCCTAGCTTGTTTCTAATTAGAGGTAGGCTGTGTTGGATTAGAAGGTAGATAGAGGGGAGTTGGCACATTAGCAGAGGGTATTTTCATCAAAAATAGAGGAGAACCAGTTGCAGGGGACATGGTTTTGCAGGGGCCGACCTAGACCAGGTTAGACAAGAGTTACAGGGAGGCTATAGGGATAGGATGCTAGGGGGAGAGTCACAAAATAGAGAATAATTTGGAGCTTAATCAGATGCCTAAAATCTATGCCACTAACACAGTGGGAGGATTGAGAATTTCCAAGGTAAATGGTTGTCTGGAACATTGCTTGGAAAGACCTAAGCTTGTGATTCCATTTAAATTAATTACTGAGGATGTGGAGTATTTCTCAAAACATTCACTTTACTGTAAATTCTTGGGGCTATGAGTTTTGCTTCCATTCTTGGAAAATTGGGCCAGACGGGTGTGGGAACTAGAGGGAGAAATGGAGGTAACACTACTGGCCAACAATTTCTTCATGGTCACATTTATGCATTTGGCTGATAGGAATAGAGTATTTGAGGGAGGTCCATACTTCTATAATTAGGTGGGACTCTTTATTAAGCCTTGGCATGCTAGCTTCAATCCCATTGAGGAATTGCCAAATAAGGTTCCTATATGGGTGCGGCTGCTTAGAATGCTAATTGAATGCTACTGGGAGTATGTTTTCCAAATGATTGCTTCAATGCTTGGAAAACCTGTGGGTTCTTCCACATAAACTCTAGGTAGGAAAATCATGACCTTCACTCTGTGTTTAAATTGACTTAATTAGGCCATTGCCAGATGCTGTTGAGCTTTGTGCGGGTTCATACTCATGGGTTCAACAGCTGGACTATGAGATGTTCCCATTTAGATGCCGCTTATGTCATGAGTATGGACACTTGGTTAGGTGATGTCCAAAGGCAAAAGGCAATGACCAGCAGGCTTCACCCCAAGCTTCACTGAGTTACACTACTGGTGGGGACAAGGGAAAGAAGATTGGACCTAGTGCTGGTAAAGATTATGAAGGCTTTGTATAGGTCAAATCAAGAGGATGAAATAGAGGTCTAAAGAGATCCTTTATGGATCATTCAGAGGAGGATTCGATTAATAGATTTGGGGTTTTGGGGGATTTGGGATAGCAAGAGGAATGCACAGATTTATTTAATAGGGGCAAGTAGTGGGTGGTTCTGGAGCAGCTAATGACACAACCATGGAAAAGGAAATGCCCCCTGAGGATGATGTTCTTCCTATGATTTTGGAAGAACAAAATGGAGAGCAGTAGATTATTACATCAAATACTGGTATAGGTACAAAATTTGAAGCCTTAACTCCTCAGGTACTAGTGGAGGTGCCTGAGTTGGAGAAGAAAGGCAAGGCCTCGTCTCACTTGGGCATTTTGCAGAAGGAAGGAAAAAAACCAGCTTCGGAAAAAAATAGTAAATTGGGGAGAATAAAATATATAGAAAGGATAAAGATGATTGTCAAAAATTTGGTTGAGTTAGGTGTGGTCAAGACCTTAGACTCCCATTTCTTGCCTCCTTCAAAATGATTGTTATATCTTGGAATGTGAGGGGCTTGAATAGCAGCCCTAAACAAAAAGTTGTTTGGGAGTTGATTAAGATTCAATGTCCAGATGTTCTCTTTTTATAGGAAACTAAGGTGTCAGTGGATTTCATGATGAGTCTGGCCCCCTAGCTTTGGAAACATGGATCTTGTCAATGCGTTGGGGCACAGGGTACGGTGGGAGGCGTGGCTTGTCTTTGGAATCCACACAAGGTACAACCGGTGTCATGGATTGCCTTCAAGTCCTCTCTTTCTTTGGTTTCTCTATGCAGTGAATCTAGAGAGTACATTCTCTTGACCAATGTCTACATGCCCACTGACTTTCAAGGTAAGCAACAGGTTTCGAACAATATCCATTTAGTCAGAAGGAGCTTTCCTTTTTTGCCATGGATTATGGCCGGTGATTTCAATGCTATAATGGACCTATCAGAAAAAATGGGAGGTAATACTAGACTGGAACCATCATCCTATTTACTTCGTGACAAGATTTTGGAGCACAACCTGGTGAATATCAAGCCTTGCAATGAGTGGTACACCTAGAATAATAGGAGGGTGGGGGACCACTTTATTATGGAGCATATTGATAGATTCTTGACTTCTTGCTATTGGATGGGTGGCTCATGGTCTTTGAATTTCAAAATCTTGGAT
Source organism: Torreya grandis (assembly GCA_037957365.1). Taxonomy (NCBI): domain Eukaryota; kingdom Viridiplantae; phylum Streptophyta; class Pinopsida; order Cupressales; family Taxaceae; genus Torreya; species Torreya grandis. The sequence goes on along the minus strand of JARHVA010001294.1, from coordinate 371,456 downwards.
TGGAGATGTTCTGACCATTGGCCTATTAAACTTCATATTTCTTCTAATTATTGGTAGAAGAAACTGACTTTTAAGTTTCAACTAATGTGGCTCAGAGATCAGTCTTTATACGACTGACTTGCTAATTGGTGGAAATTGGGGAGATCAGTGACTGAGATAGCAATGTACACTTTTGCTAAGCTCCTCTAGTATGTGAAATATCAGCTCAAAAAGTGGAATGTATTGAGCTTTAGAAACATTTTTTGGGAGAAGAAAGAGGCACAGGAAGAGTTAAACTTGATTACCAAATTCATTCAGGAGGAGGGGTTGTCAGAATCCTTATTGAATGATGAAGCAAAGGATATTAAGAGGGTGGAAGAATGGGAGCTGAGGGAGGAGGTCTTTTGGAAGTAGAAAGCCTAAATTGAGTGGCTACAAGAGGGAGACAGGAACACGGCCTTCTTTTTTAACTCGGTTAAAGCTAGACAACATATCAATATGATATTGACTTTGGTTTCGGGCAACAAGGAGACTCTTTCATCCATGAGAGCCATGTGTGATGAAGTTGTCTAATATTTTGCTTCTATGTTTAGCAAAGATGGTCCAGGGAGTACTATTGCTAAAGAGCAAATTTTATCTTGTATTCCCAACTTGGTTTCTGGGGAGATGATGGAACAGATGATGCACCCTATCAACCTTGAAGAGCTCAAAAAGATTGTCTTTATGATGAAAAAAGGTAAGGCTCTAGGCCTAGATGGTTTTTTGGTTGAATTTTATCAGGAGTTCTGGGAAATCATTAAATTTGATCTTTTGGCTGTGGCTCAAGAGTCTCAATTCAGTAAACAAATGCTTCATGCCTTGAACTCGACCTTCCTGGTGCTCATTCCTAAGAGGGAAGGTGTTGATAACCTTGGTCAATTCAGGCTGATCTCTCTCTGTAATGTTATATATAATATTATTTCTAAGCTAATAGCTAAAAGATTGAAAAAGTGGTTGGGGGCATTGATCTCTGAGGAACAAATTAGATTTGTCGAGGGGCGTCAGATTCTTGATGGAATTGTGGTAGCTACTAAGGCTATTCATTCCATGTCCCACTCCAAGGAGAAGGCTATGTTTATGAAGCTGGATATGTCTAAGGCATATGATAGGGTCTGGTGGTCCTTTTTATAGAAGGTTTTGGTGGCCTTTGGTTTCAGAGAGGAGTGAATCAGATGGGTTATGAGTTGTGTGAACTCGATCTCTTTCTCTATTTTGGTGAATGGGGAGCATTCACAGCTCTTTGGTGCTTTGCAGGGGCTACGGCAAGGGGATCCATTATCTCCATATATGTTCCTTCTTCTGGTAGAAGGTCTTGGAAGATTGATTAGAAATAAGATAAGAGAAGGGGTTATTTAGGGATGGAGGTGGGGTGGCAACCTTTTGGCAGCTTCTCACCTTCAATTTGTGGATGATGTGGCTATGATGGGATTGGCCAACATGAGGGAGGAAACCAACATTCGTAGTATTCTGTATGCCTACTTGGCTACCATGGGGCAGGTGATTAATGAAGATAAATCATCAATTTTTTTCTTTAACTCTCTGCCACCTATTTAGAGAAGGGTGGCTGACACTCTTTGTTTTCAAATTGGTAGACTTTTGGTTCTTTATCTTGGCATTCTGATATCTATGGGGCGACAGTCTAAGGACTTGTGGCAAGGAATCCTAGATAATTTTAGGGCCAAAGTGAACCATTAGACCAACTGATGGCTATCCTTTATGGGGCATGTATAGTTGATTCAGTCAGTGGTATAGGCACTCCCCATCTATAGGTGTATGCTCCAAGTGGCACCAGTGGGCTTTGTTCAGGATCTTGACTCCTTGGCAAAACAATTCTTATGGTCTGGAAACTTATCCTTGATGAAATGGAGCCTGATTTATTGGGAGGTGGTTTGTAGTCCTAAGAGGCTGGGAGGTTTGGGGTTGAGGCAATCTTTTTTGGCTGGTACAGCCTTGGCCACCAAGTTATATTAGAGATGGTGTGTTGAACAGAATAGCATTTGGGCAAGGATCATGGCTTTCAAGTACTATGTTGGGATTCCTGTGAGTGATATCCCTAGGTTTAGCTTGACGGGTAGTGGATCAGTTATCTAGAAAACTCTCAAGAAAGGCACTGCATTGATTAAGAGAGGCTTGTTCTGGATTTGTAAGGGAGAGAAATGAAGCATAGTTTTGGTATGATTTGTGGGATGGTTTCCCCCCCTAGTGGAATAGTTCCCACATCTCAAGGGCCTGGCTTGGTGCTTTATTAAGGCTGGTTGGATCATGGTGGGTGACTACAAATCCTTCTTGGTTCAGGATCATTTGATGGTGGTGAGGTGGAAGGAGCAAGAAGATTGGCTGATTATGGATATGAGAGAGGAGTGCACTAAGCTTTAGGAGATCTTGGCTGACTGATTCTATTGCACTCTTAGGGGAAAAGATTTGCTGGTGTGGTCACCTCATCCTAAAGGGAAGTACATGATTGCTTGCTGGGTATCAAGAGATGATTGTGTAGAGATGGGGTGATGGGGGGGAAGTGTTGTGGTGGAAAAAAGTGTGGAACAACATTTCTTGGCTAAAGTGCAAGTTTTTTATTTGGACTTTGACTTGGAACCATTGCTTGACATGGGAGAATTTAAGACTACGTTGATTTGTTGGACCTTCTAGGTACGTCTTATGTCAGGGAGCAGAGGAGGACTCTTCTCACTTATTTTTCAACTTCCCCTTCACACTTCGACTGTGGCACACTTGGTGGGACACCTAGAGATGTCAATGCCTACATGCCTCTACCTTAGCTGAGTTCTAGGATAGATTGGGTAGGCCGCCTCATGTTGTGCCTTTTCTTCAGGTGGTGTGGTATGCTGATCCCACTTTCTTGATGTGGCATGTATGGTTGGAGCAAAACCATAGGATTTTCTTAGGGGAAAGGTTGGTGATCCACTAGGTGTGGACAAGGATTATTGGCATGATTTAGGAAACTATGGAAGCTAAGAGTGAAATTGCTCTATCTCTGGCACAGGGGGATGCTGATTTGGTGAAAAGGCTTGGCATTCTAGCAATTTATCTAACCATTGCTAGTGTTAGGCGTGGTCATGGGAGGAATAATAAAATACAAAGGAATGGGAAATGGTCCCCTCCTCCCAAAGGTTATCTAAAACTCAACATGGATGGTTCAGCTAGAGGATGTCCAGGCCCGACAGGGATTGGGGGGATTGGCAGGGATCACTCAGGTGCTATGGTTTTTATTTTATCCGCCCACATGGGAGACCAGACGAGGAATATGATGGATGGAGTTGCTATTCTGCATACTCTAAGGAGGGTGTATGAGCTTGGCTGGTGTAAGGTGGAGTGTGAAGCTGATTTGCAAATTTTGATAAATTTGATCTGAGAGAGGAAAATTGATGATGTTAGTTGGAAACTATCTTTGGTGGTGTAGCAGATTCTTTAGATTAGTATGCTTATGGACTCCATTTTGTTTTCTCACATTCTAAGGGAGTGGAATGGTGTGGCTAACTTTTTGGCCAAGTGGGCTTTGGTGAATGTTGGGGGATGCAGGGTTGATAATAGGGCATTGTTTCTAGATGAGGTGAGTAGGGACTTTGATAGAATTCTCAGGGAGGATGGAGATGTGGTTGGTTAGTGTCGGGGCCTAGTGCCATTTTCTTAGTTTTTCGCGGGTTGCTGGGGCTTTGGCCCTTTGTTGTAATTTATTTTTCTGGCTATTAATAAAGTTTTTACCCCTTTTTATTAAAAAAAAAACTCATCATCAGATGAAATATTATAATGATTTTACAATATAATTTAGTCATTAGAGTTTAGTATCAACTTTACATTACATCCACATTAAAAACATGTGTAGAATATTATCTACAACCACTGTTGATAAGTAAATCAAAGTAATATAACTATTATTATAATATCTTAATGAGTAATATAAGATATCTCTTGAAATATCCATGAGTAAGAAACTATCATGGTTCTGATTAGTTTTAAAGATGGAGAGAATCATTCAGGTGATTTACATCTACTCACAGACCAATAGTCTCCCACACACCTCCCCAAAAGGAGTGGTCTTTCCTTTCATGAATGGGAAGATAAATTTTTTGCAAACATCAAGAACCAATTGAGAATAGTGTGTAAGTATAATCTCTAATAACATGTATCAATAATACATACCATGGATAGACCTCTATCTGATACAAATTCAATCAAACATGTAAACTATAAAGTACAATGGGCCTAATAATAAATACATATATATTAGAACTTTGGCAAAAAAAAATTAATAAAATTTTTAGATTTCATAATAATTTGGGTTCTTGCCCACATATTCATTATTCTTTGATAAAAATTAGTTGACAATACCATTATTGTAGGACTATTGATGAGTAATCTATAATAGGCACCCAACCCATGACTCATTAACATTCAACCAATAATGGTGATCATAGGCAACACAAAATCAAATAGTGCATAAATGAATTCATAGGTTATAAATCATAATAATATATTTTAATGTAAAATAAATTATAATTATACATCCACTTTCAATATTAATTATGGAAAATCCAACATTATTTAATCACATAGCTAAAACTCTACAGTCTCTATGAGCTATTTGTATTCATCTTGGTATTAGATTATTCTCATAGGAGTAGTAAATTATATGTGGATTCATTAAAGGAATGTAGGTAGTTGAGATAACTACATGTAGGTCTTTATCATTTTAATTAACATCAAATTGCCTATTTACCTCTATAGGCCTAGGGATGAAATCCATCTCCCATCTGTAGATTTATATGGGTAAATAATGGTTTATGGTTTAAGTCAAATTAGATAACCATAACCCATTTACGATGCACATGAGGATTTAAATAGTAGTAAATACCATAATATGATACTATATATATTATTTACATATCTATTTTTTATAAACCTTTGTCAATAAACAACCCTTCTAACTTCTAGGAATTTTTTATATTTTACACAAAATTTTATTCTAGGAATTAATTATAGATTATTTTCAATAATTTTTCATGCTTGATTAATTACTAGTAGATAGTATATATTTTAGGATTTTATACAATTTTTATTTATATTTTATACCATTTATTTAATTTAAAATAATAATAATTGAAAAATTAATATCAAACCTAAGGCCTCAGATGTAAAGTTTGGAAGAATGGTCATAGGTTGGAACCCAAAGTGGCAAGGAAGACTCAAGTTAGATAGGTAAAGCCTATGAATTTTATATTTATGAGGGATACCAAGTCAACTTGGTTAATCTTTTGAGGATTATGGGAATATCCCTAATTTATAACCTAGAGATCCATGATGTAGCTTGGAAAGGTGGTAGATAGAGAGTGAGCTCAATGAGGAGTATGGGGAGGTAAGTTTAATAGTAAGAGAAATTATTCAAGGCCCCATGATAGAATGGTCAATCCCTGAGAAACCCTATACAATAAAGCTAGATGAGAATCTTGTGCTATATGGAATATGTAGTGTGTAATTATTATAGTCAATCCTAGGGTTGGGGACTACATGTTAGGTGAGGTCATGGCCCCAAGATGGATTGCAAGGCAAGGTAAATATAAAGTAATGGGGTCACCTAGTTTGATTCTTATCAAAGGAAATAAGCCTTTGGTTTTAAACCCAAGGTGAGGTGTATACTTGTTTTAGATAGCTAGTAAGATAGAAATATTGATCAACATCAAGGATACTAGGTTGATCTATGTTTGGGCCTCAGGATTATAAATCATAACAAACAAGAGGAAATTTAATATTTTGGGATAAGTTTATATGGATTTAAGTTAGGAAACACAATGAGATATTATTTAATTGAATCAATTTTAGGCCTAAGATACAATCCCTGGAAAAGTCATGAGGAAACCTATGGCTAGGGGAGCCACCTAGATGTGAAGATATATCCTAGGTTGACTTGAAAAGAAACCCCAAGTTGAGAAACCTAAGGATGTGAGTGGAGGATAAGGTCAGATTAGTAGGGAAAATCTTGAATGATTAAAAGGGAACCTTAGGCTTGGGTGAAGAGTTAGTTTTAATTGAAAATAATTTGGTATGGGAGAGAATAACCAAGTTGGAAAGAAGCATAAGCTAAGTATATTAGGCTTGTCTTGTATAACTTTTAGATATAATATTTTTGTGTTGAAATGAAACATGAATCGCTAAACCATTCCCTATATTAGACATCGTGGTTGGTGTTGGGATGGTTTGGAAGAGGGGAGTGCCTCAAAATCCCACTTAGATACCCCACCCACCATGTGACCTACAATAAGGAACAAAGAAAGCTAGTAAAATCATAGAAAGCCTACAAATATATGAGGAAAAAACATGAAGGAAATACACAATAATATAGACTAAAAACCTAAACAATAATATTAAAATCTATGCTAAGATGAAAAAATATTATTGTAACCTTACTCTAAACATTAGATACTTACACTAAGATCTCTTGAGATGCCAAGAAGGATTTTGGAGTGAAGGCCATCGAAGGTTCCATCTACTTCTCCTCTTTCTCTCCCCCTCTCTATTATCTAAGTTTTTTTTTTTTTTTTTTAGCACTCAAGGGTGTATTAATGATAAAATATTATAAAACTAAGTGCACAAAGCATATATATAATATACTAGTCTAAAATAGTAAAACAAATCTGCCCTAGAAGATGGAAATTGTAAAAAGTGCAAATGAAACAATTGAACATGAAATAACATAGGTAAAATACAACTAGACAAAGCTCAAGAAAGAAAGCAATGCAAGAGGGATCTACGCAGGTGACTGCTGCCATCTAGGACACTGTTGTGAAAGGTAAGGAAGCAGTGAAGATGATATTAGAACTAGAAGAAAAGTTCCTGGTTATTTTAGTTGGTTCTGCTAGTTGGTTGTGTTTTCTGGTCTTGGTACCTGGTTTTTTGAACTTTTACTATGGAGTTTACAGGTCTCTATAAAACCTGGGGGATATCTTTGGTTGTTCATTTGGTAGCTTCCGGTCTTTGTATGTTGGTTTTGTTACTTCGGTGAAGTAGGCTTTTGGCTTGCCTGTGGACGTTTCTATTTTATCTTTCTCCTTTTGTTTAGGGTTTTGGGGTCCCTTCAAAACCTATTTTTACCTTAATCTAAAACATAGGTAAAATAGATAAAGTGATGAAATAAACACACTAGGAAAATATTAGGATTCTAAGAGTATAGTAGTGTATGAAAGTGATGTATCAACTCTATGTGAAATGCAAAACCTTGAGTATCATTAAAAATATTTTATGCTTATCAGTTTCCTATCAAATTTTCCATGGGTGGATTTAGATAGATAATATCCCTTATACTATTTATTTTGAATATGTTCTATTGTGCCAAATATATACTATGCTCAGTTATGGAATATGAATATTTTTTTATAGGTGTGTTGTATAATTTTGTAGATTCATGTGCCTTAAATTTTTTGAATTCATAGTAAGAATGGATTTTATGTCTTCTCCTTCTCTTAACCTAGTTCACCACAAATGCACAATGAATAACTAAACACAAGTTATGGGTCAAGAAACCTTAAGGGATTTGCTGCTAAATATCTGGCCTACTTAAAATAAGTCCCTATTTAGTTCTAGATATGTGTACATTGAATATTTAAAAAGGCATTGGACCTCCTCTTCCCTAAATGTGTGATGGAACTACATGAATATTATCTTAAACCCTATTTTGATAAAAGTGGATTATAACAACCAACTAGTTTGCAATGCAAATTTGTGCTCTATATATAATTAATTACATCATGTCTCATTTTTTTGGTTTATGTAAATTAATGTAATAAAAAATTAAATACAGTAAAATAAATTTATAAATTTAAAGTTATTACAAATATTGATTCCAATGAAACACACTCTAAACAACTCTTAGTCCCTTGAAGACTTACTGATGTAAAACTGTATAATACTAATTCTGGTTGATTCATATAAACAGTTTAACACTCAATGTATTAGAATAACCTAGCATCATCTAAAACATTACAATAATTTAAAATACTATGTAATCATAGTAGTTTAGTCTTAACTATATATTACATCCAAATACTAAAAACATGTGGAAAATGTTGTCTATAACCAATATTTATCAGTACATCAAATGAATACAACTATTATTCCAATATAGTAATGAGAAATATAATATATCTATTTACATAGCCATGAGTAATCAAATTATGATGGTTTTGAATAGCTATAAAGAGGGAGAACCTCATCTAGGTGTTTTACCTCTAGCCATAGATTAATGGTCTCTCACACACCTCCCCATATGGAGTGTCTGAGTGTCCCTTTCCTTCACAAATGGGAAGACAATAGTGTTTTAGACATCAATAACCAATTGATAATAGTGTGTAAGTAAAATATCTAATTATATGCATCAATCATATAGACCATGGATACACCTTAAATCAAACATGTAAACTAAAAAATATAGTTAACAATAAATACAACTATATTATTACTTTGGACAAATATTTTTATAGAATTTTCAAATTTCATAGAAATCTAGGTCCTTGCCCACATATGCATTGATATCTACTAAATAAATAGTTGTCATTACCATTATTATCTGACTATTGATGATTAATCTATAATAGGCACCCAACCCACCACTCATCAACATTTATGAAAGAATGGTGATCAAAGGTAACATGAAATCAAATAATGCATACTTAAAATGAACGTTTCATAAATACATTCACAATTTATAAATCATAAAAATATATTTTATTGTAAAATAACTTATAACTATGCATCCACTTTTAATATGAATTATGGAAAAACCAACATGATTTAATCACATATCTAAAACTCTACACTTTTCATGAGTTGTCTCTATACTCATATTGATATTAGATTATTCTCATAGAAGTAGTCAATTTTGTATGGCTTTAATAAAGTTTTGTAGGTAATTGATCCAAATACTTGTAGGTATTTAATGTTTTAATTAACATCAAATTGCCTATTTAACTCTATAGGCCTAGGGTATAGGCCTAGGGATGAGAACCATATCTCATATATAGTTGTATAGGGGTAAATAATGATTTATAATTCGAGTCAACTATGTTTGTCTACTATATGAAGTTACCAATTAATTAAAAAAATAGATAACCATAATCCCTTTATGGATCACAAGAGGATTTTTATAGTGGGAGCTACCATAATTTGATACTATATGTATTCTTTACATATCTATTTTTCAATAACCTTTGTCAATAAATAAACCGTCTCACTTCTAGGAATTAGTTATATTTTACATCTACACTATTTTATTCCAAGAATTGGTTATATATTATTTTTAATATTTTTTCATGTTTGATTGAATCTTAGTGGAGAGTAGTCATTTCAAAATTTTATACTATGTTTCTTTCTATTTTAGGCCATTTATTTAATTTAAAATAATAATAATTCAAAAAATAATATTGAGCATATGGCCTCAAATGTAAAGTTGGGAATAAGGGCTAGATGTTGGAACCAAAAGTGGTGAGGAAAGCTTGAGTTGGTTTGGTAAATATTTAGAATTTAATATTGATGAGGGATCCTAAGTTGACTTGGCTAAGGTTTTGTGGAATATGGGAAGAGCCCTAGTTTATAACCTAGAGAATCATGATGTAGACTGGAACGGTGGTAGATAGGGGGTGAGCTCAATTAGGAGGAAAGTTTAAGAGTCAGAGAAATGATTCATGTCCCCATTATAGCATGGTCAGTCCCTAGGAAACCCTATATAATGGAGATGGAGGAGAATCTCATGTTGTATGGAATATGTAGTGTAGGATTATTATCGTCAAACCTAGTGTTGGGGATTCTTGGTTAGGTGAAGTCATGACCCTATGATGGATTTCAAGATAAGGTAGATGTGAAGTGATGGGGTCACTTAGTTTGATCCTTATCAAAGGAAATAAGCCTTCAGTTTTGAGCCTAAGTTGAGGCCTATACTTGTTTTGAAGAGATAATAATATATAAGGAATGATTGACATTGAGGATACTAGGCTGAATAGAGTTTAGGCCTCAAGGTTATAACCCATAATAAATGGGAGGAAATATAATAGCTTGGGTGATGATTACATGGATTTAAATTAGGAACCATAGTAGGATCTTATGGAATTGAATAGAGTAGGGTTCTGAGCTACAATCCCTAAAAAAGTCAAGAGGAAACCTATGGCTAGGAGAGCCACCAAGGTGTGAATGTAGATCCTAGGTTGAATTGTAAATAATCCCTAAGTTGAGAAACTTAGGGATGTGAGTGGAAGATAAGTCTAGATTGGTATGGGATAACTTGAATTATTATAAGGTAACCTAGGCTTGGTGGGTGAGTTAGTTGTAATTGAAGTTAATTCAGTAGGGGAGAGTAGAACCAAGTTGGAAAGAAGTGCAAGATAATTATCTCAAGCTTATTTTGGGTAAATTTGGGATATAAACTTGATGTTTTGGAAGGAAATGGGAGTCTATAGACCATAACCCATCTTAGGAATTGTGGCTGGTGTTGGGATGGGATGGGAGAGTATATTTACTCCAAATCCTACCCACCATGTAACCTATAAGGAATAAATAAAATTCATAAAATTTTAGAAAGCCTACAAATTCATGAGGAAAAAACATGAATGAAATACATAATAATATAGACTAAAACCCTAAAGAATACTCTTAAAATATATGTTAAGATGATAACATACTCTTGTACCTTACTCTAAAAATTGCATACTTACTATGAAAGCTCTTGAGATGCCAAGAAGAATTTGGGAGTGAAGGGCATGGAAGGTTCCCTCTACTTCTCCCTTTTCTCTCCTCCTCTCTATTCTCTAAGTATGTGATTTATATTTTTAGTACAAAAGGGTGAATTAAGGCTAATAATATCATAAAACTAAGTGCATTAGTCATATCTATATTATACCTATCTAAAACAGTAAAATGGATTTGCCCTAGAGGTTAAAAATAGTAAAAGTGCAAATGAAACAATTGAATAGGAAATGACGTAGGTAAAATAGATAAAGTGATGAAATGAACACACTAGGAAAATATTGGTATTTTGAGAGTGTAGTAGTGGTCTGGAAGTGATCTATTATCTCTATGTGAAATATAAAACCCTAAATATGATTGAAAATATTTTATGCTTTTCAGTCTACTACCAAATTTTCCATGGGTGGATTTGGCTACCTAATATTCCATTATATAGTTACTTATGAATATGTTCTATTGTGCCAAATTTTTACTATGATTAGTTATGGAATATAAATATTTTTGTTTAGTTGTGTCATATAATTTTTAGAGTCACGTGCCTTCACTTTTCTAAATTCATAAGAAGAAATTATGATTTTATGTCTTCTCCTTCTCAAACTAGTTCACCATAATTGCACATTGAAGAACCAAAAATAAGTTATGGGTCATGAAACCTCAATGGATTTATAAATTCATATCTAAACTACTCAAAATCAGACCTTAATTAGTTCTATGTATATTTAAATTGAGTCTTGAGAAAGGGTTTGGACATCCTCTTTTATAAATGTGTGATGGAACTACATGAACATTATCAATAACCCTATTTTTCATACAAGTGGAATATAGCAACCAACTAGTTTTCAACACAAATTTATGTTACACAAACACACACACACACACACACACACACACACACACACACACACACACACACACACAAATCATGTATCATTAATTTTTTCACTAGAATCGATATGTTTAATAACTTGAAGTTTATCATTTGTTTTACCATATTTAATTTGATAGTACATTAATTTAGTTTAGGTAAATTAATGTACTATCAAATTAAATATGGTAAAACAAATGATAAACTTCAAGTTATTAAAAATATCGATTCTAGTGAAACACTCTCTAAATAGATCTTAGTCCCTTTAGGAATTACTAATGTAAAAAAATATAATACTAATTTTGAATAATCTGATTAAATAAATTTTAGTATTCAATGTATTATAATAACTCAACATCAGCTGAAACATTATAATTAATTTATAATACTAAGTAATCATAATAGTTTAGTCTCAATTGTACATTACATACAAATACTAAAAAACATGTGTAAAATTTTATGTATAACCATTGTTGATAAGTACAACAAATTAATTTGACTATTATTCCAATGTATTAATGAGAAAAATAAGATATCTCATGAAATAACCATGAGTAATAAACTATTAATGGTTTTGATTATTTTTAAAGAGGGAGAGCATCATCTATGTGATTTACCTCCAATCATAGACCAATGTCTCTTGCACACCTCCACATGGGGAGTGGGCCTTCCCTTCATGAATGGATAGATACCAGTTTTGTAGACATCAAGAACCAATCAAGAATAATGTGTAAGTACAATCTCTAATTACATGCATCAATCATATAAACCATGGATACACCTCTATCTGATATTACTTAATCAAACACATAAACTAGAAAATATAATGGGCCTAAAAATAAATATAACTATATTGTTACTATTGCTATAGCTTTTTATAAATTTTTTAGATTTCATAAGAATCTAGGTCCTTTACCACATTACCATCCATTATTACCATTCTTATCTGACTTTTGATGAGTAATCTATAATAAACACCTAGCCCACCACTCATTAACATTCAAGAAAGAATGGTGATCATAAGTAGCATGAAATCAAATAGTCCATAGCTTATAATGAGCAATTAATAAATGCATTCATAAATTATAAATCATAATAATATATTTTAATGCAAAATAAATTATAATTATACATCAAATTTCAATATGAATTATGGAAATACCAACATGATTTAATCACATAGCTGAAACTACAATCTCCATGAGTTGTCTGTATTTATCTTGATATTAGATTATTCTCATAAAAGTAGTCAATTCTATATGGATTTACTAAATACTTGTAGGTATTTTATCCAGCTAATTATAGGTATTTATCATTTTAATTAACATCAAATTGAGTATTTACCTTTATAGGCATATGAATGAAAGCCATGGTTTATGGTTTTAGTCAACTATTTTTTTTGCTATATGAAAATACCAATTAACACAAAAATCAAATAACCATAATCCATTTATGGATCACAAGAGGTTTTTATTGTAGGATCTACCATAATTTTATACTATATGTATTCATTACATATCTATTTTTCAAGAAACCATTGTCAATAAACAACCCTTCTAACTTTTAGGTAGGATCACATTTTTGAAAAATAGAAAAAAAACCAATTCCTTCCTTCAAATGCATCTATATCATAAATTCTACAACTTATTGTATACAAGGGGATCAAATCCCAAATGATACCTATAAATGATATCACAATATTTCATCCATACACAATCTTTAAAATAAAGCCATAGTCATAATAAAAAAGAAATCTAGGTATATGACCTTAAATAAAAGTGTCTCATTCAATTACTACATCAACATACTATGATTAAGACAAAAATATATTGTCTCCAAAAAATATTAAAATCATAACTAACTATATATCCAAGATTGGGTGTCACAATCACATAAAAGATCCAAACTACCACCAATTATAGACACATAACAAAAATGATACATAATGTTACCTAATATAAGATACCACTAATATAATCATGACAAAATATATAGCCACTCAATGCACCACATTTTTCCCAAAATGTCAGTATCAACATGATAGATATGAAATGAAGTATACATTCACTAAACACTATCATGTTTTATCAAATAATGGTATCAACAACATAAATATCAAATGAAATTTATAGTCGATAAAAAGTACCATATTTTATCAAAAATGATGGTATCCATAGCATAAATACAAAACAAAGTATGCAATCACTTTATAGTCCTAAATTTTATCAAATATAAATATATCTATAACATATTAGGGTGTGTACTTAGTTTGATAACAAAACCTATTAAAATAAAACATTTGAGCTTCTCTTATCAGGCTAATAATATGCAAGAGATAAATTTTACAACTACCTAATAACCCATAATATTGGGGGTTTATCTTTTACTAGCAACATAGTGAAGCTACAACTATCTTAAATGAAAAACCGCATTTAAAAAAATTTAACTAGTATATCCATCTTCTTATTTCTACCAGGTTTTTATATCCCAAAAAACATATTAAAATTTCTCCAAAATTGATCCATTATAATTTTAAAACAACAATATCATAACCCTTAAGTAAATAATAAGATTTCATTATCAAACAAAATGGTATTTGATACTTGCCTATATAATGGCAAAAACAACAAACTTTTTCTTGTGTATGTCATCAACTTCTAGACCTTTCTCCTTTGTCTCTATCTTCACTATTTTTTTCCCTTTATTCCTTTACTTATATTTTATATCAATGAATCCCATTTCAACTCAAATTCTTCTAAACCTCCTCCCTTCATTCAAGCCATCATCTTCTTTGCCTTTCGAGTAAGACTAAAGTTTGTGTCCCCCTCTGTTACTAACTTAACAAACAATTATCTAGGGTATTTTTGGATGATAATGATAAAAACAACCCCATGCATTCACCACTTTTTGAGTTCATAATGAAACTTTATGCACATTCATGCAATCCTCCTTTTATTTTAGGGTTATCCAAAGAAAGTTATTTTTAATTCCTGTTTACCAATATAATCATTTCCTTCAAATTTTTCATGATTATCCCGTTTGAATATCAAAATAAACCTTAAAAAATCATTTCATAATCCTTTTAAAATATTTTACCCCTTGACTTGGTCCATCAATAGACCCATATGGTTATAAATATTCATGTAATGTGTATTAATTTTATGAGGTATAATCATAAGTCTCTCAAATTCAAGGTTCATGACATCTATGCCATTTTCAATATACCTATAAATATATTCATAAAAAATATGACCTTATAAATGATACTAAATTATGATCAAACTAAAATAACAAGGATACTATGAAACTAACCCACAATGCAAAAAAAAAATTTCTAAACATTATGTAACTGACACAATCACCTTTAGGAGGTGGGCAATAAACACTCAACATAAAATAGAAGCATGATCAAATAAGATTCAAATTAAACAATGGTGTGTGTGTGTGGAGGGGGAGAGAGAGAGAGAGAGTGAGAGAGAGAGAGAGAGAGAGAGAGAGAGAGAGGAGAGAGAGAGAGAGAGAGAGAGAGAGAGAGAGAGAGAGAGAGAGAGAGAGAGAGAGAGAGAGAGAGAGAGAGAGAGAGAGAGAGAGAGAAAGAGAGAGAGAGATCTCATTTGTTTTTAATCCCTAATGACCACTATCTATGCCCTCTCCCATATGATTCCCTCCCTTAGGATTCTATTTTGAGATATTAAATAGGATAGAGAGAGAGAGAGAGAGAGAGAGAGAGAGAGAGAGAGAGAGAGAGAGAGAGAGAGAGAGAGAGAGAGAGAGAGAGAGAGAGAGAGAGAGAGAGAGAGAGAGAGAGAGAGAGATCATTTATTTTTTAATCCCCAATGACCACTATCTATGCCCTCTCCCATATGATGCCCTCCCTTAGGATTCTATTGTGAGATATCAAATAGGATATCTTGCAGCCACCTTAGTTAGATAAATAAGGTAATTAGTCTATTATAATTATAAATAATTGAAAATACCAATATAAAATGAGCTACTAAATTTATAACACAAATGCAAAAATGATCGTATTAACATATAATTTAATAATCACTCAAATATTGTAATAATTAAATTTAAAATGTTATTATCATTGTCTAACTAATCATAATAGTAAGAAAAACAATAATCCATACTATTAAAAAATAGCCCATGATCTCTAGTGGTAAACTAAATTATCATAGTCATGGTAGTTTTCCATTAGGGTAGAGCGATTGTAACATGGATGATATCAAAATATCTTGGATAAGGTTTAAGTATAAAGGTGTAAGACTATGTCACAAGTGTATAGATGAAATGAGTTAGTAAAGGCTTTAACTTAAATTATGGAGAAGGATTACTCAGCCCTTGAATGATTCTTGACACTTGATTTATACTCAAGAGATACTTGGTAAATGACTAAGAATTATATATATATATATATATATATATATATATATATATATATATATATATATAGGGATCTCTAGGACATAATATGTGTTATAGAAAACCATGGAAAAACTTAATGTAAAAAATTAAAGGTGTGATAAATCACTCCAAGGTGGAAGTACCCACAAAAACACACATGAAAATTTTGGTGACCCAACAAATCTATACAAGGAAGATTTATTAAACTTGTATCCATTGAATCTATTTTGTGAGAGACACACCTAAAATGGGTACAAGTATCTCAAAAGATAGATAAATGTGGCTCAAAAGCTGAAATGAATGTATCTTGAAAAATTAAAAAATGCACAAAGGGTAGAGAGAATAGTGTGGGATATGAAATGTGATAAAATTAACTAAATATGTACAAGTGGAATAACTATGCAAAAACATGTAAAAAACACTATGGAAAAGGGATTTGTACCAAAATTAGGTGTCTATGTAATGGCTCTACTTTAATATGCTTATGTGAGTGAATATTTATGTGTGCCAAAGTATACAAAATAGTAAATTGAAGCACATACCTTAAATTTACTATGGAAGGATAGATAAATTAAATGATGCTAAAGTGATTCTTCATCAAAATGTATTTTTTATTTTTTGTGAAATTTTTACATGAAAACAATGCCCAATTACAACAAGTAATCAATGTCATATCAATGTGAAATGTATAAAATTTGAAAGATGAACACAATAATGACTAAAGGTGGTGGTATTATAACCATGATGTTGCAAAAAATATTTATTTTGATTATCATTAGAACCTTTTAGACAAATCCTAGACATAGGTAACATTTCTTAGGGACTTCTGACAACTATTCCACTTCTTGATCAAGGAAGTATATAAATGGACCATTTGTCATGATCTCAATTTGCTCAAGTTTTCTTAATTTATTAATCCTATTTGCTCATTTTTTTCAATTATTTTGCACAATATTGAAATATCTAGATATATACCATACCTTTAGAGGTGACAGATTGAAAAATATGTGCTATACGAACTCACCTCAAAATGAAAAGTTAAATGCATCATGTGTTACAAAACACACACACACACACACACACACACACACACACACACACACACACACACACACACACACACACACACACACACACACACACACACACACACACACACACACACATCTAAAGATTTGAAAATATTTGAATTATTTATAAATATCATGCATATAATGATCCTAAAATATCATCTTGTAAGTCTCAATAGGAATTTTCACATCCTCATATGAGGATGAAATATTTGGGAAAACAAAATAGCCCTAAAAATATACTTGATGAGATGGGGAAGTGTATGATGTCCTTAAATGGAAAATCAAGGTAGGGATAACTAGTATGTCTCCAAAGAATAAAATGTGCCCTTAGTAGGGCCAATTATATAAATAGAGCATACAAAAGTAGTATACCCCAATATATGCATGGTTAATACCATGAAAATTTAAGCACCATGAATAATAATACTAAAAATATAAATGTGCATGGTTTGGACAATTGCACAAAAAATAGCATGTGAATGATATCGATCATGAAAAGAATAATAGAATATTACATAAATTGCATGCAAGTATGTAGCTACATATGGGAAGTCATCACGCTAATATATATGACTCACAAGACATGAAGAAAAAAAAATGATAATGACAAATCATTTATGGACCAATACACAACAAAAAAACATGCAAAAAAATACACATATAAACAATCACACAACCACATGCACATATGCAAAAATGTAAATATGTAATGTAGATATCCATGTAACATGCATGATGTAGATACTAGTAATATTATTTTTTCATAATTTTAAACTCGTCAATATGGTAAATGGAAAGAAACAAAAATAACACCATAAAATCCATTGTATAGAGATGTCACTAAGGTAGGTCATACCACCTATGTGATATTTCCACCTAGGGTGTGGGTAAGTTATATAAATTATATATCTTACATTTCATCCACTCACATAATAACATGTGAAGCATGTGTGTAAAACTTAAATATGATAAACCTATAGGGTATGTAGATAAAAATTATATTTATCCAATGAGAATATTACATTTATTTAAAATATATATATATATATATATATATATATATATATATATATATATATATATATATATATATATATATATATATATATATATTATAATAATAAGTTCCTTGTGTTTTTGAAGGATTATTTAGCCCTAGTCAAAACCATTAGTTAAAAAAATAATCCTTCAAAAACACAAGGAACTTATTATTATAATATATATATATATATATATATATATATATATATATATATTATAATAATAAGTTCCTTGTGTTTTTGAAGGATTATTTTTTTAACTAATGGTTTTGACTAGGGCTTCCAGCACATTCTCCAGTGGTAGTAGCAATCAAGACAGGGTGCAAGAAAAAGTGTTGAGTCCTAGAGATGTGACTTTATAGGGGTAGAGTGTGGAGTCAATGGTGAAGGATGATTGTCAAAGGGAATGAAATATGATTAAGAATAGTAAGCAATTAGCAAAATCAAGTGATCGAAAGGGTATCTCAGATGACTTAAGGCAAAAATTTTATTCTAAAATATTGATAAACCATTTAGCTAGGATTTTTGAAGAACCTACAATTTCCCTTTTAGATTAGGTAAATGTTTCATCAAATAAATCTGTAATTGTCAATTTTGAAAATAAATCTTTGGAGGATTTTGGAAGGTGAATAATGGTTTGTAGAGAGGGTTCTAGTCTATTATTTTTATAGGTTTTGACCCTCTCTTTTCTTTATGCTCCAATGGCTTTCAAAATATTAGATAACTTTATTGGAAGGCATTATGAAAATATATCCCTATGCCAAATGTTTTTTTAATGTGACTCTTGATAATTTGGATGATTGAGATACTATTTTTTAGGATAAAAAATGGAGCTATGAAAATCACCTTCTGCTCATGAAACCTTGGACTCCTGATTTTAACCCTTTGATAGAAAATATTTCTTTGTGTCCTATCTAGGTGAGATTATCATATCTTTCACTTTAGTTTTGGTCTGAAATGGGTCTTTCAATTATTGGTTTTACACTAGGTGCTATGTTGGATATTAACGCTTCTTCATTAAATTTTTCCTGGACTACATTTCCTAGGATTCTAGTGTGTTTAGATATCTCTCAAGATCTTACTGATAGGATTGAGATTAAAGTGAAAGATATAATTTAGTCTCAAACCCTAGATTTTGAAGGAATCCCCTTTAGATGTTGAAATTATTTTTAGGTTGGTCATCTTTCTACTTCCTACTAAAAATCAAAGCGTAAACTTGAATCTTCTTAGGAAAAAGAGGCTAATGAGGAACATCTTTCAATTTTTGTGAAAATTCTTGATCTATTTATAGGAGTGGTTTCAAATATGTTAATGGAAAATAATTTGGATAAGGTAATAATGTTAGTAATACCAACTTAGAATGTTGAGTTAGTTGGTTATAGGGGTAAAAGTGTAAATAAGAGTGAAATTTTTAGAAGTAAACCCAAGAAGGGATGAAGAATGGAAGGTGGTAAGAAGTAGTAAAAAGGGTCATCTCATTCCTAGCTCTCTACCCAGGCTGTTAGTTCTATTTGCATAACTAAGAAGGATGAGAAAAGTAATTATGGGTATTCATTTTAATTAAATTTGGTGTTAAAGATGAAGTATTCTTAATACTCTCAGTATGCTGGTCTCTTTGATAATAAGTTGGCTATATGCCTTGAAGATAAGACCGTTAATCCAAGCTAGTTATGTTCTATTGAAAATTATGTTTATGGGATAGGGACCCTATAACCCTAACATCGATCTAAAAAAAACATTATATTTATCCATTAACAAATTTAAAAAAAAAAAAAAATTCTAACGCTTTTACATTTTTGTAATTTTCTATAAGAATCAATAAAATAATAAGGCCAATGAAAGCACAAAAGAAGTAAATTAAGCTTAATTAAATCAAAAATAGAATCCAAAGGGCACAATCAATAAATAATACAAATAGGCATGCCAAGGTGACATGCCCAAGATTTTTTGTCCCAAAAACCCAAGTAAAACACATTAATTATTTTTTGACAAAAAAATAGATAAATTTTTATTATGGTTTAAACATATTTTCTAAGCTAGAGAAAATATTATTTCTATAATAGAGGTTTTTTTATGTGGCCTTATATAGAAAAATTACCTATCATTATGAAACTAGTTTAACAAGCTAAAAAGTGCATTAATAACTTATTCACAAAATTGGTTTTACAATATATCCTTTTTTTATTTTTGAAAACCCATAATAAAATTATTCATCCATTAAAATGGTAAATTTAAGTAATCTAAAACATGTTTCGATTCTCAGATTTGACAAATTTTGTTTTTAGATATTTAATTTGCCTACAATAAAAACTAACTTCAATGACTTAAAAAAGCATCAATAATTTTCTTGTGAAAAAAATTTACAAGACCAATCCATTTTATTTGTAATTGTTGGTAATAAAAGTAAAACATATATTTATCTAGTATTTATAATTGATTTCAAAAGTAGATTGAATTCCATATTTAGAAAATTTCAAAAATGGGTATTTATTTTCCTTCAATTCCAAACAAGTTTTGATAGGCTAAGAAGAGAGTGGTAAAGAATTAAATCTATAATTTGATCATAGTAGACTATTATTTTACCCTAGTTTGGATTAATGAGTTAAATTAATCTAATTAAGATATAATTTTTTGAAATATAATTCAGATCAATAGATATGGCATTAGAGCATATATCTAGATTTAAAATATTGACAATTGACTCTTATGATTTGATAAGGGCATAGGATAAATATGTAAATTACTAAAGAGATCACCATACTTAGTTTTTTTGTTTGACTATCTAACTGTGACTATATTCTTAAAGTGAAATTTAGGCATAAACACACATATGGTTCTCTCAATTCATGAATAGATCTGTTGCATGTGCTAGCTCAATTTTGTAGGATTGGTCAATATCATCAGTTTATATTGAATTATTGGTCACTAATGACCTACATATAAGGTCAACACAATGATTATATGGTCACCTGTGACTATCTTTTCTTACTCTTTATTTTCTATCCCAAACCTTGATGATGTGTGCAGATCCAAAAATTAGTCTTTTTGCCTTAAAACCCTATATGTTCTTGTGAGGGATAGAAACCAAAAACAATAGGGGAAGTATAATGGGTTGAGATGACCCCAATCCCCCCATATTATTATTGGATATTTATTATGTATCCAATACTCAAAATATGGATATAAAGCCACACATAATTCTCCCACATAGTGTGATTGTGAAATTATGCTCCTTCATTATGTATGAAACTAATTATTGCTTTTCATTCTTGATAAGGATTGATTTGACATATATTTTGAGTGATTTATAATTTTTTTGTGACTAATTCTAGTGATAGGTATGCGAATTTGAAAGAATACGTAAAATCTCTAAATGTGCAATAGTGTATAAATATATCAAAGATAAGTTACAAATAGATGCCAGATCCCCTTGGAATGAGACATTGATTTTTTATATAGGGATTAATTTGAGTAATTACTCACATTAGTGAAGAACTAGGCTTATATTTTGACCCTAAATATGTGTTTGATTTTATAAAATGGTTGTTTCTAAGAGGGGGTAAGTTCTAACTAGTCATTATAAATTATAGATAATGACTATAATGTTTAAAACTCACCTATGTATAGGTGAACTACTCTAAGAGTTTGGAGATGTTTGTGTATGATATATATAAGGTTTAAAATAGATAATGAGGTTCTTGTAAGTGTATAACATAAAAATGGAAGGGTTAAATCATAAGATAGCTTCCAAGTGTGAGAGGATTAAAAATTAGGACCTTATTTGACTACTCAGGTCATGCATGATAAATGTGTGTCGAGCTTGTCATTATCAAGTATTGAAGACCATATTTTAGTATCTAAAAATTCCCCTATTTTATTATAGTAATGGAACTATTATAGTAAAAGTGTAAAATGCACCTGAGTATGTATAACATGCTTTTCATTTTGGAAGATGGATCCAAATGTATAGTTTTTATCCATGTAAACCTACAATGAGAATGAAGCAGTCAATATCCCTATGTGAAATATGAAATATGAGATTGAATATTGAAATATCAAGGCTTTAAGTACACTTGGGTTTTTTTAAAATCCATTTTTATCTTAAAATTAGTTATAGATAACACTTTGTTTTTAAAGCATTGGAGAGTTAGGGTGATCATGTCCAAAACTTGTGTAACTATGTAGGATCCAAAGTTAGGAAGGAAACATACCACAACCATGATGATTGTGGGGAAAAGTACATAATGTACTAACCTAAATAAATATGTAATAGAGAGAGAGAGAGAGAGAGAGAGAGAGAGAGAGAGAGAGAGAGAGAGAGAGAGAGAGAGAGAGAGAGAGAGAGAGAGAGAGAGAGAGAGAATCATGTGTCTAGGTTCAACTATAAATAAAAAAAATATGCAGGTAAATGAGAAAATTGATCATGAAAGGTTCACTAAAAAATGAATCAGCTACTGCGTATGGATTATATATTCAAATGTAATGTTTTGATTTAGTTTAATCAAGTTAAATCCATGAAAAAAAATTAATATTTCAATGGAATGAACTATATTCATTCCCCCATTATGTATGCATGTTTGGTAAATTTAAGTATATTGAAAACCATTTTCCTTTCAATTGTAACTATGTTGTTGTGTATATGGACATGAACCGATATCATGCCCCTTGAACTTATATGCCAAATTTGAGAACATGTATCCCAGATTTATATGAATGTGAAAATTTTAAATTATGTTCCTATAAATTTTTATGCATATACCCATTTATATGTACTTAAGTGTGTATGAATCTGTGTTCAAGTGTCTGTAAAGTGAATGTATATGCATAACATATGCCCCTATACTATGTATCAATGTGTCAATATCTATCATGTATTTGAAACTATCTGATATTTGAACCATATAAATATCTGATACTTATGAAACTTGTATTATAATTTGTTCCTACTTATTGAGGCTTATGTCTCTAATACAAGCCCAATGTAATGCCCCCATTTTGAGATGAGGGATGTATCATATAAGTCATTCACCTCAAAATAAGAATGAATTGTACCATGTCATGCATAAAAATAACATCATGTAAATCATATGACCATGTGGAGAGTATGTCATCATATTAATTTATGTAGTAATCAAGGCATGTGTGTAACATATGGAAGGCAAGGCATGTAAGTGTCATGTCTAGATAAGTATATTAATGAAGCATGTAAGATAAGTATCTCTAAATAAAAATTCATAGCAACAATGCATGATATAAATCATATAACCCAATAATTTCATAAATCTCATCAAACACAAGTGTTAATTGTCACACATAGGATAAAAGGGCCACATACAAAGGACATAATATGTCATAATAATCAAGGCAAAAAACCACAAGCAAGATTTCATAAAAAATGGCACAAACAAGGGAAATATATTGATGTCACATCAAGAAATCCCAAGGGTTACACACAATAGGCACACACAAATTAATCTATCAAATAAAAGAGTAATAAAATTAATGGAGCATAAAATAAGGGACTAGCATACACCATACATATGTATTAATGTCATATCATAATAAAATGGCATATAATGTGTCACTATGTAAAAAATGAGTAACTATTAAGGCATGTGTAAGTAATATAGGTAGATTAACATGGTAAAAAGGTCATGGAAAGATATAATCTACAATAGTAAAACATGTGTAATAAGATTACCCTAATGTGGCTATTGGGTATAGGGAAAACCAACATTTGTATGTCCACATGTACCCTATATGTCTTACATAGTACCTAGTTATCATGAAATCCATGTGTGTATGTAGATATTATGCCATATACCAAACATGTGATAAATAACATATGTAAAAATTTAAATTAGACATCATGTCATGATCAATTCCTAATTTTCATTTTTTTTAAATATTTGAATGTTTTTTCATTTTTTGCTTATTTGATTTATTTGATATTTTTGGAATATTTTAAATTCAGAAAAAATAAAAAATGATGCAATCAATGGGAGGACCTGGGTAAGTTACTATATCAAGTGGTGGAGGGATACCCTATCATGTATGGGATGTATCAATTAGGGATGGGTTGAAATATTATATAGATTCATGAGGTGTACCTTGTATATCATGATCAATGCTCATAGAGGTCAAGGTATGATGAATGGCTCAAAAGGTTGAAGACTGTATGGTATTCATTGTGCAATAGAGGGTGTATTATTGCTTGTGTTTTTTGTGGAAAAGGTTAAAATATCTTTGGTGGTAACTAAGTATAAGTTGTATAATATGTTTCCTTATGTGGTCTCTAAGTAATTATCTGACATACTTTATGTGAAACAACTGGTTGTATAGATGGGTCATGTATATGTGTAATAATTGACCCTGTATGTTTAGATTGAATACGTGTACCATTCATATTTTAATAATGATATCGAATATGTGTCTCAACCAATATTAGTGGTGGTTAGGGTGGGGAAGGAGATATAAATGTTTTAATGGGATACTCATACTATAATCTTATAAGTATAACCACTATTTTGCATTATATGTATTTTAGGCATCAATGTACTCTTGATGAAATTGCATGAAGTCTTTGGATCGATGGGAATAATAACATGTTAAAAATCCCATTAATTTATAGTAATATTAATTATGTAGCTAATTTGGTGGATCCTACCTGAATAGGTAGTGTTATGTTTTGTCCTTGATGCTCAACAATGATTTACCCACCCACTTGGTAATAAGAAGTTATTGTAATCTTATGAAGTAAATTATTGTCTTTTTTTTGGAATAAATTTAATTCTTTTCTATTATTGTTGTGAGATATTGTTAACTTGAACTTTATTTTTACCTATATATTATTTATTCAATTTTTATATTCATATTTGTTTAGAAGGAGATGTAACTATGTTTGTATTGTATTGTGCATTATCTTTTATAGATTTGACTTAACTAGGTTATTTTATAGTTAGATCTCTAATGACCATTGGTTCCATAGTATAATATCCTAGGATATATAGACCATAGTATAATGTACACTAGAAGAATAAATTCTTCTAAAAACATCATTTGTAGAAGTCTGATGAACCATTACTTTTTTTACAGGAACACCCTATGAAATTTTAGTATTCATCAAATGGGTAGTAGAAGTAGATGGAGAAGGGGATCTTGTTGACTGAGCATCAACTTTTCCAAATGTAATAACCCTTTTATCTACAAGTTTTTAATATTTTGTCATAAGCATAAAAATCATTATCCTAATTTCCATTAATACCATGATAAAAAAAATGGTTTGCCTTTGACTTTCTTGAGATGGTTAGGAGGATGATAATAGATAAGAGGCAACGTAATTATCTTCTTCTCAAACAATGTTTGTATAATATCATTGATCGATCTCTGAAACTATCAAATCTAAGTAGTTGTATATTATTCAAAGTAGGTTTATTCATTTTGGGTATCATTTTTTAAACTATTCCTTCCCTTTATTAATAGCCTTAACTTGAATTTATTTGATTTAAATATTTATCTTAGAGGGTTGGATATTTTCATTAGCTTTCTTGTGTAGAACTTCTTCTTGTAGATTAATGTATTCATGTGCTTTATTTGGATTTGTCTTAGGTATCAAATTCTATTATAGTATAAGAGTCTTATAAAAAATAACTTGAAATGAGTCATAATTTTCATAAAACAAATCCACTTTTAGAGGATAAATGAGGCCTCCAAAAATATGTATTATTATATTTCCAAATCTATTGGTTGATATATCAATTATTTCTTAAAAGTCCTAAATCATAGAATGTAATCACAAACTGGCTCTAATTTTCCTTGATGAAAAGAAGGTAAGCATTCATATGTAGCTCTTGGTCCCTCATTTCTAATGTATCACATTAAAAATGTCTCTTCTAACTCAAGATTTGAGTGTAAGGACCCACTAGGAAAAGCATGAAACTAATCCAAAGTTTTGTAGTTTAAAAGTTTTGGAAATACTTTTTTTTAAATATGACTACCATAATATCTATCCATACAAGTCTTGAAATATCTAAGATATAGATAAGGATCACTACTTTCATCAAACCTATGGAATGTAGGCATGATGAAGTTATAGGGTAATGGGGAATTTATAATACTATGTATAATTAGGTTTCCATATATGGCATTAAAATCAATACAAGTGTGATAATATTTGATATCTAGGGTTTGGTGATCTATTTTATGTTTCAAGTCACCCACAACATGCATAAAAGAAATGAATTCCTATGAAGGTGTGTTAATATCTTAAGAGGTTCATTCAATGGTTAGATCTTATTATTGTAAATTGCCAAATGTACACTATTATGAATGGGTGAAGGAGGTATAGACAATAATTTTGTATACTATGCATGGTTTGATTGTTAGGTTGTGGAGCTAAAAGCTTCAACTATGCAGACGAAGAAGAGATTACTGAAGTTCCATAAGTACCAGCATCGGCAGTATGACCAACGTCGGTCAAGATGAATGCAAAAGGCAACCGGCATTGGTAGGAAGTCGGCTGATGTCGGTCAACACCAGTTAGATAGGGACCGACGTCGGTCGCCTGTGCGTTCTAGAACTATTCGTTGCATGAACAGTTAGTTTGTTGAACTGAGTGTTTGCATGTAAAGGCTATTTCGAGTCTTGAGTTGCATTTTTATTATTAGTAAAATAAGAGTCTAAGTTATTGTTTAAGTCTGGGATCTATTTATAGACCCATTGGCATGTATTGTAATTATGAGCTAGAAAGGAAGGCAAGGAAGATCATTCCATTGTAAGATCATTGAGTTGCAGGTTGTTGCAAGCTCATAGGAGATCTACATGTGTAAGTATGGTCTATTGAATTGTAGGTTGCAGGTTCATGGGAGATCTACTTGAAGTACTTTAGAGTGCTTGGTGTATTGGCAGGGTTATTACTGACTGGTTGGAGAGGTGAACACCAATTATGTGTGTGAGTTGTGTGTTGGGACCATTTTTGGTAGGAGAGTGTTTTGAAGAAGAATTACTATACACTTGAGGTGTGGCAAGCCTCTGTAAGGTGGAAGAGTGTGGCGTCTCTTTATTGTATTCTTTTCTGTATGAGTATTAATACAAGATTGTATATTATCTCTCATATTCTATGTTATTTGTGAATTCTAGTTACTTGTACTTCTGGATATTTATGCATGTTTAATTGCTTATATTTGGTAATCATATTGTGCTCTTTCTGAGGAGCAAGATCCTAACAAGCAGGATCAGAACATGTTGTGTTTGTTCTTAGATTCCCTGTCAACTGGTATCAGAGCTTTTGGTTGGGATACTAATAGGTTGGATTAGATCTGGTTAGTGTGTGTTGATTACAGGTTACTCACAGGGGTTTCTGTTTGAGTGGGAGTAGAGCAATGGCAGAAGACAGTAAGCTATGAATGGAGAAGTTTAATGGTAGGAGATCTAAGTCCAGGTATGGCAGAATAACCTACTGGAAATATGGAAAGCAAGGGCACTTAAAGAGAGATTGTAGGTCAGGTGAAGATCAGCATGAAGGACATGAAGAAGAAGCAGATGTTGTAGAGTTTGTTGCATAGGATGCTTTGGTATGTTCTTTGGATAAAGTAGAATCTTGGGTTTTAGATTCTGGTGCCTCTTTTCATACATCCCCAAATAGGGAATTTTTTCATGAGTATGTCCAGGGTGACTTTGGAGAAATTTGTTTAGGGGATGGTAAGCCTTGTTAGATTGTTGGCAAAGGGAAAGTGAAGCTAAAATTGCAGACAGGTAACACATGGGTGTTGAAGGAGGTCATGCATGTCCCAGTTTTGAAGCAGAATTTGATTTCTATAAGAAGTTTGGGTGATGAGGGTTGCACAGTAACTCTCACAGTGGACTCTTGAAGGGTTACCAAGGGTGCACTTGTTGTAGTAAGAGGTAAGAAAGTAGGTATGCTTTATCTATCTACTTGTATTACTGATTCTCTTTCTAGGTTATCTACTTCAGCTATAGATTTGAAGATGTGGCTTAATAGGCTCGGTCACATGAATAAGAAGGAGATGCATGTTCTTGAGTCAAAGGGTATGCTTTCAGATTTGAAGAGCATAGATCGAGATTTCTATATGCAGAAGAAGAAGGTGATGTTTCTTGAGGAATCCAATGTTAGTGACAAGAGCAAGAAAGCCTTGGTTTTCAAGGAGAAGGTGATGGATAGAGTTTAATACAAGGGGCAAAAGAATTCTGAGTAGAGCAAGGTTGATTTGGACAAGGGTTTGATCCAAAAGGAGCTCATGGGTAGAAGTCATTTCTCACAAGCAAAACATAGAGACCAACGTCAGCTAGAAAACTAGCATCAGCGTCTAGACAGGGACCAATGTCAGCTATGTGTAGACCAACATCGGTGACTCAAGGACAAATAAACACCGGTGTGAGTTAGGGGAACTGATGTTGGTGATGAGGCAGTCGCATGGAACTGACGTTGGTCAGGTGCAAACTGAGATGTGACCGGCATCGGTCACTGAGATGAATTTTGGGTGGACAATAAGTTGTCAAGGAGTCTCAAGCACCCATATGGAGGACTTAAAGGGTAAGTAAGCCTCAAATTCATCATTTCCCTTCTTTACACTACTTGTTTCTCACTTATGGTAAAGAACCAGGAAGTTATTAAAAAAGCAGAGCAGGTAGATCTAGGAAACAGTGGGAGCTAGGCATGGATGAGGATTGTGAGTCCTTGGAGGAGAACCAAATAGGAGTTTTGGGTGGAGTTGCCAGTTAGAAGGAAGCACTGAGAGACAAATGGATGTTCAAGATGAAGAAGAGCAGAAATGGGTACATGAGATGGAAGGCCTGGGTATATGGTCTTATATAAGCTATAGGGAAATGGAGGTTTGATCATTGTGTTTCTCTTTACCAAGTTGGATAATATTAGCTACATTATCCTATTACTGTATGATGTGCTTGTTGCAAGGTTACATATATAGGGAGTTGTTGAACTAAAGGTAAAGCTAGTTTAGAGGTGTGTCATGAGGAATCTGGGAGCAACAAGGTTCTTTGGCATGAGTGTGTTCTAGGGACATGGAAGGTCACAGGTTAACTTTGTTTCAAGATGATTGTGTGAGACCGGTTAGCACACTGATGGTTAGATAGTTCACAGAACAGTGTCTTGATTCACATAATGAGGTTAAGTGCATGGTATGTACTAGACCTGAGTTTTCCCAAGCAGTGGGAGTTGTCACAAGTTTGGAGCCAATCTAGGAAAGAAGCATTGGAGGGCATTTCAGTGGTTTCTTAGAGGGACCAGCAGTAGGTGCACATGCTATGTAGGGTCAATTTATTTTCTACATGGTTTGTAGATGTGGATGTGGTGGGTGATTTGGATGACAGGTGTTGCACCACAAGATTTGTGGTGGTTGGCTTCAAGAGTGATCTTGAAGAGGGATACAAAGCCAAGGGAACAAACTATATAAAGTATAGGTATAGGTATAGTTGCAACTATTTATCTCCAAGTGGGAGATTGTTAGGTTATGGAGCTAAAAGCTTTAACTATGCAGACAAAGAGGAGGTTTTTGAAGTTCCATAAGTACCGGCATCGACAGTATGACCGACATCGGTCAAGATGAATGCAGAAGGAAACTGGCATCGACAGGGAGTCAGCTAACGTCAATCAGCACCAGTTAGATAGGGACCGACGTCGATCACCTGTGTGTTCTAGAACTGTTCATTGCATGAACAGTTAGTTTGTTGAACTGAGTGTTTACATGTAAAGGCTATTTTGAGTCTTGAGTTGTGTGTCTATTATTAGTAAACTAAGAGTCTAAGTTATTGTTTAAGTCTGGGATCTATTTATAGACCCATTGGCATGTATTGTAATTATGAGCTAGAAAGGAAGGCAAGGAAGATCCTTCCATTGTAAGATCATTGAGTTGCAGGTTGTTGCAAGCTCATAGGAGATCTACATGTGTAAGTATGGTCTATTGAATTGTAGGTTGCAGGTTCATGGGAGATCTACTTGAAGTAATTTAGAGTGCTTGGTGTACTGGCAGGGTTATTACTGACTGGTTGGAGAGGTGAACACCAATTCTTGGTGTGAGTTGTGTGTTGGGACCATTTTTGGTAGGAGAGTGTTTTGAAGAAGAATTACTGTACACTTGAGGTGTGGCAAGCCTCTGTAAGGTGGAAGAGTGTGGCATCTCTTTATTGTATTCTTTTCTATATGAGTATTAATATAATATTGTATATTGTCTCTCATATTATGTGTTATTTGTGAATTCTAGTTACTTGTACTTATGGATATTTCCGCATGTTTAATTTCTTGTATTTGGTAATCATATTATGCTCTTTCCGAGGAGCAAGATCCTAACAAGTGGGATCAGAACACATTGTGTTTGTTCTTGGATTCCCCGACATTGATAAAGGTCATCACACTCATGTATAACACCATCTTCCATAGATTCACATTTTTAAGATGTGTCATTTCATATTATTACATCATCATCACACTTTATCGCAATAAATTATTCATTTAGAGGGATATTTTGACATTATATTTCAAAAGAAGATAAAGAATCATCATATATATTTGTATCATTTAGAATTTTTAAAGGGGTGGCAATATTTTTCCATTCCTCACATTTATTTCCATTTCTAGAGAAAATAATTTATTTCAAATTCATTTGGAACTTCTAGAGAGAGAAAATGGATTTCAATTTATTCACATACATTTACCATTTATAAAAGAGAGATAAGTAATTTCACTTTCTTCACATCCATTTGCCATTTCTAAAAAGGTAGAAGGAATTTCATTTTATTTACATCCATTTGCCATTTCTAAAGAAAGAAAGGGAATTTCAATTTCTTCACAATCATTTGACATTTCTAAAGAAAGAGATGGAATTTAACATTCATCACATTCCTTTGACATTTATATGTAAGGCTTATTCCTTTGAATTTTATGTTGATTTATGACATGAAATACAATTGCAATTTTTAAAGATAAACATGGTGTATTAAGAAGGGCATCTTCATTTATTAGTTCATAAGGTATGCTAGAAACATGCATATGTTCACTAGTATCTTTATTATATTATTCTATTGTATGATTTTAATAAGGAATAGAGGAATTATGATAATAAGGTTCTCTTATTTATTCATTAGCAAATCCATTTTCTTGCTTACTGAAATCTTCACTATCATACCAAACCTCTTATTTTTCATCATTAGAATTATAGTCATTGTTATAATCATAATCATGACAAGTATATTCTTAATCTAGTTAATTAGCACCATTAATGATACATTTTTGGTTATTTTCCCATAATTATCATACATGTAAGGGATGTAGTTTATATAAAATAATAAGTCCATAGGATGATGGTCAATAGGGGTTTTTGATTGATTATTCTTTTTTTATTTATTAGGCCTTAAACAAGATATTGAAAAATTATCAAGGCTTAATCCAAATAAGTAAAAAAGCATGGAGGCAATAAATAACCAACCTTTCTAATACAACCATGAGGAAGTCTTATAATATTGTTTTTATAATAATCAGTATATAGACAAAACAGAAAAATTAATTTAAAAATAAGTATACAGTGTTTTGATTGCACAACATGCCCCATTTCTAGTCCAAAAATAAGGACCCTCTTTTACTTTGGAGTCTAGTCTTATACCTTTTATAAGTTCATTGTGGTTGCTTTTTCAAATTATCTTTCTTGGGGATGCCCATTCCACCATATGTGAAGATTGAAACCTAAATGTGCTTTATTGTTTAATCCAAGCTTGTATAATAATAATTTTTCATCGTAAATACTTGGCATAGAAACCACATCTTGATTACTTTTAGTTTAAATACTAGCTTTGAATAGATTTAGTAAGTCTTAGTCTATTTGTTTGCCTATGTTTTGTTCAACATTTTACAGCTTCCTTTCAAACTATTTTGCCTTAGGTTTGTGCAAATTATCTAACTACTTTAGGGTTTTTATTACTCCTTTTCCCAAGCAATTTTATCCATTTAAATTCCCATTTTGATCTAGATGACTAAGTATTGATATAATTTTATTTTATTACTAGGTTATCTCATTAAAATAGATCAGATTATCATTGGAATCGAGCAAAATAGCTATGTCTACACATAGTTTTCATTTTATACTTAGTCAATTTCTCATCTTTTGCCTTAGTTATTTTCATTCAAATTTCCTAACCATTGGTTTTTAAATAAAAGTTGATGGCTGAGCCTTTCTTTGTGTTCACGTAGGTGTTTTACCTTGGTCCCGAATAATTTATTATGCCACTTGGTGACTTCTTGCATCTCTTGATAGTCCTAGACTCATTCCAAAATGCCTTTTGACACTTAGTATTTTTTTTTTAAGTTTTACAAAAGTCTAGAAATATAGAATCTCAGATCTATTAAAATTATGGAAGAGTGAAAGCCTAGAACCATTATATCCCAAAATCTCAAAGGGAAAAAATGATTAAAAATCAAGAACTCAGACCATTATATATTCATAAATTGACTAAGTGTGGAAGGGGAACCCAAAGGGAAGTTTGACTAAGTGCCTAAGTTTGTCCTAATGCTTTTATTAATCCATGTAGTGACATGTTAGTCTCTTAGGTGTCCCAAACCCATTCAAAAGGCTTCTCAAAGACTTAGTCAAATTTTTATGAAGTTGTTGGATAAGGCAATGACATCAACAACACTTCAGGTTAGTAGCTAAATGGGATGATGTCATGTGGCATAATCCTACTACTTTATTATGCCAGAGATGTTTGTACTATTACAATGCCTCTAGGCTAGTGAGTTAGTGAGATGATGCCACATGGCATCATCCACTACTCTATCATCTGAGATATGTTCATACAAAGTGTGGAGCCTCTAGCCAAGGGGGTGAGCGAGATGATGTTGCATGGTTAAATCCCACTACATTATAGCCCTAGGGTGGCTCATGTAGGCCCAAAGATAATGTTAGATCCTCAGGGAAGAATGTGAGTGAGATGATGTTACGTGGTGAAATCTTGATACATCATAGCTTGGAGTAATTTGTGTAAGCCACATAGTTTGTCAGAGTCCATGAAAATGAGATTGCGACACAAGGTGAAATATCACCTCACAATGAAAAGAACAATTAGTATGTGCATAAATACCCAATATATAAAATGAAAAAGTGAGAAGAGGTCATGTGGCTAGATAATATCAAAATCAAACACTAAAGCTAAAAATTATAGGTACCAACAAGTTTCCAAGTGGTAAAATGGGACCCACAAAAGCAAATCCAATTGTGGAACAAAGGAAAATAAAGGAGAATCCACATGGTAAGGACCTCATCATAACTAAGGACACATTAACTATGTAACAAGAAAATTATGAGTGTAAATTAGATAGCCCATCTAGCCATCAAAACCATCAAGAGGCATGGATCTAACTACACAAGACATGGACAACTAGTTATCCCAATGCAATCTCAACCAAATTCCCCATTGGCATTCTTTCTTGATTTGGTCTGGCATGGTCCCTAATATTTTCATGATGCAATAGAGTGGAACTCACCCCCAATGGATCATGAGTGGGCATGCCATATTGATGATCGCTACAACTATCACCATGAAAGGGTGAATTTGAATTAGAACTTCATTTCAAAATCCTCAATCCTATATTCTTATTTAAGTTTAGGTCTTGTTCCATAATAAGGGCTATCTATTTGTGGATTATAAAAGGAGATATATAGTCCCAAATATTTTCTTATTTTCTTAGGATAATTTCTTCAATTTTCTTGCTTTAGCTTATTGTTACATAGTTGTTTCCTTAGTCTTTGATGATTATATGAATTTCAAGATATTGATAATCAAGAAAAGGAAAATTCTAATTACTAGAATATTTTTAAGTTTTTAAGGTCATTCTTTGTGCATTTTTATGGTAGTGATGCCCTTCCTTCTTATAGATGCTTTCCCTCCCAGACTATTATACCATATTTAGTTGGATTTGTGCTAAGTCTGGCTCAACTAAAGATTAGCCTTCTAGTATTCATTCAATCAGATAATTCTAGGTTAATTTATGTTTATAGCAGGTGATTTATCTCTTTGAATTTAATCTTTTACTCTTTATTTATAACTATATTAACCTAGGGATATAAAAATCTTAATTGAATGGTTTAACTTTATTATTTTATACTTGTATTAAAATTTTATCATTGTTATTACATTATTTTATTCTTGGACATGATAAACTAATGAAGGAAGTCATCTTGTGAAAGAAGATAAATATTGGAAGCATAACCTCTATTGAATACCTTAGTCAGAGTTAATTCTTTTATTTCAAATCTTTAAATCAGACCCCTTACATGGAATAGTTCACATTAGCCAACTAAGTGAATGATATCATACTAATACCTAGTAAGTTTAGACCTTGGGGAGGTAAATTTTTCATGGGATATCCCTCATTTTAGGAGAGTCTAGGTATTAACAACCCCTTTGTCTAATTTTTGGTTTCATGTCAAAATGCACATCAACATGTTTTGGTGCTAAAAAGAGGGCCTAAACCATGATTTGAATTCATTAGGTGAAAACTTAAGCTAAGGCATTTCAGAACCCTTCTATCCCACTAATCTAAATCTTATCTTAAGATGGAGGTTATAAGTATTAATACCTAATTAAAGTCTAATAAGGATAACTTGGAGATATTGGAACTCCTAATCATAGAATACAAAACCAAGAGTTAACGAAGGGAAAGGAAAATTCAAACCTATCTAGTTAGCTAGAAGTTCACCAATAGTTATGTCTCCCCCTTTTGTTAATCCCTTGATAATCCCTTAACCTTTACCAATGGCTAGCATGGCCTGGCTTGGATAAGGAGGTTATTATCTTATGGTTGTCCTAGGTATGTCTTATGATTTGCCCAAAAAAATAAACAAGTTTTGTCCCAAGTTCATAATGGGATGTATCCCAAAAATACAAGAACATATTCAAGCCTTTAAAGACACCTTAATAAAAACTAGGTCCAACATAAGGATGTTACCTGTAGGTTTTTTCCCTACTTCTTAAGGGAAACAATGTATGTTTGGTATCTTGGATTACCCATTGGGTCTATTACTACTTGGGATGAGTTAGAAACTATATTTATAAACTATTTCAGCCTCCCTATTGACCTTACAATCCTATATCATCAATTTATAGCTACCAAGAGGGAACAAAATGAACTTATGAGTGTTTAACACTCAATTATACAAACTATATCAATGTTTAAAATACCCCTACACTAATACTAAAGTAATTAGTATACAAACCTACCTTAGATATCTAGATTCAATGACTTATATGTTCCTTAGGAAAACCCAAACAACTCTAACATCACTATTATTAGCACATAATGAATATGTTAGCATAGAATAATAGATGGTTCTATAAGTCTATGGATTTGGTCATTTACCATTGTTAGGTTAACCAAGTATATATAATTAGATACCCATGATTAAACAAGCATTGGAATAACATACACCTCTAATGAATCATATCCCATGAACCCTATATGTACATCCAAGTCTAGTTTATAATTTTAATATAATACACTATCATCCTAATGGTCTACCTTTCATGCATCCCAATCATGTGGTTCCCTAGTCAAAAAACTAGGAATTACTCCAAATGGAATACAATCTCTTTAATTTTATGCCTACCACTAGTGGGTATGTCATGTCTAGTAGCACTTAATAAGCACTTACATCCTACTTGAATCCCCAAGACTATGCTAGTAATGTTCATAACCATGCACCTATCACTAGCATACAACCTCAAATGGCCAACCAACCTTGTGATAACATAGATATTAAAGTGAGCAATATGAAATAGTTTTTCTAGAATTTATTTAATGATGTGACTAACTTTCATAAGCAGGGACCTAAAAATTCCAATTAGAACAATAATAACCAGTCTCTGTGTATAAATTTCAATTTCTAAAGACCTAATCGACAATGGAATTCCTAGACTAATAATGGATATGTGCCCAATCCTATGGATGGTGGAAACCAAAATAACAACGCTCCATATTCTATGAATTTCATAGACCTAGCCTTAAAAAATTGATGCAACTTACACAATACCATAGACCATGAAAAAATCAACTACACAAAATTCAAGTTGCCTCGAACATATTCCAAAAAGAGGTAGATAATATGGAGATCATGCCTACTCTTGATGATAATCAAAACCAAGAATGAGGGAACCAAAACATAGCCTTTGTATTAGACATGAATTTCTATTTGAAGATGAGAATGAGCTCGAGGACAACTTAGAAGAGGTCCATGCCTTTAGATAGTTCCAAAAAGGGAATAATTACCAATTGATAAGTAAACCAACCCATTAAACACCTCTATTCCCCCAAATAATAATCAGGTTTCACCTGATGTTAATTTAGGTAATAATCCTCCTCCACCCAAAGGACCTCTAACCTCTTATCCATACAAAAATCTTACTGCATATACTCCAGATAATAATCAACTAGAGAAGACCAAACATAGTTATGATATAGTTGAATATCTTAAGAAAACTAAAGCCAATATAAATATGTTTGAGTTGCTTTAAATTTATAATCAAAGGTAATCATTTTTATAAGATTTGTGTTGTAGTAAAGGGAAATAATCCACTAATGTTTATCATGCAATATTTCTCTCTACAAGGAGATGACTGAAACTCCTTTCCTCTTAATAAGTAGGATATTTGGAAAAAAATTATATAACCATTTGGTTGATTTAGGTACTTTAGGGAATGTCATACCTTATGACATCTACTATAAGTTGGGCCTAACACCTACAAAGTTAAACCAAAAGGTTATCCAACTAGATAAAACAAAGGTAAAAGTAGTTGGGGAGTTGAATAATGACCACATGCAATTGGATTTTGATCTAAGGATTCAACAATTCATCGGCATCTAAGTGGTGGATATCCCATATTCTTATGGAATTATACTAAGTTGAGCCTAGTCAAGGACTTTGAATGGATATGTGACAATTGATTTCAACCATATGTGGCTTCTTTGGCATGGTTTTCCCAACCAAATCATGATATAATGAGAACCCAATGTGTTTTAATATGATCACTAAGTAAAATAAAACAAATGAGATCCTTTATGAGGAATCTATAATGAGAGTGTATTTTATAAACAAAGATGAAGGAACACACAATTCCTATTTTATTAACATGTTTAGTGTGTATTAGATCCCAAAGATAGAAGAGTTGGATCTACTGGATGAAGAATACTTTTGTGACATTCCTGAGTTAGTATCCTTTTTAGATATTACTCACATATGAAATCCTAGAAAATGATGAATCAAAAAAAGTGGATAACATTTGTGTTCTTCACAAGTAAATCAAAGAAACAACATAACTAGGGATGATGGTTTAAAGGTGATTATTCATTAGGAGGTAAATGTGGTGGTAACACTACCCATACCAAAGACACCAGTCCTAACAACACAATTAAACTTATGGATATTGAAATTTGATGGTTCAAAGTCTAGAAAAAGATGTGGTGCTAGTATGGAAATGATTAATCCAAGAGGAAATTAGTATTTAATGGCCTACCATCTGCAATTAATTTACACTAATAATGTGGTTGAATATGAAACATTAGTCCATGGTCCTATTTTCCCTTGGCAAGAAAGTAAATAATATCAAAGTATTGGGTGACTGTGAATTGGTAGTTAGATAGGTGAGAAGCCAATATTTTTGCAATGATAAATGCTTATCTAGGTATCACAATAGAGTCTAGAACCTGATCAAAGACTTTGATACCTTTAGAATTAAAATTTTCCCTAGATAAAATAATTATATAGCAGATGCATTGGCCACTACCATGAGTACCTTGGAATCCATTTCCCATTTGACAATTAGAAGGCTCTTAGTAGAGCTAATCTCTACCCATTCAGTCCTAAATAACATTAATAATATCCAAGTCTTTAATGATGACCAACATATACTAGAAGTCATTACCAATGCTAAAGTGTTTGTAAATAAAATCATTGATGAGGATGGTTAAGAAGACTTTGAATTAGATGGATATGAGATGATGAACCTAAAAATAAATAGCATACCCAAAGGAATGATCTCACTTGAAATATTATTCAATATAGACTATTGGGAGAATGAGAAGAAGTCCACCCATGTTAAAGGTATGTGGCATGATCAGTGAAACCTAGGTGGTAAAAATGAAGTGAAGAATGTGCTTTTAGGTAGCACTTTTACTTTAGAAGACAAACAAGATTTTGACCAAACTCTCAAAGAATTTAGCGATGTGATTGCATGTAATGAAATTTATTCATAATTAAAGTAATAAATCATAATATATCTGAAATATAATAGAATATATGATAATCCACTTTAAGCGGGCAACCCCCAAATCCTTATAATAATATATAACTCACATATATCCTACTTTGAGTGAGTCACACTCATACCTATATATAAAATGAATGGGGAGAGTTACACCCATTCATCCCACCCTTACATATCAATAAGTTATCCTAAATTAATAATTAACTAATGAATTAAAATATAAATTAAGAGTGTGTCATAGGTTAAGGGCTTAGCAAGCCCCTACACTTTAAAAAAACATTTCCCTCAATGTTAAACAACTCTAGATGGTGTTGCATAAATGTAACTAGAATCAAAGATGTGTATTGCTTCATGGTCATCACATTTGGTCACATCAACTTCAACATCAATGGACCTATCAATGTAGAATAATTTCCTCTCAACACATGCATGACCTTTGTAGACACCGCAAACGTGTCTGCACCTTGGTTCTCCCCCTTGTCCACCTCAAACCCCTATCCTAACCCTTGGCCTCCATTTGATTAAAATAACTTAAATATTTTAATCAAGTGGCCCCCTTTCCACCCTACCCTTGCCACCTTGGATCCTCCCTTGAATCCCTCCACCTTCCCCCTAGCATTTATTATGCCAAATCTCTTCATTATCTTCCCCCCCACGCCCATTTAAGCGTCCTCATGACCGTTCTTTCCACAACCCCTCGCCCGACGGCGTGCAAGAATGGGCAGAGGCTATTTTTAGCCTCTATCCCCATTCTGCCACCACCGACGTCGGTGACCCTTCGGCCAACGTCGGCGAAACTGCCGGCGTCGGTAGCCTTCATTAGACCTTTCTGCATCTGTTGCACCACTGGACCCTTGAGCACGCAAACAAAACTCTCTTGGCGTTTTGGCATTCATCTCTCCTCCGTCTGGACCTCGTGCAACAGCAGCAACAGGGGTAAAGGCTCTGGATCAGGGTTTTTCTACTTGACAAGTCTTCCGTGGCTCCAACAACAGCTCCTCCTCTTTTCATTCGGCAAACAAAAAGGTAAGCACAGTCTGGTGTTCCATTTTATTTCATTTCTTTAGTTTAGTTATCTATTCTATCTATTGTCTGCTACTCCCTCTGTTCTTCCCCTTGAGAGGCTGCAAAAGCCTTCTCAAGTCCTGTCCTCTGTGTATCTTCCTCTTCCCTGTCCCTCTTTTAATCCAATCCCAGACAACTTCCTCATCCCCCTGTCAAACAAAGACCTTGCACCAGGCCCCCAACCAGAACTAGACCATTCCCCAGTCCATCCAAATTCGTCCCCCAACTCTGTCTCGACCCCGTTCACAAACCAGACCCGGCCACAGACTAGAAAGCAACCCAGACCCGACTACAGGC
Source organism: Torreya grandis (assembly GCA_037957365.1). Lineage (NCBI taxonomy): Eukaryota > Viridiplantae > Streptophyta > Pinopsida > Cupressales > Taxaceae > Torreya > Torreya grandis. The sequence goes on along the minus strand of JARHVA010001294.1, from coordinate 331,668 downwards.
CATAACCCCGACCGACGTCGGCCACTTCCCCAACCAACGTCGGAAGAATAACCGACGTCGGCAGATCAGCTAACCGACGCCGGCAAAATTTCTGACCTCGGCGACTGTCGTCAACCCAACAACTCCTTCAGGTAATCATTTTGTCTTTTCTTTCCTTTTTAATTTCTTTGTCACTTCTGTATTCTGGCATTCTATATTTACTCAATCTCTTATCTGTCTGTTATCAGTGGGTTGACCTCCCTTGAGGAAGTTTTCACACTTCCGGGAACAAGCTTTTGCTTGGCAACCCACCGCCTATCCATCTAACATTTTCTTGTCCAAGTTTCCTTTTTTCTTGCAGGTGTCATTCCTCCACAGCCAAAGAGGAGTGCTCACAAGCGTCTGGATTTATAGTGCATGATCTTTATCCAGGTACTTCACATGCCTTGTCCATTTATCTTCTCTTAGTTTCTTCTTTCTCTTAAATCTGAAAAGTGAATTAGCGGTAGAAACATTTTTGGCACGCCCGGTGGGACCCTAGGTTCCTCCTGGGTTCCTTTTCCTCTTCATTCATTTAGGAGCATTAGGTTCTCACCTTTTCTCTTCCTTCTTTCCTTCTCAACGACACTATAAGCAGGACTAAAACGAATCTTTCTTCCTTGCATTTCTAGACTAGTCTAAACATCATACTCTCAACCCTTTCTCAAACTTGTCTTCATAACAAATATCACATTTCGACTTGGGCATTAAAACACTTTGCATTCATTTCTACTTGTGCTTGCATTAGTCCACATCTAGTAACTTAAATCCACATATTGAATAAATCGTAGACACTTGATGTTACACTACCAGACCACATGCACTAAAACACACATAAAACTTACCTGAGACAAGGCCCGACTGGGATTTCATCCCCCAGCAGATACCTTACCCGTCCCGGTGACCCTACTTGGATTTCATCACCAAGGGGGAAGCCCACTCCGTTCTCTGGCGGAGGATAAACTCTAGGCGAGGTATATCTTGGCTAAGCGAGACCAGCTAACCACTGGAATCGTGAAGTGAGGGGGGCTTGCTCCTTAGCACCAGGCCACGTACCAGACCCTAACACAGACTTTGAGCACCTAAAACAAGACCCGAAACCAGCTCTAGACTGCTTCTTCTAGGACCTTCTTGATAGCCAATCTCCCCAAACATTCATCTAAGGCATAAGCCACAAATTCTAAAGTTAATTCCTAGGATTTATCGCTTAGGCTTGTCTGTCTTTCTCTGTTTTCCTCTTCTCATCTGTTTGTTTGAGTGAGTGAGGACGCTTTCTTCTTTGTTTTTCCAAGAATCTTCAAACCTTTTGGTTCTCTGGAAAACACAGTCACCAGCATCGGTTCTGCCACCGACGTCAGCTTTCCCATGTTATCGGCATCAGTTATCTGACCGACGTCGGCAACATTTCTTACCGACATCGGTTTTTCAACCGACGTCGGTCTCTGTCACTGTCCTTTTTTTTCAAAACCAGCAACCTAAAACCTATCCCTTCTCTGTCAAAGACTCCATCCTGGTTTTCTGAAACTGAGCAACACAGTTCCTAAAACCTGAACCTTCTTTGCCTTGCATGGTTTTGACTCGTAGGCAAGCCAAGGCTCTTGTCAACCATGCCAGCCGTCAACCACTTCCATCCACCCCATCCATGACCAAGCCTACAATGGAGTTCAACTCGGAGACCGAAAGAACTCCTACCCGTCCAACCCCGCCGCAGACTCTTATTGTCCAAGAAGGGGACCAAGACTTCGAACGATTCTTGGACCTCAACGTCAAGGCCTTGCAACACTATCTCGCGCATAGCCGAACGTGAGACTCCTTGGGAAATCCAATCTGCGGAATGCCAACCTCCCTTGTTGTGACTACGGTTGTATCAACAGCATCCGTAGTTCAACCTTCAGACACCCAAGCCATCGCTTTGGCCACCGACCAGACTTTGACCAATCCTCCAGGTGTGGCTTCTCCCTCTATCATTGGGCCCACTTCCACCAGGGTTCTGACCCCCTGTCAACCTCAACCCGCTCAACCGCTATCCACTCCTTTCCAAAACCTTGTCGTCTCTATTCCACCTACCCTGGCCCCTATCAACACCAGGGTGGCTTCTTACCCCTTGGCCCCCGTTACCACAGTCCAACCTCTCGTGGCAACAATGGGCCCAGCTATGTCTTCTACCCAACCACCTTTAGCCTCCACCTCTGCCCCTGTGATTAGTCATCCGTACATTATACAACTAACTATGTCGCACGCCTCCTCTAGCCTCTTCCAAGCACCCCACAACTTAGGGGGTGCACAACCCGTCAATCCGTCAGCAGACATCATCAAAATGCTGATGGACAAGATGACCAGTCTTGAGACCTCTATTTCTGGCTCGCGCAACGCTCTCTCATATGAGCAGATCTGCAACGATCCCATCCATCCTTCTATCCCAATCAGACCATATCCTAGCCAGTGGGAGCTTCCAAAGTTTTCTCGCTTTCAAAACAAGGAAGACCCACAGCAACACTTGCGGGCATTCAAACATGCCTGCTACCTCATTGGCCATGATGATGCATTACTCTTATGCACGTTTCCTATGTCTCTCTCGAGTGCTGCGCTTGACTGGTATAGCTCCCTTCCTAGCCATTCTCTCTTCTCGTTCACACAATTGGCTCAGCTCTTCCTCGATCACTTTTCCATCAACATAACCAAGAAGGTCTCAATCACGGACCTCTATTCTATTCGGCAATTCGAGGACAAGTCCATAGCTGACTTCGTTGCTCGATGGAGAGGCCTTATCAATCAACTCTCCTTTTCCTTACCCCAGGCTGAGCTTATCGAAATCTTTTCCCAAGCCTGTGCCAGACATATCTCTTCCACCCTGAGGGTTCAAACCTTTCGCACTTTTGACGAGGCCTTCACGATGGCCCGTAAACTTGAGTTACGTGCCATCGAGGAGAATAAAGTCAAGTTGCGGAGTAAGAATCCCAGCTCTAAGACCAATGACTCTTCTTCTGCTAATCCATCATCATCCAATTCTAAATCCAAGGCTTCAGCTAATGCCGTGGTTGTTAGACCTTCATCCTCTTCGACCAACCAGCCTGAGCCATCTACATCTCAGAGCGCTACTCGCCAATTCCAGCAAAGATACATGCAACGACGATATACTCCTCTCGGAGAATCATATGCGTCTGTGTTGGAAAAGCTTGTTAAATAGGGGGCCCTCAATCTCCCTCAAGCCCGACCTCCTCCGCAATTCGATCCCTCACGCGCCATCCCCGCGTGGTATAGGGAGCAAGACTTCTGCAGCTTCCATCGTGTTAAGGGCCATGACACGGAAAACTGCAAGACCTTTAAGAACATAATCCAAGATATGCTTGAGAAGGGGGATCTCATCTTAGACAATCCAAATGCACCTCCTAATCAGGCCATTGACATCTTCAAACAACCTTTCCCTAATCATCCGCCAACTCAGAACAAAGTCCAGACCTTAATTGACGACAATCATGAACACAATATTCGAACGGTCAATACGGTCTCTCCTTTAGTCCCCAATCAACCTCAAGAGGTTAGTCCATCAATCAGTCCATCACATGTGGATGAGCCTCTCTCCCCGGCTAGTTCTCCATTGATCTCTCTCATTTTGGAGGACGCCTCGACCTTACCAGCACCACCGGCCTCACCGTCCTCCTTTCTACGGCCTATGGAGGACCCGACCCTTCCTACTCCTCAGCCGCAAGTGGAGGGCATCATCATCCCTGCCCTTTACCCGCTGGAGGAGCCTCGCTCCTCGGTTTCTTCTCCACCCAGAGAAGAACCTGTCTCCCCTTTGTCTTCATCTAAATCTGTTATGACTTCACCACACCATGTGTCTAAGACCACTACACCCATCTCGTCTTCAACCTCGCAACCATCAACATCTTCTTCTCAGCCATTTTCTCAGTTAGTGGAGAAAATTGAACTTCTCCCTCTGAGAAAAGTGACGCCTCAGGTGTTGTGGGAGCGTCTTAAAACCCTTCAACATATCTGTGCCCTCTCATCACATGCTGCTACTCCTCCTAAGGCAGAATCTCGTCAGACTCTTGACAAAGACCAGACTCTCAAACCTCGACCAAACCCGCCCAAACCAAGACCTGCATCTATCTCGTCTAAACCCATCAAGTCATTTGGCGTTCATCCTGTTTCCACCCTCACTCACCCGCAAGTGAAGGTGGACCTAGGCCAGACCTCGACCAGTAGTAGTCTTCCAACCAAGGCAAAGAAGACTGCCAGACCACAGAAATGAATGCCTCCTTCTCCGTCACCATTGCCATCCATTTTGGGCCCCCATCCTTCGACCTTAGCTAGCATCCTTCCCACTCTGGCCTTCAACCAAAACTCGTTGCCTCCTTTGCTTCCTCTCCCTACCTCCAGTTGTCCCTCTCCCAAAAAGGTGGTATCAATCACCAAGAAAGAGCCATCTCCGTCTGTCACCGCGCCATCAACCCATAAGGTGGTACGGAAACCTCTTCTAACCTCGCCTAAGCAAAAGTCCCCAACCTCGCGCATATCAAATAGCACAGACCCTCTATTGGGCTCATACTCGTTGATATTGCGCTGACTTCTCCAGACTTCTGACATAACCCTTCCCCCCATCAAGCCTTTCCAACCTCTCGGGTCCAAACCCTCCTGGTTCGATGACACAAAAATTTGTTTATATCATCGTACACCAGGACATGACACTGAGACTTGCTGTGCCCTCAAGGCCGTCATCCACCGCCATATGGAGAAGGACACTCTTCTCCTTGAGGACACTCTTGACCAGACCCCGACTCCTCATCCAACCTCTTCAAACACGTCAACATCTCACCAGCAAGACATGACCCCTTCTTCGCCTCCCATTTTCGAAATCAATGCTATCCGTATAACCACTAGGTCGCAAAAGGACAAGGCCAAAGAAAAAGCAGCCATCCCTTGGACCTATCCCTTCGTCAAGCCACCCCTTGCGCCCAAGCCTAAAATTTCTATCCTTGGCACGTCCCAGCCTTCTTCGTCTTCCTCTTCTGGGCTAATTCACGACTCCATGCTGAAGCAGCTTCACCAGACACCTGTGAAGATGTCTCTTTATGACCTTATCCAAACCTCACCTCAGCACTGTCAAGCCCTTATCCAAGCCTTGCAGGCAGTGGAGGTCCAACCTGAGGACCCCCAACCACTCGCTGCCCTCATCCATTCTTTATCTCTTGTTGCCTCCATCACATTCAACAATTCTGAGATTCCCACATCTAACACGGAAGATCAGGACGCCGCCCTCTTCATCACTGCCTATGTTGATCGAACATGCATTAAACGCGTTATGATCGATGGTGGTGCTAGCATCAACATAATCTCTACCCACGCCTTTGATCAGCTGGCTCTTCCCAAGAATTGCGTCTCCAAAACTGACGCGATCTTACGCTCTTTCAACGACACCACCGCCACGACCATTAGCATAGTCATCCTTCACATTCGTGTTGGTCCCTGTATAGTCCCAGAGCTCTTCTATATCATCGAAGGAGAGTTTCAATACAACCTTCTTCTGGGCCGACCTTGGATCCATGCCATGGCCTGTATACCCTCCACCCTGCACCGTTGTGTGAAGTTCGAGCATGACGGGCAAGTCCACACCATTCCCGCTGACCCTTCACCCTTCAAGACTTGCAACACCACCTACTATCCCAACGATGTCCTCATTCCCATCAAGCCATCAACTCTGGCACTGCCTCCATCTGTGGAAGCTTCGACCAGTTCACAATCGGTGGTTGCCCTCACCCCTCCTCTTCAAGCACTGACTAAAGACCCCATGGAAGACATCTTCCAATGACTATCACTTGGGGAATATCGCTTGTTGAACCTCGACATGTTCCAAACTCCGCAAGAGTATGGACGCCTTCACCTTAGTCCTAATTATGACCATCGGATCGGGATGGTCGTGCCTTATGGTCCTCCTCACTTCCAAACCAACTTCGTCTATGGGGGGCTTAATCAAGCTCCTACCAATGGCAATTCCCTCTCTTCACCCCAACCTTTCACATCCGACTTCTCGTTTCTTGGCAACCCCGCCTTTGCACACACTTACCTTCACAGGTGTGCATGGAAGGGTTTTGGTTTCGGACGTTATGAGCAGGGCTCCCATCAGCCCATCGAGCCGCTCAATGATCACGATGCCAAGAAACGGTATGGCCTAGGATATCATGACCCTACTCAGGCTCCTTCTGACATTTGTCCTGAGCCAACCATCGACCAGTCTCTTCCAGACTCGCCCATCTCTCCTTCATCACCTACGGAGTCGGTGGTTTCCATCCCTCCTAGTTTTTTTTTTCCATAAACACCATCCACCTAGAACCCCTGACCTATCAGCTCAATGGGGTGCCCAGGTCTCTCCCTCTCATTTTTCCTAGCATGGTAGAGGATGAGTCGGCAACCATTCACACTGTCCACTGCGTTGACGATGACGCTATCCTTTTCTACATGGGTGCCGATGACTCTTTCATCCAGTGTTTCCTCCCTTTCGAGACCCAAGTTATGTTAAATGAATCCACCATTGACATCAACCTCCCTTCTTCTTCTGATGTTCCTCACATCTTAGAGATTGGCCAATCTTTAGATGCTCAGGAGCAGCTTGACTATGCCCAGTTCCTTTCCAACCATAGCAAGGCCTTTGCCTGGACTTACAGGGACATGCCTGGCATCAACCCCACCATTGCTACCCATAACATTGTCACCAAACCAGAGGCTAAGCCTGTTAGGCAGAAGCTTCGAAAGATGCATCCTCGCGTTGCGCTCCTCGTCAAAGAGGAGCTTCAACACCTTCTTTCTGTCTCCTTCATCCAACCCATCGATTATCCACAGTGGGTCTCTAACATCGTCCCAGTTACTAAAGCAACTGGGGGGATTCGAATCTGCACGAACTATCGCGACCTTAACCTAGCCTGTCCCAAAGACGACTTCCCTCTTCCTAACATTGACCAGTTTGTTGATCTCACGGTCGGCCATGAGATGCTATCTCTCATGGATGGGTTTTCAAGATACAATCAAATCTTGATCGCACCAGAAGACCAGCACAAGACTACCTTTATCACCCCATGGGGGACTTTTTGCTATCGAGTCATGCCTTTCGGCTTGAAAAATGCTGGTGCCACATATCAGCGTGCCATGACTTACATTTTCCACGATCTCCTCCACAAAATCATGGAGGACTATGTGGATGACCTTCTCGGCAAGTCCAAACTTCGCTGCGACCACTTGACCATTCTCACAATCATCTTCTCTCGCCTTCTTCAATACAATGTCTGCCTTAACCCCAAAAAGTGTGTCTTTGGGGTCTTCTCAGGCAAACTTCTCAGCTTCATCGTTTCCTTCCGTGGTATCGAGCTAGATCCCGCCAAGATCTGCGCTATCCTCAAAATGCCACCCCCGACCAATCTCAAGCAGCTTCGCAGTCTATAAGGGAAGCTCCAGTCTATTCGCCGTTTCATCTCACAGCTTTCAGACCGCTGCCAGCCTTTTCATCACCTCCTTAAGAAGGACGTCTCCTTTAAATGGGATGAGGACTGTCAAGAGGCTTTTGAGGCCCTCAAAAGCTATCTGGTTTCTCCACCAGTCCTCATTCCACCTAAGGATGACCAACCCTTCTACCTTTATATCTCTGCCACCAACCATTCGTTAGGTGCCATGATCGCACACCGAGACAAGCATCATCACGAGCAAGCAGTTTATTACATCAGCCAAACACTGGTTGACTATGAAACTTGGTATACTCATACCGAGAAACTCTATTTGGCATTAGTCTTTTCCGCTACCAAGCTCCGCCACTATCTTCTCAACCACAAAACCTTTGTCGTCACTCACACCGACCCTCTCAAGTATATGCACTCCAAGCCATATCAGAATCAACATATGGCTCGGTGGCTCATGCTGCTTGCTGAGTTTGACTTCGAATTCATCCGGCAGAAATCTATCAAGGGGCAAACCATCACTGACCAACTGGCAGATGCCCCTCTTCCCGACAACCAACCTTCCCACTGTGAGTTCCCTGACGAGTCTATCACCACACTTTCCATTGATGACACCGTCTACCAAATGACTATGTTCTTTGACGGCTCCAAATGTCAACTCGGTGGGGGTGCGGGGGTTATCCTCATCCCACTCGAAGGGGAGCCCATGCCTCTATCTTTTAAGCTTGACTTTGATTGTACCAATAATATGGCCGAATACGAGGCCTTAATTTTGGGACTTCAGACTGCCCTCTCCCTCCACATCAAGTCTATCAACATCTTCGGCGACTCGCAGCTCGTCGTTAATCAAGTTAACGGTTCATATCTCTATAAAAATGAAGTTTTACAGAGGTATAAGAATCGTGCTAACCTTCTTTTGGCATCTTTTGACCATTACCTCTTGCAGACTATTCCACGCTCTATGAACAAGTTTGCCGACACCATGGCCTCTCTTACTTCGCATATCTCATCTTCATCATCATCATCCCACCTTTTTGTCACAGTGCATCCCGTACCTTTACCTTCATATATCTCTCCTCATATCGACCATATCAACACTATCAATTCTAGCCCACGAGATTACTGGTATAATCAACTTGTGGACTACTTGTCTCTTTCTGTCACTCCTTCCAACCTCTCTAACAATGCGCGGTGAGCTTTCATCAAGCGCACAGCTCGCTATACCATGCTAGGGGGTCTTCTCTATAAGCGAGGCTTCGACGGCCTCCTTCTTCATTGTCTAACCTCTGCTGAAGCTTCTCATGCCATAAAGCAAGTCCACGATGGGATTTGTGGTGGACACTTTAGTGGAAACTCGGTTGCCAAGCGCATCCTTCGCCTGGGTTATTATTGGCCCACCCTTCATCAAGACTGTAGCGACTATGTTCGGCGTTGCATCAAGTGTCAGCAGCACTCTAACCTGCTTCATCTCCCCAGCCACGCCTTGCAAGTCGCTCAGGATTTTTGGCCTTTCTCTCAGTGGGGCTTGGATCTCATCGGTGAGATCAACCCTCACTCGTCTCTTCGTCATCAGGCCATCATCACTGCCACTGAGTATTTCACCAAGTGGGTGGAAGCCATTCCTCTTGTCTCCACAAAAGCCGACAAGATTGTCGACTTCATAAGCAGCCACATCATCTGTCGTTTCGGTGTCCCTCACAAAATCATCATCAACAACGGCAAGTCCTTCAAAAACAAGACTGTCCAAAAACTATGCGACTCATTTGGCATCAAACTTAGCTTTTCTTCGCCTTACTACCCACAAGCAAATGGGCAGGCTGAGGCGTCCAACAAAATTCTCACCAAAATTCTCATGAAGGTGGTCGACAATACAGGAAGGGATTGGCACATTCATGTTCCCTTCACTTTGTGGGCCTACCGCACCAACATCCAAACCTCTACGGGTGCTACTCCCTTCTCCCTCATGTACAGAACAGAGGCTGTCTTACCTCTCGAAGTGTAGATCCCATCTCTCTGCATCTCCCTGCATGACATTCTCTCCAACGACGACTTTCATCAAGATCGCCTAGCTCAACTTGAGTTACTCGACGAGCGCCATCTTGCTGCCCTTAATCATCTCCATGTCTACCAAAGTCACATAAAGTGGGCCTACGACAAAAATCTGTGAAAACGAGATTTCAACATCGGAGACCTCGTCCTCAAAGAGAATCAGCACGTGACCAATATGGAGCAAAGTAAACGAGGCAAATTCGTCCCCAATTGGCTTGGACCTTTTATCATCACGCACAAGTATGGGTCAGGGACTTATCGTCTGTCTTCCCTCGACGGACGGCCAGAACCTGAGCCTCTTAATGCGCTGCATCTTCGACCATTCTTCTGTTAGTCGAGTACTCATCTACTTGACACGTAATTTGAGCTCGTCCCTTGAGCAATCCTCATCCTCTTAACCCTCATCCCTTTCAACCCTATTCCCCTTTAACAAGTCCTCTATGACCCTTTTATGATACATGGATGCTTTGTCCTAATAAAAAGGGGCATCCTTGAACTTCTACAGCCTTGTCCATGACTCTAAATCAAAAAAATCAAAATCAAGATGTCAAAACATATCCATGGTCACAAAATCAAGTCAAATTCAAAAAGACAGACTGCTCCCTCGAAGGACAGCTGTACTATCATTGCTGTAGCTAATAGACTGATCCCTCGAAGGACAGCTATTCAAACATTATTAAGCGAAAATATAGACCACTCCCTCGAAGGATGGCTATGACTAAATCTCGCTACAAACAGAAACTTTTCTTAGAAGCTTCCCGCATCGATCAGCTTCACAACATGACCACTACATCAAAAGACATCTCTATGTAGGCTTCCCGCATCGATCAGCCTGCGTAAAAAAAAAAAAATGGGTCATGGACTTGGCTTGTAGTTGTCTCAGGGTCTCCTATAAAAGGGGCAAGGTTATTCCTGCTCTTAAACTGGGTTACCCTATCCTCCTCCTATCACCTACTCAGGGGACTTCGAGCTCACTTTAATGTCACAGTGATTCGATTATCGTTCTAACACCATACTGGTCAACGACGTAATGCATGCACGGGGCTTTGGTTCTACTAACCCCTATCTATGCTTCCTTTTTGGTCCTTCTCAATGAAAGAGCAATTTGTCTTTCACCTTTTCTCTACACTTTGGTCACATTTAACCACATCAATTGTCTCAAACCCAACCATTTTCATCATTTTCAGCTGACATCATTCTAGACCATTTCACATAGTTTCTATGGACACCAATACACATGGAAACTACCGACCAGGCCCAATTTATGTTAAGCATAAACCAATACTTGCTGAAGCATAAATAGACTTCCATTCATTTTTAGCATGCATCCATCACGACTATGGAAACTTGCTGGAGATGAAAGCCTCTCGACCCCTATGACATCTATAGCATCATCTTACCCTCGTCATTTCAACACATGACCAAACTCATCATCGACCATTTTGACCCTCGCAGTTTAAACTACATTGGTCTGAGGCCCTATGACCAGGGCTATGTAGGCAGCACTCAGATAACACATCCTCTGAGGTTAGCTCGACCACCCCCGTTTGTTCATCTCTTTGATGGACAAACCTTCTCTTCTGCAACCTTGACCTTGACCACGACCAGTCTATCGACAACTTTGACCAAGACCAATCATTTTCTTTGACCAAAACCCAATCATTTTCTTCGACCAAGACCAATCATTCTCTTTGACCAAGACCAATCATTTTCTTTGACCAAGACCAATCGATCTCTTTGACCCTTCCTCCCTTTTAGGGAGAACTACATTGGCCTGAGGCCCTTCACACAAGGGCTATGTAGGCAGCACTCAGATCACATGATGTTTCTGAGGTTAGCTCGGCCACATCCTTTCGTCCATCCATCCCCTTGACCAATGACCATCCTTCAACCTTCGACCATTTCCAAGATAATGTTGCCTTGGTTGTTTTTGCGTGTGTGCTACCTCACGGCTGGTTAGCAGGATTGTCTGCAGACTATTTTTGACCCTTCGCAAGTACAGGATCGCAAGCCAGTTGATCCCTACTACTTGTGGCCTTTTTGTGTCTCTGGGAGCACTTCCTGAGCCTGGGATACCTGGAACACGATGACCATTTGGAGCTTCAGCTTAGATTGAGTGACCCGATCAGCAGACGACTAAATGCTGGGGCCCAGTTAATTCAATTTTGGCACTCCTTGACCCTCGACATGCGAAAATTTGACCCAACCCTCCTATGAAGTGGACTACGCACAATCACAACTACTGTAGCATTTTCACTCACTCTCTTCTATCCATTTCTCTGTCAAATTGACACTCGATCTCCGGTCCCCTTCTCTCGACTATCGCTTTGAGGGGGGAACACCTCATCCTTTTTCTGGGGTAACCAACTCCTATTTTTGTCTTGCAGTTCGTCAAGAACAACCAACAAGACAAAAAGGGGCAAATGTAGACACCACAAACGTGTCTGCACCTTGGTTCTCCCCCTTGTCCACCTCAAACCCCTATCCTAACCCTTGGCCTCCATTTGATTAAAATAACTTAAATATTTTAATCAAGTGGCCCCCTTTCCACCCTACCCTTGCCACCTTGGATCCTCCCTTGAATCCCTCCACCTTCCCCCTAGCATTTATTATGCCAAATCTCTTCATTATCTTCCCCCCCACGCCCATTTAAGCGTCCTCATGACCGTTCTTTCCACAACCCCTCGCCCGGTGGCATGCAGGAATGGGTAGAGGCTATTTTTAGCCTCTATCCCCATTCTACCACCACCGACGTCGGTGACCCTTCGGCCGACGTCGGTGAAACTGCCGGCGTCAGTAGCCTTCATTAGACCTTTCTACATCTGTTGCACCACTGGACCCTTGAGCTCGCAAACAGAACTCTCTTGGCATTTTGGCATTCATCTCTCCTCCGTCTGGACCTCGTGCAACAACAGCAATAGGGGTAAAGGCTCTGGATCAGAGTTTTTCTGCTTGACAAGTCTTCCATGGCTCCAACAATAGCTCCTCCTCTCTTCATTCAACAAACAAAAAGGTAAGCACAGTCTGGTGTTCCATTTTATTTCATTTCTTTAGTTTAGTTATTTGTTCTATCTACTGTCTGCTACTCCCTCTGTTCTTCCCCCTGAGAGGCTGCAAAAGCCTTCTCAGGTCCTATCCTCTATGTATCTTCCTCTTCCCTATCCCTCTTTTAATCCAATCCCAGACAACTTCCTCATCCCCCTGTCAAACAAAGACCTTGCACCAGGCCCCCAACCAGAACTAGACCATTCCCCAGTCCATCCAAATTCATCCCCCAACTCTGTCTCGACCCCGTTCACAAACCAGACCTGGCCACAGACCAGAAAGCAACCCAGACCTGACTATAGGCCATAACCCCAACCGACGCCGGCCACTTCCCCAACTGACGTCGGCAGAATAACCGACATCGGCAGATCAGCTAACCGACGCCGGCAAAATTTCCGACCTCGGCGACTGTCGTCAGCCCAACAACTCCTTCAGGTAATCATTTTGTCTTTTCTTTCCTTTTTAATTTCTTTGTCACTTCTGTATTCTGGCATTCTATATTTACTCAATCTCTTATCTGTCTGTTATCAGTGGGTTGACCTCCCTTGAGGAAGTTTTCACACTTCCGGGAACAAGCTTTTGCTTGGCAACCCACCGCCTATCCATCTAACATTTTCTTGTCCAAGTTTCCTTTTTTCTTGCAGGTGTCATTCCTCCACAGCCAAAGAGGAGTGCTCACAAGCGTCTGGATTTACGGTGCGCAATCTTTATCCAGGTACTTCACATGCCTTGTCCATTTATCCTCTCTTAGTTTCTTCTTTCTCTTAAATTTGAAAAGCGAATTAGCGGTAGAAACAACCTTTACTCCATTTTTTATCACAATTAAAACATAATCCTTTTACCCATTTATTGGTAATTTGGTGAGGATTCAATCTTGTAGGATGAGGGAAGGTTAGTATAGGATCCAAACACTCTTTGGTAGTAGTGAAATCCCTTTGGTTGACCATATATATTTCTTATTCCTTATGATACTAAATAATATATTTAAATACATTAGCTAGATTAAACATGCATACCTCATGTTCAATGTGGTCCTAGAGACCTCTAAGAAATAAGTCATTTAGGTGCCCTTTAGGAATGTTATCCATATGTAAAGAGAGGGTTTGGATTTGATGAACATAATCCTTAACTAATCCTATTTTTCATAACTTTTCTTGTTGGCTAAATTTGTTATCATTCACATTATTTATATATTGGAGTTGTAGCTCTTCTGTAAAATCATACTAGGTGAGATTAAGAGCCTTCTTCTTATTTTGAGAACACAACCATCTATACTAAATGAATTATTATAGTTCTAGATATAAGGATTCTATGACCACATTTTGTCCATTAAAAATCTAGTGGATATTAAAAAAAATCAATTTAGTTGAGCTAGGTGACTGAATTCTTCCCATCAAACTTTCACATTTCCACTTTCGCCATCATGTTCCTTGGTTACAAGGTACTTGGATTTGGATTGGCCTATATAAATGGATTTGGATTGGGCTAGATAAAATATCCACTCTATTTGGGTTGTGTGATGGTGATAGTTGGTTGGTTTGTTTGATTATTCTTCAAAGTTATCACCAAATCCTCCAAGGTATCCTATATAGTCTTCATTTCTAAATGTAGGCCTTGCACCTTAGATTGTATGTTGCACATATCATAGTTAAGCTAGATAAATTTCTATTTTATTGTATAAAATATTAGAATAACTAGTTTAGTATCTTCCCCTTTTGAATCTGCAACTTATTTATGTAGAGTTTTACCTAGAGTTTCAACAGCCTTGCCTTGCCCCTGTTTGTCGTCCTGCCATAACAAGGCTTGACAATGTCAATTGTGATTGTCACCATTGACCCAAATTTAACCAAGTAATTTTGATATTATTTAAGCCTCAAATTAGAAAAAAAAATTGGACCCAATCTATATTTATTCAAGCTTTCCAATAATATAAGAAAATATGAAAAAATCCTTATATTGTAGGTTGTAGAGTGATTTTATGAAAAATGGTAAAAATGTAATAACTTATTTTAAAATGAATTTCAAAATCTCCAAATTTTTAATGTGGATTCCTTATATGATTATCCAACTCTGGTAAAATTATTGAAGAAAAAATCACAATGGTTTATGAGATATAGTGGAAGCAAAATTTTATGCCAAAATTGATGTTCTAATACCACTTGTAATGAAATTTCTTCACAATTAAAGCAATACATTACAATATAAAAAAATATATGATAATCCAATTTTAGGGGGTAACCTTCAAATCCTTATAATAATATATAACTCACATATAACTTTATTTGAGTGAGCCACACTCATCCCTATATATAGAATGAATGGGGAGAGTCACACCCATTCATCACAGCCTTGCATATTGATAAGTTAGACTAAATCCATTATTAACTAATCAATGAATATATAAATTAAGAGTGTGTCATATGTTAAGGGCTTAAAATTTCATAGATTTATGAATATCTCAAGGTCTTCACCACTTCCATTTTGACACACATTATTCCCATCAAGCTTGGAGTCAAGCCATTTAGACAAAGACAAAGGCATGTGAATCTAGTGCCATAGCCCCTAATTTTTAAAAAACTGAAAAAAATACTAGTAGCAAGGATCATCTTCCTAGTGAGACATTCTACATGGGTAGAAAACTTGATACCCATGAGGAAAAATAATAGGGAGATCAAACTATGTGTTGATTTTAATAACCTTAACAAAGATTTAGAAAAGGGTAAATAATCCTTACTTTCATTAGATGAAGTGTTTTAGATTATAAAAAGTGCCCAAATGATGTCCTTCCTTGATGGGTACTCAGGATATAATCAAGTGGTGGTCGATTATGAAGATAGAATCAATATAACTTTCACTACCAAGTGGGGAACCTATGCATACAAAATAATGCCTTTTGTCTTGATTAATGCACATGCAACCTTTTAGAGGGTTATTGATATTAATTTCAAATAATTAATGGAAAAGTGCATAATTATGTATATGGATGATCTTACAGTCTTCTCTAAGAGGAGATCAAATCATATAAAGGACTTGATGAAAGTGTTGTAGAGCTGCAAAGACCATGGGATTTCATTAAATCATAATAAGTTTATATTTGGGGTAAAAGGTAAGATTATTGGCCATGTTATCTCTAAGAGGGGCATATATATATATATATATATATATATATATATATATATATATATATATATATATATATATATATATATATATATATATATATCTTGATAGAGTGGAGGTAATCTTGAAAATCCCACAACCCAACACTAAGAAATAACTTAAGAATTTCTTTGGTAAGATAAACTTCATAAGAAAATTTATCTCAAATTTTGTTGAGATAATCAAAATACTTAATAACATGTTAAAGAAGTATGCCAAGGTTAGTTGGAATGCTAAACCAAATATGACCTTTGACCAAATCAAGGTCACCATTACAAACATGCCCGTACTCATCAACTTTGACTATACACAACTTTTCTACCTTTACTCATTTACCTCAAAATATTCTATGATTGCTCTGTTGATGTAGAAAAAGGATATGGGGGATGAAATTCCAGTTTATTTTATGAGAATCCCACTCAAAAATGTTGATCTAAAATATTAAACACTTGATAAACTAAACTTCCTTTGATCAAGGTTGTTAAAAATTTTAGGCATTACATTTTGTGTAACAAGGCATTTATTTTGGTACCCAATTTGGCTGTCAATGCCCTACTAATGTAGAATGAATTGGGAGAAAGGCATGGTAAATGGATGACCATAATATAAGAGTTTAACGTAGAGTTATAGTTAATGAAGATTGTCTAAGGGAAAGGACTCTATAAAGCCATCATCGGGGTAAATCCTTAAATCATTTGTCAACAGTACTTGGTGCATGACATCACAAATGATTATTGGTAAATGGATATAGTTAGATATATACTAAATAATGAGCATCCAAAACACTTGAACTCCATGAAACATAGGGAGTTATTACTAAGAAGCATTCATTTTATGATCAAAGCTGGTGATCTCTATAAGATAAACCATGGTGTATATTTGAGATGCCTATATAAAGAGGAAGCAACTGCAATCTTCAAAGATATCCATGGGAAATATGGAATAGAGCATGTCTCAATAAGTACTAATATTCATCAAATATTGTAGGCAAGATGCTATTGGTCACATATTTTCAAGGATATTCATCTACATGTAAGGAATTGTCACACCTACCAAGTCTTTGCATCCTATGAATGCACCCTAACTATGCCACTATTACTGATCATTGAGGCTCAACCCTTTTCTAAGTGGGGATTGGACTTCATGGGAGCCATCAATGCCAATTATTTTACTATCCATAAGCTCATCCTTATATCAATGGATTAATACACTAGTTGGACTGAAGCCCAACCATTCTAGTATTACACCATAGTGTTATCCATTTAATTCTTGTAAGAACACATTATTAAAAGGTTTGGTATGCCTAACACACTAGTATGTGATAATGGCCCTAATTTATCCTCATTAAAATTATTTTAATGGGAATATGATCATTAGGTAACTCTTAAGTTTTCTTCAAATCATTATCCATAAGGTAATGGGTTGGTTGAATCAACAAATAGGATTTTGTTAAATGTTATTAAGAAGACTTCAAGAAGAAACCCAAGGGATTGGCATAATAGATTAATTTTTATTTATGGTTAGATGGAACTAGGATCAAGTGTTCTTTGAGGACCTCCCCTACCATCTGGTATATGGCCAAGATTCTATTTTTCCTACCAATTTTAAGATCCTTACCTTATTATTCACTAAATAATACATGGGAACTACTAATCCAATAGAAGCTTATCTCTTAAACCTCATGCAGTTAGAAGAGAAATGAGATGTAGCCTTGTTGCACTTTAGTATACATCAAGAGGTAGTCAAATTTTGGTTTGATAATTTGGTCAAAGTGAAGGCCTTTTAGATCTCTAATTTGGTCCTCCTATGGGATAGGGATGATGAACAAAAGGAACAACATGAAAAAATTAATGCATTATGGCTCAGTTTATACCAAATTTTTGAAATCCTTGGTGAGAATGCATTATACCTAAGGTGTCTTACATGTGAGGCTATCCCATTGCCTGTCAATGGAAAATTAATCAAGCACTAATTTTAGGCTTGAGTGGCTTGGAATCCATTGTAAATAAATTATATTATGCTTTCTATTTTTCTTTCCCATCCCTTATTTTTTAGCTTAGGTTTTCTTCTACTTATTTTCTATTTTTCTTATTGATTGGGGTTGTCCTAATTGTTTGTGTCATGTGTTCCCCTTGTTGATCAAAGGAATGAAATGTTTTTTCAAGAGTAACATGGATGTCACTCAAATAACCTAATCAAAATTTTACTTGAAAAACTGGTGTGAACTATTATTATTGCTTGGTTCTTTCTTGAATTCTAAAGGTCAATGATTCATAATAGAACTTGTGAATTTAAAAAAAACTATTTTCTTATTTGAATACATTTAAATCACTTAAATAAATATCAGAATAAAATAGTAACATTATTTAAATTCTATTTTGTATTAAGCCATCATGAACTTATTGATTTCCTTCTACTTGTGGCTTGGTCGACAACCCTCTATGGATGAAATTTTAAAAATATCCTTTTAAAAGAATTGAGATAGAATATAAAATATAAGATATAAAATTCTCCTCAAAAGGGTGATCTTTGAAACCTATACCACTGGGTTTTTAGCCTAGTTGGTAGTGAAGTAAGGCCTTTGGAAGGGACCATAGGTAGCTCTGTTAGGGATATAAACACCTAGATGGTAGCAGAGCAACACCTAAACCACTTCCCCACAAGCTAAATTGTAAAATATTTTTCCTTCAGTAGTTATAGCCTTATTTAAATCTAAATTACTATGTGTGAATGTAAATAAAATGAATCAATAACTCAATCACACACATAGATGGTTTTGGTAGTATTTTATCTTACTATGTCACTTATTCTTATAGGCTTTAGTGCCTTTTAATTCTAGTTTATTCTAGGTGATACCTTGTAGCTAATAATTTTTCTTCTTTTGATATCAAAGATTCTAGATTCTCAAAATACTCAAGAGTATTTTATAGTAGGATTCATCATTTATTGTTTCTTACACAACATTCCCCATTTTTAGTCTAAAAATTGGGACCCTCTTTTACTTTGGAGTTTGGTCTTATACCTTCTAGGAGTTCATTGTGGTTGCTTGTTTAAATCAGCTTTCTTGGAAATTTTTGTTCCACTAGATGTGAAGATTGAAATATTAATGTGCTTTATTATTTAATATAAGCCTAGATAATAATAATTCTACATCATAAATGCTTGGCATAGAAACAAAATCTAGGCTTATTTAAGTTTAGATCCTATATTTGCATAGATTTATTAAGTTTTAGTATATTTATTTGCCTATGTTTTATTCCACAGTTTGTAGCTTCCTTTTAGATTATTTTGCCTTAGGTTTGTGCAAATGATCTATTTTAGAGTTTTTATTGCTCATTTTCCTAAGTAATTTGATCTATTACAATTCCCATTTTGATTTAGATGACTAACCATTCATATAATTTTGTTTTGTTACTAGGTCATCTCATTAAAATGGACCAGATTGTCTTTGGAATCGAGTAAAATTGTTGAGTCTATGCATAGTTTTCATTTTATACTTAGTCACTTTCTCAGATTTTACCTTAGCCATTTTTATTTGAATTTCATAATCATTGATTTTTAAATCAAAGTTGTTGACTGGGACTTTCTTTGTAATCATGAAACAAAGGAAAAGAAAGGATAATCCACATGGAAAGAACCTTATCATAACTAAGGACATGTTGGTTGTGCAACCAAAAAAGCATGATCTTAAATTGGATGGCCCATCTAAATGCCAAAATTGTTAAGAGTCATGGCTCTAACCACATAGAACATGGGTAGCTAGATATCCTAATGCAATATAAATTTAATTCCCCATCAAAATTCATTATTAATTTGGTCCAACATGTCCTAGATATTTTCATGATGTAGTAGAGTGGAATTCTTTCCTAATGAATCATGAGTGGGCATGCCACATTGATGGTTGTTGTAACTGCCCCCATGAGTGGGTGAATTTGAATTTGAACTTAATTTCAAACTCCTTAGGCCTAAATGGCTATTTAAGATCAACTCTTGTGCCATAATAAGGGATATATCTTTGTGTATTGTAAATAGATACATATAAAACCAGACATTTTCTTTCTTTCTTAAGATAATCTCTTCCCTTTTATTGTTTTAGCTTGTTGTTACATAGTTGTTTCCTTAGTCTTTAATGATTTTATGAATTTCACGTTATTATTAATCAAGAAAAATATTTTTTTTTATAAATGGAATACTGTTAAGTCTATATGGTCATTATCTATGAATTTTTATTGTAGTGGTTCCCTTCCTTCTTATAGTTTCTCTCCCTCCAAGACTCATACACCATATTTAGTTGGATTTGTGCTAAGTTTGAATCAACTAAATATTGGTCTTATGGGATTCATTTAGTCAAATAATAATAGGTTCATTTGTATTTAAATTAGACACTTTATCTATTTATCTTTAATCTTTTGATCTTTATTTATAACTGGATTAACCTATGAATATAACAGTATGAATTGAATGGTTTATCTTGATTATTTTATACTTGTATCAAAATTATATCATTATTATTGCATTGTTACATTCTTGGACATGATAAAATGATGAATGAAGTCAGCTTGTGAAAGGAGATAAATCATGGAAACATGCCCTCTATTGAATAGCTTAGTCATAGTTGATTTTCTATTTCAAATCATTAAATTAGGGCCCTTACATGGAATAGTTCACATTAGCCAACTAAGTGAATGGCAACATACCAAGACCTGGTAAATTTATACTTTAGGGAGGTATTTTCTTCATGGGATATCCCTCTTTTTAAGAGAATTTAGGGATTAACAACCCTTTTTTCATAATTTTTGGTTTCATATCAAAATGCACAACAACACACTGTTCATCCACTGGGCTAAATTTAGTAAAAATAGTAAATTGAAAATTTTGAAAAATTGGTATAGTATTTTGATGAATAAAAATAAGTTTTTTTATCTAGCTAGTATGTCTACCAAAAAATTGAGTGTTTCAAAAATAAATCTATTTTGGTCCAAATATTAGTCAATCAAGGAATAACCCTAATAAATGAAACTCTAATAGGATAATGAATGAGAAAAATCTTGGAAAAAGATAAAATTTTATTATTTTCATAGAGAATAAGCAAAAATCATAAATTAGGTCTATAAATAAAACCCAAAGGCTGAAATATTAAACCTTAAAAGGATGAAAACCTAAGGGAAAACCTAGGGCTTTGCATTGTTCGATATGTGTATGATTTCATCGATATATTTTACCCTAATTTAGATTAATGAGTTAAATTAGTTTAATTAATATAGAACTTTGTAATATAATTTAGATTAATATGTGTGGCATTCAACTATACATCTGGATATAAAAGATTGAAAATTGACTCTTTTGATTTGTTAAGGTCATATGATAAATATGGAAAGTACTAAAAATATCATGATACTTAGCTTTTTTGGTTGGATATTTGGCTATGATTGTATTCTAAAATTTTAAATTAGGGATAAGTGCACTTATGATTCACTTGATTCAAGAACTGATTTAATTTTTGCATTGGATCAGTTATATAGGATTGGGTTAGTATTGTTGGTCAATACTAATTTTTTAGTTGGTACTGACCTATGTGGAAGTGTGTCACAATATTATATGGTCACATGAGACTATTGTGTTTAAGATCCTAAAAATCGATGCCTATAGGTCTAGAAATTAGCTTCCTTTGACTTGAAACCCTAGATGTGCTTGTAAGGGATAAAAACCTAAAAAAATGGGAGAAGTGTAATGGGCCAAGCTAACCCGAATCACCTTCATCTAAAGATTGGCCATTGCCTATGTATTTAATATGCCAAGGAGGGAAATCAAGCCACACATAGTTCTCCCACCTAGTGTGATTGTGAAAATTTTATCCTTTGCTATGTGTATGTAGCTAATGATTGGATTTGGTACTTGAAAATCCTCACTTTGACATGGCTTTTGAGTGCTTTGGACTTAACTTGTGACTGATCCTAGTGATAGGTATGAAAATTGCGAAGAATAGGGAATATTTTCTCAATGTGTAATAGTGTATAAATGTATTAAAGATAAGTTCTAGATAGATGCAAGACCCCTTTTGAATGAGATCTTCATTTATTTAAATATGGATTCATTTTAATAATTACTTATGCCACCAACATACTAGGTTGTTGGGTTGAACCTAAGGGTGGGTTTAATTTTATAAAATAGACATTGTTAAGATTGGGTTGGTTCCAACTAGTGTAGGTCATTATAAATTGGTGATAACATTCATAATTATTGAAATTGACCCATATACATGTGGATAACTCTAAGAGTTTGGAGATGTCTATGCAGGATATTTAAAAAGTTTGAAATAAACACTAATTTTCTTGTAGGTGTATAATATAGTATAACAAAAGGGTTGACTCATAAGATAACATGAAAATGTGATAGGATAATGAATTAGGACTTCATCTTAGTTCTCAAGTCATGCATGGTAAATGTGTGTCAAACTTGTTATTATTAAGAAATAAATACTATATTTTAGTGTCTACAAATAATACATGAATTTATCATGCTTATAGTTTATAAACTATTATTTCTTATAGATATTCTTATTTTCTACATTGGATGATAACATTGATTAATTATAAAAACTAACATTGCTTACTCCATGTGTGCTTGATATTGATGATTATTAGATTATGTGATGATTTATGTGTGTTATCTTGCATGTTACATGTGCGCATATATTTTGTTTTTTAATTTCATGTGTCTGTTTTATTGATGATATTCTAGTCCATGTCATGCCATATCATTTGTGTTAGGTTATAGTAAATTCAAATTTTAGTCATGTATTAAGTCTTTGTGTTATTCATTATCATGGTATTTTAGTTTGAATTATAAATAGATTAAATTTAGGGTATGAAATTTCATGTAAACACTTCATTTATTTTCTATATTGAGGATCGATGGTACTACATAATCACTATGGGTCTAAAATCCATCAACAATTATTAAATCAAAGTTTACATTTATATAGGAACCTATTTTGGTGTTCCATATCTACATACAAAAATGTTTCAGGTTTCCATAAAAGAGATATGATGGTATTTAGAGGGGTGTGGTTGAGGATTCTATGCCACTCAAATTACAGTTCTCCATATCTAATGGTGGTTGAGGCATTAACACTCCTCAACACATGGTTTTAGTAATTTCATCTATTTAGGGCATAATCACCCCATGGAAATCTACAAATGAGTTCAGTAAGTGGCATCTTGGTTTGCATAATCTTAGGTGTATTCATTCCTTGACTTTTCATTTACAAGTATTTCAATTATCTAGATTATTTTAGATTTTCTATCATGAATAGACATTGATATATACATGTTTCCTTATAGGTTTTGCATGGAGTAAGAGAGAAATTTGGGGAATACTTGGGAAAACTAGGTGTAGTTACACATGTACTAAATTTATTTATTTTATACTTTTAATATAGCATTTCTAATACTAGAATAAAATGAGGGAATTTTTAGACACCTAAATTTGGTAGTATACACTTGACAACATCAATTTTGACACATAAGTTTTATGTATGCATTTTAATCTTGTGCACACTTTACCCTATGCATTTATCTTTCTATAATCTTATCCAACCCATTTTATATCATTCATATTTGGTATCACCCTATTATGTGCAATAACACTCCATAATCCTAAGTAGACTTTCATCATATTTTAGGTCACTATTTTTCCCTTTATGGATAGTGCCATTAATAATCAAATAGTTGTGGTTACCATAGGTGTCCACCTTCACTAGTAATGTCTTGGAACCTATAATGGTGATTTTTAAAATTAAAACATTTACCTTGGTTCAGCCTAATCATGTTTCATATGTCGATTATTGAAGGAAATATCAGAGAGTCATCTATAAATACAAATCAAGCCTAAGGCTATAATTATCTAGCATCAAGAACTATTTAACACTGATCTTAGAAAATCATCACACAATTCCATTGGCACTCTCTTGAGACACTACCATAAAATCATACACATAAAACCCCTTAAGTTATAAACCCTAGATCTAAGCATGAACACTAACATAAGGTAAAAATGCATGTTTTTAAGTGTTAAAAGCCAAAGTATTGCATTACATTCTATTGGATCATAATCAAGTATGAACACACACATGTGAGATAACTACATGAATTTTGAGACCTCTTTGGAGTATTGAAATATATGCCACACTCAATCCATTGGATGGATTGGATAGGGCTATGTAATCCATTTTTCCAAGTCAATGTAGTGTAAAAAGTGAAGCTAGGGTTTTAAGGCAAGGTGAAGGAAAATCATGATCTAAAAATAAGATTAAAGGTAATAAAATACACATAAATCATATATAAAGGTAGGATTATTGATCTATGGTAAAACATATGTACATTATCAGCTAGATAGTGCTAGTAGAAAAAGGACAATAATAGTTGCTAGAGTTGTCTAAGCTTCACTGATAGTGTATTGGCACATTCTAAGATATTGTTTTCTTGTATAAGTAGTTCTAAAGATAATATAAATTTATTTTTAGATGTATGACATAGGGAGTGATAAATATAAATTATAAAATCAACTAAGTTCCTCTTTATCCTCTTTGACTTGTCACTTTTTTAAATAATAAATGTAATCAATCCCCCTCTAGGATTCATACTTGTATAGTTAATTCCCTATCTTGTACAATATGTTTTTAATATTTTTATCTTATCTAGATCACCTAAATATAAAAATGAGTAAAACATCAAGTAATTTTGTAAATTTTTTATTGTTCATAGAAATAGGAAAGATAAGCCTATCATTAGTTTGTGAAATTGTGTTGATAGTTTTGACCACATTCTTATTTTTAAAATTAGGTGCACCATTAATATTTTATTTTGAATATTGTATTTACTTATATTTAGAGGTTTTGGATACATAGAATTGATATTTGTGTACTTTAACATATTGGCATGCATTAGTTAAATTTAAATTTTACATAGTACATGAAAAATTTCATTAAAATATTCATAAGTATTAAGTATGACTCTGTCTATAAGTAGTGAGAGAAAACTATTCAAAAATATACTTTGAAGCTCACTATTAAGGATTTAATGTGAAAATTTTTAAGCATGGTTTTAAATTTAAGAACATAGTCAAAAATATGTTCATTAAATCCTTCTTTGGTTTTATAAATTTGAGAAAATGTGACCTTTTGACTAGTGTTTGTATAAAAGTGTTATAATAACATATAGACCAAATCATTTAATTAATGCACATAACACATAAGTAACATGTAAACCAATATAAGGTATATCCGGTGAGACTTATGGGGAATATTGTTTTCATATGTAAATGATCATGGTGAGAAACAAACCAAGATGCAAAATTATCCATAGCATCAAGGGGAGGATCCCCATTTCCACTATATAATGTCAATTTGGGCACTTAAAATGAATAACAAAAGGGGTGAACAATAACTTTCATAAACAAAGGATTGTATAATATATCATAAGTTGAAATGTAACATGGCTATGTTTTTTATATGCTTTAGATAATTGTGTAAGTTTTAGTTATATATCATTTACTTATTTTTTTACTACAACATTGGTATGCATGTATGTAGAAATCGATGCATTTAAATGATTAACATTAGTTGTAATGGATGTATGATTTGTATTTAAACTATGTCTAAGAAAAAGGGATACAATATAACAATATGATCTTGGAGGCACATTAATCATTAGATTGATTGTAGGAGGAATCATAGAACCCTTAGTTTGTATAGGAATAGAAGGATTTACCTAAGGAGGGGGTTTAAAACTAGGTGGAGGCATAAAAAGATTAATAGTAACATGAAGAATACTAACCTCATTACCAAATGTAAATGTGAATCCTCTAAGAGATGAAGTAGTATCACCTAACAAAGATATAATATTATGCTTGGGAAAATGTTCTATATTCCTATTTTGTTTTTTTGTGGGTTTCAAATTATATAATAAAGATTATAAATATTCAAGATGTTTATTAATAACATATTTAAAATTAGCAATGATAGAAACTCTATGTTTATTAACATCATAAAAAACATGGGGATAATCATAAATTTCATAGTCACTATCATCATTTTAAGGAGGAAAAACAATGTGCTCTATTAGAAATAAATGGTTCATTGGAATCATAACATCAACTGCAGAAGGAGGAATATCATTCAACCATGATCAATGTAACAAGACAAAAAAGATGTTGTTCAAATATAAAAACTATATTTGAAAGGAAATATTCAAACATTAAAAAACCTCAAAATAGATATGGGATCAATGACAAAAAGTGTGTGCATAGAATTCTAAAATATGGATGTAATATGAAAGTATAAAAATGAGAGAAGAAGTTAGAGTTTGATCAAAATATGTGAAATAAGATGTAGATATGAAATTATAACTAAACTATTATAAATTAGTCAAGTAAAATTAAAGGGAATCCTTAATAAATTTATGAATTCTAATAATGGAGGGGTTAACCAATTTATTTTATATTTTTTTCCCACAAAGGTGAATTAACACTAATAATATGATAAAACTAAGCATAAAAGGGGGATCTATAACATAGCAGTCTAAACTATTAGATTAGATTTTAATTAGTGGCTATAAATATTAAAATAAATAATTGAAGAAGCAACGACCTAAGTGGAGTAGTGAAAGTGATGAAATAAAAACACTCGGGAAGAATCAAGGGATTATGAAGTGCGACAGTGGTCTAGAAGTAATGTATCAACTCTATTTCAAAAATGAAACCCTATCAATATGCCATCAAATCTTCCTTGGGTGGATTTAGCTACTATATATCTTTTACTTTGAATATGTACTACTTATTTCTATAATTTGAATATTCTTGTGTAGGTGCATTATCTAATTTCATATAGTATTGTGTCTTCAATTTCTTGAATTCCCAGGTAGAAAGTTTGATTTAATGTCTTCTTATTCTCTTTACCTAATTTTCCACAAATGCACAATGAGTCAAAAATAATTATGGGTTGAGAGACATCAAAATATTTGAATCTACTTACCCCACACACTCAAAATTAGACCTTATAAATTTTTAGTGCCATATAAATGGAATTTTGAGTAAGGTCTTGGACCTTTCATTCCCTAGATGTGTGATGCAACTACATGAACATTCACATAAACCCTCTTTTGGTATAATTAGAAGATGTCACTATAGATTGATTAATATTGAAGTACCAAGTTTGAATACTTCATTGTAAGTGTGAAAATAAATTTGGCTATTGAAAGCTCTAACTCAAATTCTAGAGAAGGATTACTAAATATTTGAATGATTATTAATAATTGCTTTCTAATTAGACAATACTTGGTAAATGACTAAAAATTATGTTTACATGTAGGGATAATTGGGACATGATACATACTATGGTTGACCATGGAAAAGTATAATGTGAAAATTCAAAGGTACAGTAAATCAAGCCAAGGTGGAAGGACCCAAAATCCACACGAGATATATTCAAATTTGCACAAGGAAGATTTAGCTATACACCTATAGTCTTTGAATACATTATTGGAGAGATGAATGTCCAAAATGGGTGTAATTAGCTTCTAATATAGATAAATGAGGCTCAAACTTTAAAAATTGTTATATGTTGAATATATATAGAAGGCTTAAAGGCCAAATAGAGAGAGGATTACTAGGGAAAATTTTAGAGGCTATTTATAGCCAAAAGGCTATAAGTAGGTTTTTTTAATTTAAAAAATGACTAATTCTATGAAAATATACATAGGTCAAATAGCCTCAATTTTTTACAATTTCTTATACATGTGTTTTTAATCACCTTATAAATTATACTCAGTCTTGTTTTGGGACACAAATTCACCATAGTTACTATGACATGTATGGTTATGAATCATTAGGAAATTATATGAGACATGTATTGGTTAGTCTAAAATTACCAAGTATATATCTGTGTGTGTGTGTGTGTGTGTGTGTGTGTGTGTGTGTGTGTGTGTGTGTGTGTGTGAGAGAGAGAGAGAGAGAGAGAGAGAGAGAGAGAGAGAGAGAGAGAGAGAGAGAGAGAGAGAGAGAGAGAGAGAGAGAGAGAGAGAGAGAGAGAGAGAGAGAGAGAGAGAGAAGTACCACATAAGACACAATATTATTAACATAATAATTATATTTTGGTTGGCATGGTTTTTCAATTAAAGTAAAAAATATTTAAAAGTCCAATTATGGATATGATTAAGACATTTTGGTAGACCTTATTATATATTTTATAATTTTAAAACAATGAAAATGTTTTAAATATTTTTTAGTGCCATTTGTAAAATCAATTAAAATAAACATGATATTTGGTTTTAAGAACTAAAAAACTTAATAATAAATAATTCACTTGGTGTAGTGTTTATTTTATTTATAGCATTAAATGCAGTGTAGGTGGATTAAAGCTGCAAGGATCGAGCTTGAGATATTTTCCCATTTTTAGTGAATTGGTGCCAACATATTGAGGGGATAACCAAGGCAAAATTTAATGTTTGTAAAACACATCACCCATGGGATTAATGTAAGTTGCTTGAATACATATGTGATAACTTCTCAATTTTTATAGTCATTGATTTAAGATATTGGTGTAAGCGAATCTTTGGTAGTATAAATATTGGGATGAGAGGTTAGAAATGAAAGTGCCGATAATTTCTAAGTTGGTGTCTTTGTGATTTCAAGGTATGAATTTGCATTTATTTTGTTCTAAACACCAAGAGTAGTTATTTTTATGCACAATCATTTATCTTAAAATGAATAAATATAATGATAAGTTCCCTAAAAATAAATTCTTTAAAGATATTTTCTCAAAACACTATGCATGTTGGTTTTCTTAGAAATTCTATGCATATCTACAAATATTTTCCTTAAAAAAAGGATTTTGTTTATTTCAATCATTTTGACTACACACAGTTATTCCATTCACACATGTGATAAAAGCTTTATATTTTATAAAAATCTGTGTAATGGGTATTTTTAGGTTACTCAAAAATATGGTTAAAATGATCATGACTCATGAGGCTTTGTTGCATTTATTCATTTTGCTCTTTGTGCATTATTTAAAAGAAGTTTCTTTCATGCCATTAGTTTTTAGAGAAAATCAGTTTCTTATTTGTTTAAAATAAGTATTTATCATAGGAAATAAATTTATTGTTTTTTTAAAAAGAAGTACATGGTAAAAACCAACCAAATAATATAATAAACTGAGTATACCAAAAATTATGACAAAAAATCAGAGTATAGAATATAAATAATAAACTGACTATGGGACCATAGGGTAAGACAAATATGAAAAGTGAGGATGACATAACTAAAAAAAATTAAGTACATATAGTAAGATCATGTGTAGTACTTAGTATAGATTGAGTACAAACCTCTGTAAATCTCACAAAAGACTAATCGAAACTCAACCATTCAATTATGACATTTGGCATTGAATTATGAGTATGTTAGTTTATTTATTTAGTTTCTCTTAGTTCGAATAGTGATTATAATTTCCTTTTCATTTTCATTTATATTTTTTTCCTCTCATGATTTCTTTCATTTTGTTTCTTTTTCCCTCTTTTAAGCTATAGAGATATAAAAGAGATATCAAGAGATTGATAAAACACTTTGATAGAATCAGAATTTTTTCCTTCAAGAGATTACCTCTTCTATAGGCTTTACTCTATTAGATAGGTTATATTATATTATTTTAAATTTGATTCACATATACATGTATTTGATAACTAATATATTTAATTAGTGCATCGTTCATTACTTGACTTGTAGATTATTACCCTAACTTATAAAACCCCTATGCACATCTTAAAAACATTTCTTGCTTATTATAATCACTATTATTCTACAACCATAAAAATAAAGATCTAAGGTACATCAAACCAGTCACTAAGAAATTGTAGTATGTCCTTATAAATTTATATTGGCCCCTATTTCTATGTTTTGCAAGTGAGTTGTGATTTGGTTCAAGTTTTAATTTATAAATTTATAGATTGTGTATATTTAGATTCTATCTATGATATCATTTTTAAATGGATATTTTTTTAGTTTATTTTTCATCTTTTTATGAATAAATGTGCTTGTATTAATGATTTTTTTTAGGTGACACATTTCAAAATGTCAATGCAAAAGTTAATTTAAGAAATGGAATAGTGATTTCATCCTAGAAGGGACTGCTTTGCATTGGTGATTCATAAAGTTGACATTGAAAGGTTTTTGATTTAAAAAATGTCTACTCCTAGTTCAAGTGCTAGGAAACTAATAAGGGGCTCATTAAAGGGAAAGACCTTAGTTTTATATTTTGATAAACATCAACAAGAATAACCTTTAAAAATAAATACTAGATTAGAAAATAAACTAGAACCCAACATTCTTTCTCATGATCAAGATCATGTTCGACAGGGTTCTAATCACTTTCAATTAGTAGATGCAAGTAATAATGCCAATGATCATGACATAGCTAATTTAAGACAATTTGGTTCTAAAAGTATTGATAATTAAACCTCAAAAGTAGTTCTTAAAATTCTTCACTTCTTCAAAAAAAGGAAATCATGTGAATGAGAAATTTCAAATAATTTTCAAGCTAAATGGGTTTCTAAATATCCTTTCATTGAATCTATTTTGAATGAAGATACTAATCAGCCATGAAAATATTTAGATACAATATATGTAGTTGGAAACTAGGGAGGCATAAATATTTGTAGTTAAAACTAGATACCATAGAGAAGCACATGGGGAAAGTGTATGAAAAAAAATAAATAAAGAGGAGAAATTAGTGATATGATGGAGAAAAAAAAGAGTCTCTTCATGTTAGGTATGTAAGTGAATATGATGAATACCTAGAAAAATAATAAAATCTCCATGCAAGTGGAAGAACCATTATAACTTTGTTAGGATAAATGATGGGAATCAGCCAACTACTAAAGATTGTACAACTTTCTGCTATTTTTTACATTTTAAAAAAAGGTCAACTAATGAATAATTATCCAGGATATAAGGACATGTTAAAAATTTTTGGCATCCCAAACTTTCCAAATATTCATTGGTTAGCTACTAGTGGTTGGGAATGTGCTAATTGTCTTGTTGAATTAGAAAAAGATGATATTCAAGAGAAAATAAAGCTTTCAAAATACATAGCATTATCACTAGATGAAGTTACAACCATTGATAACACTTTTTGGGTGTGTTTTTGGCCCCAAAATTTTGACTAAGTATTGTCCTATTTTGGCATGGAACCAGCATTGCATGGGAGGACCATGGAACATAACGACTAGGCATAAAAGTACTAGGGTGTAGAACCTATTGGGTGCAAGAGGATAATGGCATGAAAGGGTAATGGTGTAGAAAGGACCAGTGTGAGAGGACCCAATCAAAGAAGAGCAAGTCAAAAAGAACCTGAGAACATTGGACTCAAAATGAAAGTGGAAGACTAAGGGAGCATGTGAGAAGTAGAAGTAGTTAAAAGAGTGATTCATATGGGACACTTCAACCTTATTAATTCAAGGTTTTTCACTAGCCTACAAGGAACAAAACACATGGCTACTAGTATATAGCATAGAGCAAGGATCTAGGGGCATAGGGACCCAAACCTTTAGGAAGAACTTATTGTAAGTGCCACAACTCTCAGTCTGTTGTGAGTATGTGCACCATTCTCTCATAATATTAATAATTGTAACACTTGGTCAGGGAAAAACAAGTATGAATTTCCCTATTGTTATCTTTTACAAGGATGATCTTTTTGGAGATTAGATGATGAAGCTTTGCCCTTTTTATTCATCAATTATCTAATGGAAGATATCGCATTTAGTCAATTTGTGTCTTAAATGATGGAATACACTAAGTGCTAGACTTAGATATGATTTATTTCTTAGTCTTGTTATTGGTGTCTTTTTTTTTCTAAGTTACTAATGTTAGATAATGATGGTGATCCATGTAATAATAGTAATAGTTGCATCTAGAAATAGAAGGATCATAGTAGTATATTTATGCTATTAAATAATCCTTGTGTGGAATGACATAAAGAGAGATATGAATAAACATATATTAATTTGCTATAAAACCTTCAAGAATTGGTCTTTCATTGTACTCTTTGGGTGAGTGAGCGAGACCTAACTCTCACATGATAGGGCCAGTGAGTTAGCTCATTGGGATAAACTTTAGTGTTAAAGCTGGAATTAACTAAAATAACCCAACATTTTGGTTTCATTATCAGGACCCAAAGCACTTGAATCACAATCATGAGAAAATGTTTGAGCATATTACACTAGAAAATATAGAATAATGGGTTATCAGTATTGAAGATAAGTTTGTAATTCCATATCTTAGACTAGGAATCTTTGTATGACAGTGGGTGGAGTAGAATCTCTATAGTCCCTTTTATGAAACTTCTTTTCATAGATCTTGATTATTTTACATGCTTGGCTACTAGCATATGCTCAAAGATGATCAAGGAATCTTAGAAGGAGGCAATTTTGGACACTAAAATGGCAAAGGGATCTAGAATGACTTAGATTCTCATGGATGCAAGCAGTCAGATTTTGGTGGAGAGGAGTTTAAAACATCTACATTCTATAGTGCATTATGACCACTTATTCATGTCATAAAGAAGCCAAAGTCTAATTCCTTCAAGAGCTATAGGGTCATTATCTAATTTTTTTTGCATTAAAAATTAAGAAATTAATTATTGACCTTGGAATATAAACCATAACAATGGATGGCTAAATATTCTTGTGAATGAGTCACATATTTAGAATGGGAGAGTAGAGGTTGATTAAAGATTGTGGGTTCAAAATGGTAGCCAGCCAGTGTGTACTATGAAAATGAAATTATGATGAAGCTCAACAAAGGATCATGGGAGTTAGTGGCATGGGAAAATACCAAGAGAACTCAAGGAGTGTTGTTAGGAGCTACAAGGAAGTGGAAACACATGAGGACCCAATAAATTTTGAGCTACATTCTATGCCACTTCTATCTTATGAAGGAGAAACAAGTTGGATGTGAGGAACTAAAGAACTAAGTCTAAATCAACCCAATTCCCCTAATATTATGTGTGATCATGCCTTTGAGTCAGATGGAATACATATTCAAAATTGGGATATAGATAATTCAAAATGAAAAGTTGAACCAATATGGAATATTGAAACTAAGCTAGTTGAGGCTCATTTAGATTTAACACTATCTTTCCCTATTCAAGGGAGCTCTATGGCACAACTTGGGATACTTAGTGGACTTAGTCTTCAAGGATAGAATATAAGCCCAAATCCTATTAACCAACTCACTACCATGCCTCAAATCATGGGCACTACTACTGGAGGTGATAGAGGACTAGGTGGTGTCATAGGAGGAAGTGAACTCTGTACTCAAGGAACTAGGGCTAGAGGTTTTAGTAACCACAAAGCTAAACACCTCAACCAACCATGGTCTACTATGAGATGACATTACACTTACCTAAATATCAAGGGGAAGAAAATGCAGTTGAGCATGTCCATAAGTACAAACTAATTTAGAGGGCATGAGGCATCACATATTTTGAATGTAAATCTACATAATTTGTAACTATGATTTTAGAATGGGTGCATAATTGGTACCAAAATTTTAACCCTCAAAAAGTAGTAGTCAATTTTGACTAGCTTAAAACAACCTTCCTTTATGAGTTTGACATTCCTAAATTTGAGTAGCAGAGTATAGCAATGATAAAGGACCTAAAGCAAGGACTTATAAAGAGCATATATGAGTATGATGTAAGGTATAAAACCTTATTATATAAACTATCATTTGAAATTAATTATTACCAATATGCATAATGGTTTGTGGGAGGACTGTTACTACCTTTTTGATGAACCCTATCATAATGGACCTTCATTAGCTCTTGCGAGGCTTTGGAAGCTGCTCTCTATGTTGAAGTAGTTGGAAGCATTAACACTAGGATTAGTCCATTTATAGAGGCCTAGATAGCCTCAATGGCATCATAGTTAAAAAATTTAATAACTAATAATGCACATGAAACATGCAATGATGTTTGGTGTATAGACTGTAAATCTAAAGGATGTACATGGAGTAACTACCCACAAAAGAACATCTATGTGGTACTTAAACAAATATGTAAATATCCTATGAGGAGCATGATGTCCAATTTTGTCCTCTTTTACATCAAGATACACACACTAAAGTATCTGAGTATTGTAAAATTTCTGATGCCTACACTCATGACACCAATGATTACTGATTGATTAGTGATATCCATAAATCTCGAGTGCATGGCATGCACCAAAACTCAGCCACTAATACTCAAGAAAATGATGGATATCATGGACGAGGGAGAGGATGAGGATGAGTAGGTGGTCAGTTCCCACATAGAACCTATTACAAATGTGGATCTTTAGACCACTATCAAAGGGATTGCCTCGAATACCCAACATGTGCTTTCTATAAAAAGGACCATCGACTAAAAGAGTGTCTTGATATATATGTGTCTATCACCAAGGAGAAAAATGAAAAGGGCGCCTCTATAATTCAAATTGATAAAAAATAATGGTTCACATGCCCAAATATCCCTATAGTTCAACAAGTAAACATTACCACTCATAGTGGGGGACAAACCCAATCAACATCCAACCTAATCGAGAAGGTACAATGGGAAGAACCATGAGCTAGAAAGTACCCTGATGCTCAGTAGAAAAAGGATGTCCTTCAGGATATGATGGAACTTGTATGAGAAATTTAGGGTGAGATTCAGTTCCTCAAAGACAAAGATGTAATGTAGCATGTTATTATGTAAAGGGAATCTAAACTCCAACCTATTGCATGGGACAACTTCTAGGAACTATGCAAGCAGATGTTGGATATGGATATTATCCCATAGCTTATAACTTGGCTTAAGAGTCAAGTTTGAATACCAAATGAATTTTACCCTCACATCATTTGATAAAGTGAAGACCACTTCTTAAATCATGCTCGATGTTAGGACACTCTTAGTTCATCTACTCCCCTGAAAGATAGATAAATATTGGTTAACACTATTATTGTATAGATGGGTAATTAGGGACATTTTAGTGAATACTGGCACAAAATTTAATGTCCTAACCAAATAGGCTTTATGAAAAATGTCTAGTTCAATGATAAAACCTTCACCCCATGTCTTAGTTATGGCAAATAAGACTTACACTCATCCTATTAGGGTCCTCAAGAATGACACAATCGACATACTTGGAGTGTCATTAAAATTGGATTTTAAAGTTTTGGAGTTAGCTGAAGTTGATGATTACCCAGCTCTATTAAGAATACCATGGTGCTATGAGAATAATGTAGACTTGAGATTTAAAAAGTATTATATTAGATTTAATAGTATTGATCAGCATGTGGTTTTACCATTGAATCAAGTAAAAGGACCTCCTTACATAGAACCCATCAATGTTGATGAGGACATAAACCATATATATAATGTCACTACCCAGAATGATGAGCAATGTGATCTAACCCCAGATGGTATTCTATGATGAATATATACCCAGTTTATTTCTAACACTATAGGTAATGCTTGTAATTATTGGGCACATGGTGACTATGATCTCACTAGGAGAATATGTAGTACCATCAACAATTGTGAGAACCTCCTATGCCCACTCCATAAATGTCACAAGTTTATTCACCTCATGGGTTTAGTAATGAAAGGGTCATTGATAGGACCATCACTAGAAAGACTTGATGAAGGCCCACACTTCCAAGGACAAATGGAGGTATTTGGCTTTGTCTAGTGTCGTGAAGAGTTTTATGACACTAAAAATAACTGGATGAAGTCATTAGATCACATTTTTTATGGTACCATTGCAAGGTGGTGGTGTACCCATACGGAGAAAATTTTATATTGGATCAAGTACATTATGCCCTACACCATAAATTCCATTATGATAATAAGGTCAAGGGAATAATTAATTACAATGGCATGTAAGCACCTGAACCTCATATTGAAGTTTTTGAGATAATATAGAGAAATGAGGAAATATACTTGTTAGAGTACCTATGGGTGCATGCATTCTATGGTACCTTACACATATGGGCATGGGCTTGGTATATTCATGAAGAACAACACATAAGAACCAGCTTTTGGCAATTACTGAAGGAAAATATGACATCAATTCTTTCCTTTTTAATACTAAGAATGGACTTGTACCTCACTCTCCAAGCCATGCATGAAGTAGTTCTCAGAGAGCCAAGTCCCATTGAAGATCAACTACATAATATCCATTGAGAACCTAAGGAACCTTTACACTTGTTCACTGAGACTTCAACATATCCAATTCCTATGCCTACCCTAGTTTCTAATGAAGAATGATGTGAAGAGATTCACTTGGGAAAGCAAAATCTTGTCTTCCAAGTAGATGAAGGTGAAGGATCTACTTCACTCTACCCCCTGACCAACCATTTAGATGTTTCTCAAATCACTGGTACATGAACTATTTAGAACATAAGACCTCGAATAAACAACCCTTATCATGGGCCTATTCATACTATTCAATGTAACATTGACACCAAAAAAGAACCAAATATGGCCACAATTGGAAACTACTAGATTGATATAGAGATTATAAAACAATTTGAGTTGCTAAAAGAATATCAAGATGTTTTCCCAAGAAACTACATCAAAATGAAGGGAGTCCACCCATCTTTAGGTAAAATGCATATCAAGCTAGTTGATGGTGCTCAATCAATGAAAAATTACCATACAAGATGAATCCTAATCTCTGATCACACATTAAAGAGGAGATTGATAGTATGCTCCATGATGGAGTGATCACTCCCATTGTCAAATTTAATTAGGTCAGTCCCATGGTGATCAGTATCAAAAAATATGGATAGATCCATATATATGTGGAATATCAAGTACTCAATGCATCCTATGTGATAGATCCATTTCCAATGCCATTCATAGATGGATATCCTTAAATTCATTGCTAGTTGTGAAGTATACTCCTTTATGGATGGATTCTCAGGGTACCATTAAGTCTAGATAGATAAGGAAGAATAACCTAAGACAACATTTTCCATCAAATGAGGGTCACTTATATATATTTTTATGCCCTTTAGATTGAAAAATGCTCTAGCAATGTTCTTGTGCATAGCAGTTGAGGCCTTTAAAGACTTTATTCACAAATTCATCTAAGTCTATTTGGATTATTGGATGATATATGGTTTAGTCAAGGGCCATTGTGCTAATCTCAAACTCATGCTTGAGCACTGCTAGGTATTTCAAATATCCTTAAACTTGAAAAAGTGTCTATTTGTGACACCGTTTGGTGTGCTCCTAGGGTATATTATTTGTAAGGACTCTTGGTGAACCCAACAAAGTTATATATGATTCTTCACTTGTTAGATCCTAAGACTCATGTCACCTTCTTGGGGCACATGAGTTATTACAAAAAATTTAGTCATGGTTATTCCAAGATTTCTACACCTTTGAAAGAACTTTTAAAGCACAATGAGTAGTTCATATGGATTATTTATTGTAAAGAAGCCTTTGAAGCACTTAAAGAAAAGTTAATAATTGATCCTATTCTATAGTTACCTAATTGGAAAAAACCATTTCATGTACATGTAGATGCATTTGGCATGGTTGTTGGTAAAATCCTTGCATAATCAGGTGATGATCACCTAAATCAACCTGTTTAATTTGCTAGCAAGAAGCTCACACTAGCTGAATAAAACTATACCACCAAGGAACATAAAGCTTTATCAATGGTGTATACCCTACAAAAAATGTGATAGTACCTTTTAACCACTCCATTTATTTTCTATATAGATCATGAGGCTTTAATAGACCTAGTTAACAAACTAGTGTTGCATGGGAAGATTTGTTGCTAGATTGTGTTGTTCCAAGAATTCCAATTTTCTATAATGGTGAAACCTGGGAAGGCTAACTGTGAACCTAACCACTTGTCCTAGATTGATAATGAAGAACCCCCATGTGACATATAGGATGATCTTCTTGATATATAGTTATTTCAAGTTGCATAGGTACCTAAATAACTGGAAGATATTACAACATTTTTAAACACTGGCTTCGAGCTTGAGTCTCTCACCTCATAGGATAAAAATCAACTTATAGTTTGCATCATACCCTTTCAGCTCATAATAGATGATCTTTATAAAATAGACTGTGATGAGTTGATTCATCATTATGTAATACAACATGAGATCCATGAGGTAATTTGTGAAGTATGAAGGTATAATAGGTGGACATTATATTGGAGAGGATACAATGTGCAAAGTTTTTCTAGTTGGGCTTTGGTGGCCAACACTATTCCAAGATGCTAAGGCATATGTTAGGTAATGTGACATCTACCAGTGCATAGGTAAACCTAATAGGGGAGATGTTATGCTTTTATAACCCATCGCTTCTCAGGAACCTTTTAAAAAGTGAGATATTGATTGTATGAGGCCCATCACTCTAGTAGGATGATAAGTGGGTTCTTGATACATCATTGTAATAATTGAATACCTTATGCACTAGGCTAAATCAACACTAACAAATGATTATATTATTGCTACTACTATATGGTTTATTTTGGAGAACATAATAACTTAGTTTGGGTACCCCCAAAAGTTTCACTAGAGATCATGGTATACACTTTTTGAATGAAATAATTTGCATCTTTCTAGCCAAGTTCATGATCACACACCACAAGACAACACCATACCACCCACAAGCCAATGGAATTATTGAATCTTTAAATAAGATATTAGGTACCATTTTAACAAAGATCTACAATGTTGGCCATATTGACTAGGATGATCAGATGTTTGTAGTACTATGAGCATATCAAAATACCTATAAGTGCTTAAACAAAAGCATGCCATTCAATTTGGTGTATGTTAAGGAAGCAGTGATGCCAATAGAGTTATTGGTACCATCCATTTGTATCATGCACATAATACAACTGAATGATGAGGCACCCTTGAAAGCACACTTGGATAGTTTAATGTAATTAGATGAGACTTGGTTCCTCGCTCATTAGATCTAGGATGTAGAGAAATACAAGTAGAAGGAATAGCATGATTTCCATATCAAGAATAAAGTATTTTCTCTAAGAATGAAGGTCTTTTTTTATGACTCTAAGTTCATGCACCACCCTAGAAATCTTTTCATCCATTGGGATGGTCCATTTATAATACATAGCATTTGACTTATTGGGGTATGTTGGCTACAAATAATGGATGGTCAATTCCTCCCATGGCACTATAATGGAAATTGGCTTCAACCATTTCTCATTTTAGAATAACTAGAGTTAAGTAATCAATAAGGATTATGCCATTAGATTAAGATTTAGTGCTTTCAATAAAAGTGTTGCCTTCATTGTGCACACCTTTTATTTATTGCAATTTGTTTTTATGTAGTTGTTTTCATGGAGGATACAATGAACCATTTTAGTGTGGGGTAAGAAGTCACATGAAAGGATAAAAATAAAAATCATGCAAGATAACTAGGCATGTGAGATATATGGGTGCACAAGTCATAAAGGCATGAAAGTTATTAAGGAAATGTGAGTCATTTAAATCACTATGGGGTAAGGTTCCTACCATATGTTAGAAATTTTAAAATGTAATAGATATCTTCCACCACACTGAAAGGGTAGGATATAGTTGTCACCCACTTCCAAAAAAAGTACAAGAATGGGCATGCCATTAATGTAATCATGTTAGTTATGGCAAGAAGAATGACAAAGGCATGATGGGACAAAACCATTAAGGCATTAGTTACATAAGGCAAGGTTTAAAATATGATGGCCATTAAAATATTTGCATTTATTTTATGAAGTGACAAGAAAGAGGAAGGAATTAATGAGGATAAACCCCCTCATGGAGCCTATAAATAAGAAGGTTAAATTCATTTTATGCTTTGCATTGCATTGATTCTCAAATTACTAGAGCTAATAATGAATAATGAACTAGAGATAAAGAGTGAAACAACCACACTAGAGTCAAAATAATTAAATATTGAGTAGAGTAAAGTTTTTATATCCTTGGTGATACATGTAAGTTACTACCCAGTCAAGGAGAGAGATTCTAAATCTAAATTGGTGGAAAGAAGCAGTAATTTTTAAAGTTGAGGTTGTAGGTCCACCATTAATGAAGTGCTTAAGCTAAAAAAGATAAAGAAAATTTACCTAAATCCATGTATTCATTTGGGAATATGGGACGGCCACACATTTACCTTTAGGTTCCTCAAAGGGAAATATGACCTAATAAAAAGGATAGGAGACTTGAAAAATTACCAACTATACTAGAAGAATAAGAGGCGAGTAGAGAAGACTAGGTTCCCATTAGGGAAAAGACTCTAGAAGAATAAGAGTAGCACTTGGGAGAAAATGTACAGTGTGAAGAATGATAAGTGATAACACATGTGGAAGAAGAAAGGGAAAAGATGGTGAAGAAATGAAAATAGGTGCAAACATTAGCGGTATAGAAGGCCCAAGCATCTCCACCTCCTTCCCTATTAATAGAAGAGATGCAATACCCAAATTTGGTATTGTGTGTAAAGAACTAGGTCTACAAATTCTTGACATCCACCATTTTTTATTACAACTACCACCAACTAGGAAATGAGGTCAAAACCACCAATACAATAAATCAAGTGGTTTATGATTTAATAATCAAGAACTAGTTGGACATCACAAGACTCTTTCAACTCTTTGAGTTGCCATATTTTGGTAAACCTATAGAGGTAGTATAGTTACTCCTCTTGTATTTCCATAAGGAATATATCTAATTTATTGGGCATATCATGAAGATCACCCCCAAGAGGATTAGTAAAGTCATGGGACTATAATGCTCAGGGTTGAGTGTGATCAATGACTTGGCTAACATGGAGGAAATACAAAAGAAAACCATGGTGCTAATGTATCAAAATTAGGGGCATGTGATACACATTAATAACCTATAAGATCTCAACCTCTAATTCATGGTGTGGATCATTTCCACCAAGATTAGATGAACTGATCACTGGAAGAAGTTGGATATGGCACACCTTTATATTGCTCACCAAATCTCACAGGGACTAAAGTACAACTGTGTTATATACTTTGTCCACAAAATAATTGAAGATGTAGAGAGGGATGATTAGATGCCCAAGTATAGGTTTCCCTAGGGATTAATCCTCCTTTTGATTGTCTTAAATGATATTAGAGTGTTATATTATAGTTCAAGTGCATTAAAGTGGGTGTACCCTCCCACTCACAAGTCCCTTGTCGAGTGCTACAAGGAATTTACTTGCCCCTAGCATATCACCCCATCATATAAGATAAAGATAAGGTATTGGTTTGATGGGATGAAGGTGGAATTTGGAAATGAGTGGCATATTATAAATTACTTGTCCCCCCTAGTTGTAAATCAAGTAAAATTCACTATAAAGTAACATTTTTCCCTTGCATAGATCCATATAAATCCATTTGAAGAGATTTAAGCATGGCTCAAGATGCCTTATGCCTTATTTGTGCGGTACTTCATAGACTCTATCAATCAGATATATGACATGTAACCTATCATTTTGTATGAAATGAGGATTAATGTGAAGCTTTATACCCTATAAAACATTTATGTATATCCAAGCAAGAAGGCCTATGTGGAGAGGTTGGATATGGACTTGACCAACATACAGGTCAAGTAGACCTTTATCAGGGAGCAACCTCATAGGATATTCTACATGTTTTTCCCCTATAAGAAATTATAGGATGGAGACCCCAAGGAAAGACTCCCCAAATCACTGTAGCTAGAAAATAAGAAGCGACTGGATGTGGGTGAAAATTCAAGTGGGCACCAGGCCCCCCAAAAGAGGTAAAGGATGGTAGAGGCATAGCCCTCTAGACCCATTTATTCCCATCCATTTTTACCTCCTCCACATCCACTTTTCCCTTCACCTTAACCACCTCATATATATCCATCTTCTCCCCATACTTCCCCATCCCCTTCTCACTTTATACCTTTGCACTCATCTATTCTTGACCCATCATCTCCTCAACCTATTCCTCCCCTTTCTCCCCCACCTTCTCCACCTCCACATCAACCTTCTCCACCCCCACTACCATCTCCTCCCAG
Source organism: Torreya grandis (assembly GCA_037957365.1). Lineage (NCBI taxonomy): Eukaryota > Viridiplantae > Streptophyta > Pinopsida > Cupressales > Taxaceae > Torreya > Torreya grandis. Next base: position 289,858 of record JARHVA010001294.1, on the reverse strand, counting down.
TACCACCACCACATGAGCTACCCCAAAATAGCCTCCAAGATAATCACCCCAATAAGAGTCTCTTCAAGTGCATATCCATAGCTCAAGATCAGATTTTGAGAGAACTCCATCCCCAATGCAGGAGAAGGCCATATCTAATGATTCCCTACTTGATGTTGCAACATGGTATAATGAGGATGGTGAGGAAGATAGTGAGATGACCACTAGTGTCCATGAGGAGACTAATCTTGAATGAGACCCTAATAATGGAAAGCCACTAGTTGAGTCAATATAGTAGGAAGATGAAATAGCGATGACCACTACATGCCAATGTTACTAATTCACTGTAGAGGATAAAATACTCTATCTTTGGCCACACTTCCATCCCAAGGAAGTGAATCCTAAAATCAAGAAATAAGTATCCTTATTGCTCAAGATGTATAATGAGGATCATGATTTTGATCTCCCATTAGATAGCATCTCTTTAGGCCTGGATGCTCTAGTATTTCCAAAATTAACGAGGGTTGATCCACAAAAGCTCCCCCCACTGATAAAAAGCATTGAATTTTTTAAACTTAGCATGTAAATAATGCACCAAAGCCTTTTATAAAAATTTTATGCATGTACAATAGAGATAAAACATGCCCAAGTTGTAAACATGTATAATAAAGTGCTTACAAAGAAGCAAGCACTCATCGAGGAAATGGCCTCAATGAAACAAAATCTCCAAGAGGCCATAAAGGCAAAAGTAAGGGTTTTAACCCTTTGTAAAATAATTTTTAAGGAAGATCCAACACTTGAAAATGTCATACCTCTATATGGGGATGCCATTTGAAAGCTAGAGACCCTGGTTGAATTACTACTCAAGAAATTCAAGGAGAAACCCACACCAAGAGATGAGGGGATAGAAATTGTTAAATAATTCACCATGGCCATTGACATCTACAATCATTCCTTAGAGAGAGTTTGGGAAGTTATCACCATTTTGGATAGAATTTTTTCATACCTAACATGCCCTAATAAAGTCTTAAAGGTTTAACTCTAAGCTGAAGAGGTCCTAAAGCAGTAGTCAACTGATGCTATGCTCCTAATAAAAGACCGCATTAAGTGTGTGAAAGCATTTAGAGATGTAGAAATGATGGAGGACACACTTAATAACCATCATCAATAAATAAATGTAATTTTTGTAGACCTTTGAGGATATGTTGATAAGGAGGTTTCCACACTATAAGATGTCCGTAAGGATGCTATCACAACCCTCGATGAATAGATGAAAAAGACCAACGAGACTCTAACCCAACCCAAGGATTTGGAAGCATCAAAAGAGTCCATTAAAGGAATAACTATGAAGTTCCTTGATGTATTATCCCATTGTGATGGTCTAAAAAAGGAACTCAAGTAGAAGGGGCCTAAATTTTTAGAAGATGCTAACATGTCTTAGTCTAAGATGGACTAAGGGTGTAGTGTGGGGTGATGTTGGCCCCAAAAATTTGACTAAGTATTGTTCTATTTTGGCATGGAACCAACATGGTGAAAGAATACCATGGTGTATAAATACGAGATGCATAAGCACTAGGGTGAGGAACCTATTAGGTATAAGAGGATAATGGTGTGAAAAGATAACAATGTAGAAGGGACCAACGTGAGAGGACCTAGTCAAATAAGATCAAGTCATAGAGAACCCATGAACATTGGACTCAAAATGAAATCAAAATACTAGGGGAGTGCATGGGAAATAGGAGAAATTAAAAGATATATTCATATGGGACACTTCAACCTTATTTATTGAAGGTTTTACACCAAACCATAAGGAACATAACACATGTCCACTAGTACATAGCATAAAGTGAGGATCTAGGGATGTAGGGACCCAGGTCTTTAGGAAGAAATTATTGTAAGTGCCAAAACTCTTAGTTTTTTGATATTTGATGTGCCATTCATTCATAACATTAATAATTGTAACATTTGGTTAGGGTAAAATAAGTATAAATACCCCTATTGTAATCTTTTGCAAGGATGATCCTTTTGGAGAATAGATGATGAAGCTTTGCCCTTTTTATTCATTAAGCATCTAATGGGAGATATCATATTTTGTCAATTTGTGTCTTGAATGATGGAATACACTAAGTTTTAGACTTGGATATGATTTATTTCTTAGTCTTGTTATTGGTATCTTTTTCTTTTCTAATTCACTATTGTTAGATAATGATGGTGATCCATGTAGTAATAGTAATAGTTGCATCTAGAACTAAAAGGATCATAGTAGTATATTTGTGCTATTAAATAATCCTTATGTGGAACTACATAAAGAGATATATGAAAAAAATATATTACTATGCTATAAAATCTTTGATAACTGGTCTTTCACTACATGCTTTGGGTGAGTGCATGAGACCTAACTCTCATGTGATAGGGCTAGTGCGCTATCCCATTGGGATAAACTTCAACTTCGGAGATGGAATTAACTAAAATAACCCAACATGTATTCATGTTTACACTATTTTGAACCATGTTTTTAGCCTCATTTTCTTGCCATTCTTAAAATGAAAGAAAATTCAATGTCTCAAAACCTTTTTGAAGTGGTCAAGAATAATTTGAAAGAGGTTGGTCGCATGGATGATTTCTCAATTGAAAGAAAGATTGTTTGTCTAGGGGAAAATGGAGCATCAGTTATGCAAGGTCAAAATTGTGAGTAAGTTTACATTAGTCTCAAATGTTGAAGATATTATTCATGAAATCTATTCATACTTTTATAAAATTTCAAAAATATTTTTGAAATTTTAAAATTTTGTTGAAGGTTTAATACAAGGAAATAATCTACTTAAAGATGTTGATACTATATGGATTTCCATTTATGGACCAGCACATAAAGTGTATGCATAATATCGATCATTGATGGAAATAGTGGAGGAACATTGCCACACAATAGGAAAAAATTAAAATATTTTATTTTGGTTAAGTGATATAGAGACATTATTGACCTTATGCGATCTTTTAACCATGTTGGATGAAATGAGCCTAATGATAAAGAAAGATTGATAAAGATCAATGTAAATTCAATAATATTCTAAGTCAAGCAAAATAATATGCCTTACCCTTGATAATTTTTATATAAAATAACAATCATTTATAGGGCAAAAAATTATAAGTTAAAACTTAATGACAAATATTGAACATAGTATTAATTGTTTGCAGCATAGTAAAAATGGATATTTATGTGCAAAAGTGTAAAGATATAAAATAACATACACACCTTTGACATATTTGGTTAATATAATAGACTCAAATATGTTCTTATTATAAGGTATCAATTTATTTAGGTTGTATCCTTTGTAAGGTCTACCTTGAAGGAAATTGTAAATTGTCTCTCTTTAGATATTAGAGTTCATTTTCCTTGAGATGAACTACTAGAATCCATGGTTGTGGTGTACCCCCAATATTGTAAAAATGTTATCTCATCAGAGTTTTAGAATAACATCAAAACCTTGGCTCAACACTTATGAAAGAGTGTAGAATTAAATGGTGAAAAAATTAAAGGCATTTTAGATTTGCCAAAAGATAAGTGAGCAGTCTATTTGATTCACCACAATAATGTTGGAACAAGCTAAAGTTTTAAACAATGTTTTCAAAGATGGGTCAATCACTAGACTATATACTAATTAAGTTTGAGTGAAATACTACGTGATGGTATCTTAGAATATTTTAATCTTGTGAATTTATGTCAAACAATGGTTTTGGGCTTAGTGAAAGATGAGAAATTTTTTAGTGCATTGTCAAATTTAAATTCAAAGTTAATAAACAAGCTTGACAAGAATTTAGATACTTGTTGAGTCTCTATACAACTAGATATAATGTCCTAGTTTTCCATTTGATAGAGCTCTAGCAATTTGGTAGTATACATTTGAAAGAAGAGGATTGACTAATAATTCTTCAAACACACTACACTTAGATATTTCTTTAGTACTAGATCCAAGTCCAACAAATTTTGAAGGGAATGCAAATAAAATTATCAAGAATAAAATGAAAAAAATTGGCATGTTGAAATTTGAAATTTATGCATATGAAACTAGAGGTTGATAAAAAAAGGACAATACATTTTGTGATCCCCAATAATTTTCCATGGATACATGTAGCCAGATTGCATTTTAATAATTAATATTGGGTGACTTTAATTTTGATGTAAAAGTGCTAATACTTGATTAGAAAAATATGTATATTTTTTGTTTTGTTTGATTAAGAGAACTATTGGTATAAAATTATGAACTCTAGGACACTCTATTCAGATACTAAAATTTGATGCAACATTGAATCATCTCTCAAGTTGTGGGGAACTTGTAAGAGAGATGAATCTCTAGGATTGAAAGGGATAGCTCCCTAGATTCTTCTTTAAGATGCCTGTCGCCTAATCTAATGCTTGTTCAAAGAAAAGGTTTAGAATTTTTGCATGAAATGGAAACTATACTAAAGAGGTGATTCACAAAAACATATCCCATAGACTATCACACTCCTACTAAGAAACAAATATTTCCAAGACCAATTCTAGGCATTGAATGACTCTAACATAATTACTTCAATAGGAAGGTAGCATACATAGGACAATCAATAATATAACTGATCTAGGGGTAGATTACACACCATAGAGGCAATTATTTTCTTTAATAAGAGTATGGTACAATCAATACACTTCACATGACCTGTTAAAATCAAAGCTCTTGCTTAAACTTGAAGGATAAAGGGAAGTAAGGATGATACTATCACTTGGATCTACTATTCATCACTCACACACTTAGACAAAATGTTCATAACTCAAAATTAGACTTGTATTCAATGTCAAAGACAAAATGTAATTTCATACCATCAGGGCTTCACCATATTAGCTGTGGTCTCCCACTCATCACTTTTCCCTTAAAATTGTCTCTTCGTGCATTGGAAAATTGCCCTTCCTCTGAGATAAAAAAGAGAGGGTTTGCCTTATATTATTATCAAATCCAAATATTGGAGAGTGTCTTATGGGTATTAAATATGATTTTTACCAAATTTTAGCTTCTAACTCTGAGGATAAGCCCACAAACTTTACACATTTTCTAGGTAGACTTATGAATAAGGTAGATTGTGAGGGTAGGCCAGGTATAGTCTATGTTTTGTGATAAATGGAGGTTCTTTCCATATTATATGCTCAATTATAATACTCATATAGGTTTAAACACTATAAAAGATGCCTCTAAAATATTTCTCTAATAATTTGACCTCTTGGACCATTACTATGCTCTTGTAAGCACAAAACTATCTACAAAACCCTAACTGAGACAATTTCTCTTTTGACTATGTTTGGAGGTTTTATGGATTATTTTGAGTTGTTTATGACATGTATGGATCCTTAATACCTACCATAAAATTTAAATCATGGAATACATTCACAATCTCAAGATAAATGACTATTAAACCTCACTTAAGTCCTCTCATTCCATGTATTGATTAAGACAACTTATCCTACATGTAGATGGCCATTTTATCCTCTGTACAGATAGGGATTAATATTGGAGAGGTATAAAAACATAAATTCATTCTTATTTATTATTTATTTGATCTCATATATATTTATTTTTCATCATCCAAGTCATTTGAGCATGGAAATAAGCCTTATGAAGTGTTATGCGTGAACAACTTATTAGAATCTCAGTCCCTTTGGATGGTTGTAGGTGGTAATTTCCAACCATGAGCATATAAATTATGTCTTGAATGATGATTTAGATCCTTCTTGGAAGTTTTTAAATCACAAATCCATCTATTCACCTTGAAATATAAGGTCTAAACTCAACCTTCTACCTCACTGCCAATATACGCGACATTACTGTGTTTCATGGATCTTAGACCTACCTGTAGGTGCATTTGAGATATTTTAGGTCATGTGGTTGATAAGAAACATATTAACTTAGGAATAGTTCTCTAAAATTCTTTATTTTCATCCTAAACCTTCAATTTTGTCATTATCTACCCAACTGAGATAAAATTTTGCTAAATTTTGCTATAGGTGATCCTTCCTAGGCCTGTGTATAGATAGGGGGTTACTTAGGAATCAAAACAAGATATACCACCATTTTCTTTGGAATCTTGGCTTAGGATTGAATTTTTAACCATTTATTATTGTTCAAAATTTATGTAATAATATAAGACCATCATTATGAAGGGCAATTTTTCTTTTGATCAACATCCTGTAAACTCCACTGCCTTGTTTTAGTGGTTTCTTGGGCAACTTTAGACTCCAATTATTCACCCTTAACTCACCTTTTAACCCTAAAAATTGGCATGATAATTATATTTGGATAGGTATATAAGGTATACATATGAGGATACTTCAAAAACATCATGTTCTCATTGCATAAAAACCACAAAAATACTTAGGAGCTCTATTTTGTCCATTTATGGACTGTAAGACCAATACAGTCTGATCATCCTTTTGAAAGAAAACTCTACTTTGAATAGCATAATTTTTTTTATTAAATGTATGCCATGACCATTTGGGTATTTTAGAACCTCAAAATCAATTCCATCATGTGTTTCACCATTCACACCTCCGTATAAACCTCCTGAAGCTCTGATATAAGGCAATTGTGAGTGTTATTCTATTGACAAGGTAATGAATAAGAAAAATGGATAATTTTATTTGAAGTGGGTTTGATCTGATATATCACAAGGTCATTTAATTAAATAACCTTGATAACATTAATCTAAGAGCACTAAACATCTCCATGTATCCTCTTCCACTTTGAAAAAAACACAGGTTATACATCTATGGTGCAAATTTTAGAAACAAGCATAATTTGAGAATTATCCCTTAAGGAAACTAAGGGAGAGAGTGTTGGGTAATTATAACATCATGAAGAGGGCCTAATCCAACCTGAAAATACTCCATCAAAATAATATAGCTCCATATATTTCTAAAAATAAGAAATAGATGCAAACCTTTACCCCTCTTGAATGCAAGTGCACAAAAATATGTTTGAGGTGTAAGTGATTTTTCATAAATGAGGAGGCACCAAATTAAAATATATTTTTATGAAAATTAATCTAACTTATATTACTATCCACCCCCAATACCATTCTTTCCAACTTCACCTGTATGGTCCACACCAATTGTTCAAAATTGCTCCTTTTTAGCTAGCCAAGACAAGAAAGAAGGAAAAGAAGCAAGAAATGAATTTTTTTATGAAATATATACAAAAAAAATATTTAAATGGGTGTGGGGAGGTTAAGATTCACTCCACCCACATTTTTAGTTGCAAGTGAACTCAATAAGTCCGTACAAGTGCCCAAAGAGGCCTATTTTTAAGAAGAAACTACCATTTTTTGCATATAACTGACTTTTAACTACCACTTGACTGATCATAACATAATTTGACCCCCTACACGTTTATATTCACTTTGGTGACAAATATTGTAACTCCACCATCTGTACAAGTCATTAATTAGGCTAGAAAAGTGGCCAAATGACCCTTTTTTGCACATGAAACCTAGCAAGTGGCCAATTTATGACTTGAAGACACCTTGAAACATATAAAAGACCTTATTAGGACATTTTAAAAATAATTTTGAAATTTTAATAAATTTTACCATGGTTGACCAACTTTGACTTTAGTTGACTAGGTCAGTATAAAGAGGATGGGCTTCAACAAGGACTAGACGGAGGACAAGTGAGACATATAGGACAATAAGAGACCCCATAGGACACATGAAACTTTATTCAAAAGTTAAAAAATACTATGGGTTGACCCAATTTGACTAGAAGTCAAATTTGGTCAACAAGAACATGTTTATAATAGTTGTAAACTCTATTATAGAGATGCATAAGTAGATTATGGTGTCCCCTTGTCATTTTATACCAAGTACACATATTTTTTTGTTTTTTTGATTAAGAGAACATGTCTATAATAGTTGTAAACTCTATTATAGATATGCATAAGTATATTGTGGCGTTCTCTTGTTATTTTATACCAAGTACGTATATTTTTGTGTTTTGTTTGATTAAGAGAACATGTCTATTACAGTTGTAAAATCTATTATAGAGATGGATAAGTATATTGTGGTGTTCCCTTGTTATTTTATACCAAGTACATGTATTTTTGTGTTCTATTGATAAAGATAACATGTCTATAATAGTTGTAAACTCTACTATAGAGATTCATAAGTATATTGTGGCATTCTCTTATTATTTTATACTAAGTACATGTATTTTTGTGTTTTGTTTGATTAAGAGAACATGTCTATATCAACTGTAAACTCTATTATAGAGATGCATAAGTATATTATGGTTTTCCCTTGTTATTTTATAGTAAGTATGTATATTTTTATGTTCTATTTGATTAAGATAATATGTATATAATAGTTGTAAACTCTATTATAGAGATGCATAAGTATATTATAGTGTTCCCTTGTTATTTTATACCAAATACGTGTATTTTTATGTTTTATTTGATTAAGAGAGTATATCTATAATATATGTAAACTCTATTATATATATACATAAGTATATTGTGGCATTCCCTTGTTATTTTATACCAAACATATTTGAGGTATCTCTAGTGCAATGAATTGTAAGTATCTATATCAGACCAACAAATTCACTTCTACCAATAGCTTACATAAATGACTATAAAATTTGATAAAACCATCACATATGTATTTTATTAACTTCCATTAGTACCATATGTGACATGTTGGAATAACATTAACTTTTTCCTTATTTCTTCAACATATTGGCACCAATTCATTAAAAAATTAGGCAATATCTTAACCTCAATACCTATAGCTTTAATTCCACCTACACTGCATTCAATGTTAGAAATAAAATATACATTAGGTTTTAGAATTTGGGATGTGAAGTCATTTATGTCAATAACCAATTTTAACACTACTTGGATATTCAAGCCTTGAAGACAACAATTTCAATTTAAAAGTTTATAATTATAGTTTTAGTTATTTATTATGTTAGAATGGATAAAAGGCAAGGATATTTAATCCTATTTGATATTAATTGTAGTAAAAAAAGAAAATAGTTATTTTAGGTGTTAAAAATAATTCAAAGAGTCTTTAGAGAGGAAGAGTCATGTAAGAAATTGAAGTCATTTGGAAGCTTTTATAGGTAATTGTATGATAAAAGGAAATTCAAACCATTTGCATGAATAAAGTTTATCATTTAGGTCTCATTGAGTTTCTTGTTATTATTTCATTCATTTGTTTGTAGATTCTTTTTATTTAATATGTTTTACTTAAAAAATTTGGTTAGTAATTTTTTATACTAAATTAAAGCTAACAATGGTGTGGCTATTGAAATGGGTGCCTTTATCACCATAATATCATATGCCTTCATCACCATAGTACCAACCATAGGGCCTAGCAAGCTATAATAATACATCATCTCCCTCCTATCAATATTCTATTCAGTATGCATAACCATAGAACAACATAAATCTTTAGCAACAATAATCAAATTGGACTCCAAGTTCCCCTCAGCATCAATATGGGGGATACGAAGTATAGATGAATCAACAAAGAGGATATATTAGATAAAAATTCTAAGGGTGGGGGTTCCAATAGAATAAAAGAGGATACAAAGGGTGATATAGGGGAGGATATCATCAATGATATAAAGGAGGTCACAATAATGATAATCAACAAACTTGACCTCCTATACTATATTATCTATGTGGAGCATATAATCATTATGCAAGGAACTATCCCACAGATCTTTAGAGACAAGTTTATTATGTATACTATAGGGTCAAAGGTCAACATAAAAAAAAGTTTTCCTTATTCTATATAAATAAATAAAGGAGAAGCCAATACACAATGTAAACATGATTAATGTGCAACTGAAGGAAAATGCATTTGTGTAAGTCGTCACATAGCAACATAGAGTTTAATAAGGCTTAAATCCTTTGTAAATGCCTCAATATCATGGTATTAGAAAAATTTAGTGGGATAAATATCTTAATCCTGAAACAAAAAAGAATTTAATGTATTAAGTTGCATAGGTATTACATCAAATATAATAGAAACCAGTCTTCAATAATGATAACATTGCTATTGATGCTTGAATGTATGTGAAATTTGTTAGGATAATGTGGTAAGAGGGAATTTTGACTACTTTAATAGATTTGATGAAACTACATTAGTATACTATGTAATTAGGATATATCCTATAATATCACTAACCTCCTACACAATCTACTGGAGTGTGTACAATGAGGACAAATGAGCTGATAAAGTAGTTTGGTATGTCAAGACTAAGAAGCCTTGGGATGTGGATTCATGACTAGATATTGAGTTGGTTGGATAAAAAATCCCAAATTTAGTATTTAACTTTAGGACTACAGTCAATATGATTCCTTTCTAAAAATGAGAAGCCATTGGTTGACTAACTTTGAGCTACAATCTAGTAACATTGAGCTTAGTGGATTATGGCAGATTCAAACCCATTGGTCATCTAGAAGATGTTGAAATTAAAGTGATTGAGCTTAGCTTATGAGGATATTTTGAGGCCATCAACATGAAGACAAAAGATACCCATCACCCTACCTTAATCAGTAAGAAATGGGCCTCTAATGGCTAAACGACTATTAACATTATGCATAATCAGTTAGAAGTGCATCAAAAAGATAAGCTAATAGTCATACCTTTAAGCAAATTTGAAAAAAATCCATATATCAATCCTAATGAGCCAAAGTATACTTATGCTTATGAGGACAATAATTATTTTAAAGAGGGGATAGATGAAAGACAAAATGGGGTGCAGACTATAAAATGTCAAAAATGGAAACTTGGTACTGCATAATAAGAACAACCACTAGTATTCAAACCTATTACAAAAAAGTCTTTAGCTAGGTAAGTTAACACTAAATAATGTGTTTTTCCTTCAATTCATTCATCAAAAATATCTGAGGTATAATTTCTATATAATAATAGTGTAACTATGATGGAATATACTGAACCAACCCTATAAAGAATTCTACCCTAGGATTCTACATCATCCATAACTAGTAACTCCTATGTGCACATCTTGAATGTCTCATAGAAATCATGTGTTTAAATCTTTGTGCATGGTGTTTACCATATAATGCAAGATACCTTAATATTTTGTGACATAGGATCTTAATCTATATATATATTGAGGCTTGAACACATGTACCATAGGTGGAATAATGAGTCTGCACTCTTAGCTATGCACTAAAAGGAATTTTTGTGACATGGTGGACCATACACAAAAACTAAAAAATGCATTGGGAGGATGCCTATGAAATATTTCATGTAAGGTTTTAGCTATCAACTAGTATTAAAGTAGAATGCCCTTTATTTCAAGAGGGTCAATGTCCATAACTACACATCCATCAGTGTGTAGATCTAAGAACCACACAAGGAGTAGAGCTATGATAATAGGTGTACATATTCAGTCATACCCTTTCACCTCTTACAATAGCTTTGTATATGCATCAAGAGTGTATAAGGGAAACTAAACATTGGGCACAACTTCAGTAGGATTTTACTCAAATTTTTATGTTTGGAGATGATAACCCACTAGTATATAATGCCTTGTAAAAAATTTAAATTTTTCTATGTCATGGATGCGCATAAGATTTAACAAATGTTGCTGATTCATCCTCTCATCAGGAACTTGTGCAAGACTTGGATCTCACACCACATAATTACAAATCTAACTAAAAATAACAACTCTAGGTTCAATCATGAAATAGAATAAATAATGATCTAAAATAATCTAGTGACTGTGATAGTGATGGAGATCTTGATTTAGAAGGGTTATTTGAGCCACAATGTGAAGAGGAACCCAAACTAGTGTAAATAATAAAGAAAATAAAAGAGGAAAAATTGCACAATATTGACATTTTATAATGTGAAGGCAAATACATTTTTTAAGATACTATGCCTAATGGATAGGTAAGATATATCAGGAAGCATTAAAAAAGACTCAAGGAAATATTAGGACAAACTCAACCCCTAAGCTTGAAATAATGGGAGATTACTAGGGACAAGAGCAAATCTCTAAGGCCCTATGATTGTTAAGAGATTATGAAGACATGTTTCCAAGCAAATTCTCAAAGGTAAAAGGCATAAATCCATCTTTATGATAAATTCATATAGAGTTAAAATAATGTGCATGCCTTATCAAAAATTAATCCTAAAAGTTCAATCCTAATATGAAGACCAAAGTAAAGGTTGAATTGGATTGAATGCAAGAAGCTAGAATTATTTATCTAGTTAAAAAGGCAAAGTGGGTCAGTCTCATGGTTGTTCAACCTAAGAAAATAGGAAAAATTTAGGTGTGTGGGTTCTACCATGCACTTAATGATGCTTGTGTTAATGATCAATTTCGTATTCCTTTTAAAAAATAAGTACTTGAATTCATGGTTAGGCATGAGGTGTATTTCTTTATAGATGGTTTTAGTGGATATCACTAGATTTTGATTACTAAAGAGGATCAGGATAAGACCACTGGTAAATGCATTCAAAGACTTTATTCATGAGTTCTTAGAAGTCTATATAGATGATTGGTCTATCTTTTCTCTATTCAAATAACACTTTTCAAAACTAAGATTGATGCTAGAGTGATGTTAGGCTTTGTGCATCACCTTAAATTTGAATAAATGTCTATTCTTTAATCTTTTAGTGTCTTACTAGGCTAAGTTGTGTGTAATAATAGAATTTTGGTTGACCCAACTAAAATTTCTATTATAGTAGGAATGCCACATCCTACCAACTCAACTGAAGTGCACACCTTTCTTGGTCATATCAGATAGTACATGAATTTTATAAAAGGGTATGCCACTATATCAACATCCATGGAGAAGATACTGTGCAAGGATACCAAATTTAAATGGACACTAAAATGTAAAAAAAAAGTATTGAAGTTAAAGCAAAGGTTGGTAATAACACCCATATTAGTATTTCTTGACTAGAAGAAGCCATTACACGTACATGTGGATGCTTATAGCACTATAGTAAGATCTATCTTAGCATAGCCATGTGAAGGCAGGTTGGACCACCCAATACATTTTGCTAGCAAAAAATTATTAGTTGTGAAAAATAATTACATGACCACATAGAGAGAATCAATAGCCATGGTATTTTCATTGCAAAAGTTTAGGCATTACTTATTGGCTACTCATTTTGATTTCTTCATGGATAATAGACATTATGATACCTAGTTAATAATCCAATGCTAGAAGGACATATATCAAGGTGGTTGATGCTATTTCATTAATTTCAATTTTGAATTAATGTTAATCTAGGATGGGAGAATGTGGGGCTAGATCATCTTAGTTGACTTCATAATGGGGAGGAACTAGAGGAATTCAAAGATGAATCCCCTGATGTGCATGTATTTATAAATTTTGTAGTTCTTGATAATATGGAGGACATTGTAAATTTATTGGAACAAGGAACTTTTACTACACATTACATAGAGATATAAGAAACATATGGTTACCAGATCCATACCATATAGCCTCATTAATGGATTCTTGTAGAAGCTTGGCAAAGATGATGTATTGTGTAGGGTAGCTCTAGAACATGAGTGACCACAACTTCTTCATGAGGATCATCAAGGGATTTTAGGATGTCACTTTGTAGGAGAATCCACTTTGAGGAAAATACCTCAGAATGTTCTATGGTAGTCTACACTATTTCAAGATGCACACATAGTTTTTAAACATTATGATGTCTACCAAAGAATGGAAAATCCTAACTAATGAGACAAATGTCTTTGGTACCTATGATTTAATAAAAACCTTTTGAGAAATGGGAAATTGATTTTTTTGGGCCTATAACTACCCAAAGTAAATGCAATTATGCTAGATACATTATCATTGTAATTGACTATTTAACAAAATGGGTGGAAGCTGCTACCACTCCAAGCTATGGTGCAAAGGATGCCGCTAAGTTTTTATATGAAAATATTATCATGAGGTTTGGATGTCCAATTAAGTTGGTAAGTGATAAGGGCACACACTTTCTCAATAATACTATCAATATTATTACTAAAGAGTTCATGATATTGCACCATAAAAGCATGGATTACAACTCGTAGGCTAATGGATAGGTAGAAGCATCTAATAAAATTTTGGACAAGATGTTAACAAAAATTTGAAATGTTTAGAGAGATGACTGGGAAGATCAAAATCCTATAATTATATGGTCCTATCTAATGCATTAGAAGAGATTTATTGAGTTCACTCCATTCCAATTGGTATATCACCTTGAGGTAGTAATGTCTATGAAATATATTGTGCCTAGTTTGTGCATTGTGATAATCATGAGATTAGGAGATAGGATTAATTAAGGGCATGGATGATGGATTTCACTAGGATGGAAGAAAATATATTAAGAAAATGGATGAAATAGATCAACAAATTCAAAAAGCATGGCATGATCACAACTTACTATCTAAGTAATTTTACCTAGACCAAACATTATTACTTTACGAGAGCATATTGAGAGAATTCCCTAAAAAGCTATGCTTAAGATGGAAAAGACCCTACATCATTCATGAAGTATCACCATAGGGTACCATAGTTCTAAAATATTTATAGGGAACAATATTACTAGATGAATAAATGATTGTAGGTTTAATCCATATCGTCTTTAATCTCTATCATTCTACTAAAATAATTGAGTGGGTGTTGAGTAGCACTATGTCATTAGGATTTAATCTAATATTATTTATTTTTAGATTTGTTTTCTCAGGTTAAAATTTTTGTCTAATGTGTTCATTTCTATGTAACACATCATAACCACCTAGGACTAATTATCATCATAGGATGCAATCACATTCCAAAGACATCTCATCATAGACACCTAGTCACAACTACATTGAGCATTGTAATTAAGTCTGAAAAGGTAGTGATAAGATAGGTATAGTGAGTAAAAGGAAAATGGTTAGGTCATACCATTAATGATGTGGCATTTTAGAATATTATAGTAGTTTTGAAGTAGATTTGATAATAAAAGGATAAGTGGATAATAAAGAAAATTAATTAATCAAGAGGACAACTAATCACCTATAATAACTACTAAAGAATTAAATTAAAGATCCTAGGCACCAAATAACCCTATCAAGGTGATCTTCAACAAATTATATTAATTAAAAATGGAACATTCATGTGCATGTAGTCAATGCATTTAAATGAGGCAGTGACATGAAATTGGGAACCAAATAAATATAAAAATGTAGGGTATGAAAAATGAACAAACATTACAACCTTCAACTAACAAGATATTTATAAATTCAGCTTTTTTAATATCTAATCGCTAATAAATTTCAAACCAGAGCACAATTACTCAAAGCAATCATTCAGTCCAAACTATTCATTGAGCCATCGATAGAGGTCAAATATTGATTCCACTATTACATGCCCAAAATGAGGGAATGAGAATTGGGATAGGTATGAAATAGAATAAATATAATTATTTATAACCATTTGAATTCATAGATGTAATAGAATTTACTCTATTTTCCCAAGATACTCAAGGGGTAACACAAATAAGAACCCTAACATTACAACATCCACTGGGAGGTTCTGACACTGAATGATTACTTAAGCCACCTAAATTTGGGAAATTAGATGAAGTTATGATGAATTTATTGAGATTTTATAATTAGAGAGCTATCCATTTATCTCAAGATGTTACAATCTATATTTTTATGCTTACTATGGCACAAACAACTGGTCTACCTAATCATGATAAATCTTTCATTCTTGATACATCTATAGTGTACCAATCCACTCAGATATTATAAAAATATACAACTAGGGCAAGGTGAGGAACTCCTATTAATTCTATTGAGGATTCTTTACTATGCATCATGGTGCAATGTATCACCAAAATATTCTATCAAACCATAAAGCAACAAAAATAAGTGACAAGAGGCATCATTAACAATACCTATCAAATGATGAAGCTAGAAGAGGATTTTAACTAGCTTGATTTTTTGGCAACTAAGTTTAGCATGAATATAGAAAAGGTACTTGTAGGAACCACACAGACCTTCCAATACTAGTTTTTAGCCTTATTATTGTGTTTCACACAGTGGAAATCTCTACTAGGGCCAATGAATATAACTCTCAATTTTTTACCAACTAATGCCTCCACAAGTGAATCCAATGAGTATAAATACTCCAAAGTGTTGGATCCTTCAACTCTACTAAAAGATCGAAAACCAACAAGATGAAAAATCTAAAGTAGCCCAGACCAAGAGAAATAGCAAAAATGTCAAAAACCACTGTGAAAGTAGATAAGATCTTATTTTTACATAAGATATATCTGAGAGACCTAAGATTTATCCAAAAAATAATACCATAGTTGATGTGCTTAAGTTCCCTATCTTTCTTCCAAGGATAAAACATAGGAGAGATGATAGTAGGCCCAAGGTGGAGTTTGCAAGCAAAATCATAGTTGTTTAATTTGAGGATCAGGGGGACCTCCTTCATTTTAACAACTATTCTAAGAGTAACCTTATGAATAATATGGGAGAGAATAGAAGTTATATCATGAAATTTTACCTTATCAAACAATTTTAACAAAAAAATGGTACAATAATCTCAAGCATGTAATCTATGAAATAACTTATTTTTTATGGAAATAAATCCAATTCTACTACTCTCTAACCAAGAAACACTTCAATTCACTCACAATGAACCCATGTTTTTGATGAAGCTGGTGATATGAAGAAGTAAAAATTTATTGATAATTATTTATAGGTTTTTGAAAAAACTAAGTGTCCAAAATACTAGTGATAGCAAATTTTGGGCCATTGAAAAAAGAAACATCTAGAAGAATTGTAGAAAAATCAAAAATAGAAGAGACAATCCTGATGATCTCATAAATAGAAGCATATTTATTCAAAAATAGGTTTAGGATATATCTATAACCATGATGGATTCATAAATCATCATCAATGAACCTCTTGAATAAAAGAAGGTTATCAACTAGAATGAAATAGAAAACTTGTAATTCAAGAAATCAAAGAAAAAGACAATCGTATACAATAAAAAATTACTACCTATTATTGTTCCCCAAATTTGCCTTAAAAATTTTGCATCAAATTCAAGGTAGTGTTGGGTTAAAGCCAACCTAGCTAAACTGATAATAAAATCATTTTTTATCATCATATCCCTGTTGAACAAAGAACCTCAAAGCATCAAGACTAGAATCAATCAGAATGCTAGTATAAAGACTTTCCACATCAAAAGTGAAAATAATAATATCATCAAGAAGAAAAATATCATATAAGTAATTAATATATAAATGGATTCCATAATATGATTTTTCTATTTCAAAAAAATCAAAAGTATAATGTGGTGAAGCCATTTAGAAATTGGTTCTAATATGAAACCACAATATGAATAAATTAGGCGACCTATAAGAATGGGCTTGTGAATTTTGGGCAATAGATAAAAACACAAACATGAGCATCAATGGATTGATCTATAACATGAACTCCTTATGATTACCATTAAGTATATGTCTTTGTTATACTCTTTCAATAATCCATCTGAGGCCACGAAATAAACTGGACCACAAAATTGTAAGAACTTTGACATAGATGGCTAGATCAAAAAGTTGCCTAAAATCCTCAATAATATACCAATTCCTTAAAAGCATAGTGATCTTGAGGTTCTTATCTATAGGGTGAATGAAAATAAAAGTGTCATTGGCAAGAGAAAGAATAATAGAACTAATGTGGAAGGGAAGAGTAGGCATAGAATGGGGGACAATGGAGGAGAGTTTTTACTCCACAAATTGAGACCCCATAAAAATAATCCTCTCAAGAGGTTTGTAGATTTGTTTGGTATTCCAATTGGGCTTAAGAACCCTAAATGGATCAATGTAGGATGAAGTCTAGATATGATCTTCTCCTCTAGGGTTGAAGAACCACCTCAGATGTAGAAGCCTACATAAATTAGACCATTTCTTATGAATCAAATCAATAGACATGGGTGGCAGATTAGGAAGGAATTTGAGACCAAGACTTAGAACATCAATCTCATCATCCAAGAGAGAATGCTATGAAAAATTATGAATAAAAAAATTTGTAATTTTACCATCAGGATCTTAGACATTACTATTGGCAAATTTAATGCAATAAAATGCCTTGGGATTGAAAATTGCATCATAAATAATTAGTTTTGGTACCCTATACTAGTTTAGTAAATGAATGATCCCTATTGTTGCTACTAGGAAGCAAATCAAGTAGAATTCTGCCCCTAATTTTCCAAACCCGTTCTCTAGGTATTCTTTTCATACCTTTGAAATTATTATGAATATGTTGAGCATGTGTGGTTCTAAGCTAAACCTAATTGGTAGCACCCCCATATTTAATGTTTTTATGGAGGGGGTCCTGCTAGTTATTTGGCATAGAATTATCTTGATGTGGATGATTCTTCTTTTTCATTGATTTTGTTGGCATGGATTATTCTATGTACTAGGATTCTACTATTGGCATTATTGAGGTGATTGGTGTTATTGTTGTGGTGATTTTTTAGAAGAATTTTTATGTGACCTCTTTTTATAGAATCATTAGGAGATGCTAAACCAAGATGAAGTTCCTCAATCAACTTTGTCAGGTGGTCGATTTTGCTTTCCAAAGGGACAACCTTCTTATTGATAAGGTCTAAAAAATTACTTATGGAATCAGTGATATCAACCTCTAGAACTTCATGAGAAACATTTTTGTGGGCCTCATTAGCTTACTATCTAATATTCCTCAGGAAACTTTATTATAATAAAAAATAATTAGTAGTGATAATGTTGATGGAGTTGCAGTCAATGGCAGATCATACATTTATGACAATCTGGGGCTTGAGAACATCTTCAACAAACTAAAAGACCTAAAGTAAAAATTTATTCACAAAAATCTTAAAAGAAGCAAGGTAAACATAAACACACTGAAGCCTGTACTAATTGGTGATGGTCTCTAATTATAAAAAAAATAGACCATGAATCTCATCATCTAGAATGATCAATCATGGGGATTTGATTAACAAACTTTGAGGAACAATACTGGAAATCAAGATTTTTTGGTGCGTGGCAAGCTTGAGTGAACTAGAATTAGCACTTCTCTTCAATTTTTTATAATCTAGAAAACCACTATCTAAAATATAGTCTAGGCTTGTAGGCCATTAAGGAAAACCATTGGTAACACTAATACCATCAACCATGTTATGGACCTATTGAGAGTTCATAAAGGTTTGTTTGGTGTTGCCAAATAATCTAAGTGAAGTGCTAGCCATATCTCCATACGGTGGTGAATTGTATAAGACTATAAAAAACCCTAACAGGATGATATTTAAAAAATCTTGATCCCCCAAAAACTAAACTTTCTTAAATGGAACTAAATCTAAATAAATAGGAGAATCTAGACACTTATCTGAAACTAAAAGAACAAAATTTGATATGTAAGTCAATTCACTATATATATAAGTAGTGTACACCATCAAAATAAATATATTTTAGGGTTTGAATGCTAGGCATGATGAAGTTGTACTTAAAGTTATAAAAAATAGTGAAGACAAATAGCAGATAATTAGCAAGCAAAAAATAAAATATTACACATGAGTTGCAAGGAGTGATAAAAACATATTAGATGTATAAAATAACTTTAAACATGTTTTGACCTTTGGGGTCTCCTCAATGAAGTGAGTTTGAATTAAATACAACATTACTTTAAATAGGAAACAAATGGGGGGAAAATTATCTCACAAGCAATGTGGGATTAAAAACCACAAAGGTCAGCTAAAAACCTCGACTCTCAAGAAAAATATCAATAACACCCACCCATAAAAAAAGTGATAAAAACTACAAGGTACTAAAGTGGTCATAAAAAATAAATAAGTGTCTAAAACACTATTATGAAAACTTTATGCAAATATTAGAACAATATCTAGATCCAAAAATGTAGAGGTACTAATAAGGACCTCTTCTAAGAGATATTCCTCATAGAAAAATTGTTAGTGGGCCAAAACTGAACCAAAAGACAAGAGAACCCAAAAAAATATTCAACTATGTCAAAAAATAAAGTAAGGTAGAATATTTAGAGCTCTAAAAAATATAGAAGAATGACTATTAGAAAGTTATCAAATCACTAAATCCAATGAGTATAAATACTCTAAACTATCAGAACCTTTAACTCTAGTAAAAGAGCAAAAACTAGAAAGCTGAAAAAACCTGAAGCAACCTAGATCAAGAGAAACATCAAAAATGTCAAAAACCACTATGAAAGCAAATTAGGTCTTGTTTTTGCATAAGAATTATCTCAAATACCTGGGATTTTTCCAAAAAATAATACCATGGCTGATGTGTTTAAGTTCCCTATCTTTCTTCTAATGATCAAACATAATAGAGATGACATCAAGCCCAAGGTAGAGTTTGCAATCAAAATTGCATTTATCCAATTTAAAGATCAGGGGGACCTTATTCACCTTAACACCTCTTCTGAGAGTAGCCTTATTAATAACATGGGAGAGAATATAATTACTATCATAAAATTTGACCTTATCAAACAATTTTAATATAAAATTGGTGTGATAATCTCAAGCACGCAATTTGTGAAAGAAATTTTTTTTATGGAAATAAATCTATCTCTGTTACTCTCTCAAACCAAGAAACACTTCAATTCACTCACAATGAACCCAATTTTTTGATGAAGTTGGTGATGTGAAGAATTAGGAATGTAGTGATAGTTATTCAAAGGCTTTTGAAATAGTTGAGTGTCTAAAATATTGGTGACAATGAATCTTGGGCCTTTGAAAAAAGAAACATATAAAATAACTACATAAGAATTATAAATAGAAGAGACAATCATGATGCTCTTATAAATAGAACCATATTTACTCAAAAATAGGTTTAGGTTATCTATATAACCATGCCAGATGCTGAAAACATCATCAATGAATCTCTTAAAGAAAAGAGGTTGTCAACTAGAATGGAAGAGAAAACATGCAATTCAAGAAAGCAAAGAAAAAGACAAGCATAGACAACAATAAAATTATTTCCCATTGTTATTCCCTAAATCTACCTAGAAAATTTTCCATCAAATTCAAGGTATTGTTGGGTTAAAACCAACCTAGACAAGCTGATAATAAAATTAGTTTTCTAATCATCAAATTCTTGATAAATAAAGAACTGCAAAGTATCAAGACTAGAATCAGTTGGAATGCTATGATAAAGGCTTTCCACATCAAAATTGAAAAGAATAATATCAGTAAGAAGAACAATATCATGTAGGTCCTTAATGAGAGAAATGGAGCCCACAAGATGATTTTTCTATTTCAACAAAATTAGAAGCAGAGTGTGGTAAAGCCATTTGGAAACTAGGTCCAACATGAAATCACAGTAAAAATAGATCAAGTGACCTACAATAATGGACTAGAATAAGCCAATATTATGAGTAATTGGGGTGATTCAAAACATGGTAGATGGTGTAGACACTGAAATCATGTCTACTCCCTTGGTTGACTCCCCCTTGGTCCCTTTCCACTTCAACATGCCCCCTATGTCTTATTAATTTAAAATAATTATCTATTTTGAATTAATAATTCCCTCTCTCTCTCCCCATGACACCTCACCCCACCTTGGATACCTCTTCTTGGATCCCTTCATCACCCCATGCCAAACCTTAAATGCTTAAACCCTATTTCATCCCTTCCACTATCCTCTCGTGCTCATTTAACCCGCCTTCGATCGTTTTCCCACGACCAGTTGACCTCGGCAAATGGAAGAATGGACAAAAGGCTATTTTTATCCCTTTTTCCTATTCTTTGGCTGCCAACATCGGTCAGTAGTCAGCTGACATCAGTAGTATTGCCAGTGTTAGTTGCCTTCAAAACAGTGTTCTGTGTCTGAAATGCGGATCCTTCAATCTTTTGATTTGCCAATACTTCAATCTTTCGATCTGCCAATCCTTCAATTTTCCAATCAGCCAACCTTCCAATCTTCTGACCTCTCTCACTCCCTCTCTCCCAAACACACAACAAGCATCATAGGGTACAGGTACTTTGCATCAATCACTCCACTCTGCAAGTAGTCTTCTACATCAACAGCATTAGCAACAGGTCTCCTACACTTCTTCTTCAGCAGGCAAGAGGTAAGTATTCTTCTTTTGTTTCATCTCAGTATTTCAGAATGCTTCGATAATCAGTCCCCATTTGCTAATTCTAAGTGCTATGAACCAGACTCAGCTATCAACAGACCAGACCTGACTATCTTCTTGGAGAGGTTGATAAGCCTTCCCTCATCCTTATTCCTTTTAACAACCTGCCCATTACCCCTTTGTCCCTTTTTAACACTCTGTCCATTGTCCCACATCCTTGCAAAGACTCTCAGACCATCCAAATAAACTCTCAAACCATTCTGTAGACCATAAACCCATCCAGATCCTGTCTAAGGCCATTGCCCCAACTGACACTGGCCACCAGGCCCACTGCCCATACCGACGTCGGCAGACTAACCGACGTCGGTGACCTTACCCAACTGACGCTAGCAGAACCATTGACTATGGTGACTATGGAAGATAGCTTGCCACATATAGGTACGCATTTGCTTCTACTTCTTTTGTTCAGTCTTTTATCATTTTTATTTCTGGTAACATTCTATTCTTTATCAATCAGTGGACTGTCATCCCTCTAGGAAGTCTTTGCACTTCTGGGATCAAGCTTTGCTTGGTAGTCCACCTTATATCCATTTAATGCCTTCTTTGTTTAAGTCTCTTTCTTCTATAGGTGTCATCCTCCACAACCAAAGAGGAGTCCCTACAACGTCTGGATAATGGTGTGCAAACTTCATCTGGGTAACATCTAACCCTAGACCATTTATCTGAGTTTCTTACTTCCTTTGAATGTGAAAAGTGAAAAACTTGTTAGAAACATTCTGGCATGCCTGGGTGGACTTGAGGAGTTTTCCATGGGTTCATCATTCTTTTTATTCTAAAAACAAACTTTTCATATAGGTGCATTAGGTCTCTTCTTGCATCTTTTTCTTCTATCTCTTCCGAAAAGACATTATCAGCAAAGTTAAAAAGAATCATTCTTTTTCTTTCTTTCTTGCATCTTAGAGTAGTCAGTTCATACTCTTTGACCTTTTCTCAACTTGTCTACATATGAACACACATTTCTATTTGGGCTTAAAATTTATTGCATCTCATTTCTGCCTGAATGCATATTTAGTCCACACATCTAGTAATTAAAACCGCATCATGAATAAATCGTAGTCCACTTATGTTACACAAAATCACTTTCACAAAATCAAACATCTAAACTTACCTGAGACAAGGTCCAACTAGGATTTCATCACCTAGCGGATACCTTACCCATCCTAGCAATCCCACTTGGACTTCACTACCAAGGGGAGAGCCCACTCTATTCTCTGGCATAGGATAAACTCTAGGGGAAGTATATACTGGCTAAGTGAGACCAGCTTATCACTAGGCTCGTGAAGTGAGGGGAGCTTACTCCTTAGCACCAGGCCACGTACGGAACCTAACACAAATCTTGAGCACCGAAACTAACCTAAAACCAACCTTAGACTGCTTCTTCTAGGACCCGTTTTACAAGCCAACTTCCCAAACACACTCTAAGGCATAAGCCAACAAGACTCTAAAAACTATTCTTAATAATTAATGTTAGGGTCTGCTTGTCTTCATCTTCTTTTCTGCCTTTATCTGAGTTTTTGAGTTGGTGAGGACGCATTTTTTTGAGCTTTAAATAACTCAAGAACCTTTTTTTTCTTCCTTCCCAACCACACAGTAATCGACATCAGTTTTCCAACCGACGCCGACAACCTATTTTCACCAACATCGGTTATCTAACTAATGTCAGCCACTTATTCTCACTGACATTAGTTTTTCAACCAACGTCGATCACTATCTAATCTTTCTTTCCCAAAATAGCAAGTGTAAAACCTGACTTTCTTGCTATCCAACATCCATTCTAGTTTTTTGAGACTGAAAAACACAGTTTCTAGAACCTAAACCTCTTGCCTTGAATGGTTTTGACACGTAGTCAAACCAAGACTCTCGTTGACCATGTGAGGCAACAACCACTTCCACCTTCGCCTTCCATAACCAGTCCTCTAATGGAGTATCATTCAGAGATCAAACGAACTCCTACCCAACCAACCCCGATGTGGCCATCTATTGTTCCCAAAGGGGATCAAGACTTCGAAAGGTTCCTTGACCTCAATGCCAAGGCCCTTCAACATTATCTCGTGAGAAGCCAAATGTGAGACTCTTCAAGCAACCCAGTCTATGGGATGCCAACCTCCTTAACTGAAGCAGCAATGATATTGACAGCATCCGCTACCCAACCCATGACCACTCTAGCCTTAGCTTCGACCATCAACCCGACCAAGGCTAATCTTCAAAGTGTGGCTTCTCCTTCTATCTCGAGGCCCACTTCCATTGGGGTTTCGGCCCCCCATCAACCGTAGGCTATTCAACAAAATTTTACACCCTTCCAAAACCTAGTTGTCTCCATCCCACCTACTCTTGCACCCATCAACACAAGAGTAACTACCTAACCTTCAACAAGTGTTTCCACCCCTTAACCACCTTTTGTGGCCCCTATTCAATTTGTGCCCTCTAACTCCATGGCACAACCACCCTTGGCTTCCACTTCTGTCCCTATGACTATTTATCAATATGTTGCACCTATACAAGTGAAACTGACTACATCATACGCCTCTTCTATCACCTTCCAAGCGCCTTACAACCTAGGGGGTGCCCCATCTGCCAATCTGTCAGTCGATCTAATCAAGATGCTGATGGACAAAATGTCTAATCTTGAGGCTTCTATTTTTGGTTCAAGCAATGTCCTTTCATATGACCAAATTTGCAATGAACCCATCCATCCCTCTGTCCCAATCCGACCGTATCCCAGTCAGTGGGAACTTCCTAAGTTTACTCGCTTCCAGAGTAAGGAAGACCCATAGCAGCACCTACGAGAATTCAGACATGCTTGTTATCTTATAGTGCATGATGATGCATTGTTGTTACGCACGTTTCCCATGTCACTTTTTGGTGCCACCATTAATTGGTACAACACTCTCACTAGTCATTCTATCTTTTCTTTCACTCAACTAGCCCAACTTTTCCTTGACCACTTTTCTATCAATATCACCAAAAAGGTTTCAATCACGGACCTATACTCCATCAGACAGTTTGACGATGAATCCATAACTAATTTTGTTGCCTATTGGAGAGGCTTAATCAACCAACTCTCCTTACCTTTACCTCAACCTGAGCTCATTGAGCTCTTCTCTCGAGCATGTGCCACACACATCTCATCTACCTTGTGGGTTTAAACATTCCGCACCTTTGACGAAGCTTTCACGATGGCTAAGAAGCTTGAACTATGTGCCGTCGATGAAAACAAAGTCAAGTTGCAGAGTAAAAACCCTAATACCAAGTCCAATGACCCTTCCTCCAGACCTTCTTCTTCTAAATCTAAGGCATCAGCAAACACTATGGTCGTTAGATCACCATCGTCAACAATAACTGACCAACCTCAACCTTCCACATCTCAAAGCATCACCAAACAATTCCAACAACGGTATATACATCGTCAGTATACTCCTATAGCAGAATCATATGCTTTTGTTTTGGATAAACTTGTCAAATAGGGGGTCCTCAATCTCCCTCCAATCTGACCACCTCAATTCGACCCTTCAAAAGCCATCCCTACATGGTATAGGGAAAATGACTTCTGTCACTATCACCGTGTCCAAGGCCATGACATAAAAAACTGCCGAACCTTCAAGAACATTGTCCAAGACATGATAGATAAAGGTGATCTTGTCTTGGATAACCCAAATGTGCCACCCAATCAAAACATTGACATCTTTAAACAACCTTTTCCTAACCATCCTCCTAGCCAAAACAATGTCCAGACCATGGCCAATAGCTCCCAAGAGCATGATATATGCACGGTCAACACGGTCCCACCTCTTATCCCTGACCAACCTCCTCCACAGGTAGAAGAGCATTCTTCTCCTATTAGTTCTCCATCTACCTCTCTTATATTGGAAGATGCTTCAACCATACCAATGCCATTAGCCCCACCTTTATCCTTCCTCCTACCAATGGAGGACCATACCCTTCCTACTCCTCAACCACAAGTAGAAGGCACCATCATCCCTACCCTCTATCCTCTTGAGGAGTCACATTCTCCAATTTCTTTTCTACCAAGAGAAGAACCTGTCTCTTCACCCACTTTAACCAAGGAAAACCCAGTGACGGTTTTCTCTTGCCTCTTGCCTGAGATCACTACATCTCACTCACCCCCATCCATATCTGAACCCAAACCCGTGCAGGTGTCCATCATGCCCAAAGAGATTAAATCTCTCGACATTCGGCCTATATCAAACCTCACTCACCCACAAGTGAGGGTAGACTCTAACCTTGCCTTGCACAATAGTAGTCCTCAAACCAAACCAAAGAAGGTTATTAAACCCCATCGAAGAACTCCTCCCCCACCTTCATCATTGCCCTCTATTTTGGGCCCACATCCATCCACCTTAATAGGAGTGCTTCCTACTCCAACACCTTGCAGAGGCAAATTGCCTCCATTATCCCCTTTACCCATTAAACATATATTTCCTCCAAAATGACCAATGCCTCCTATGCCTCCAAAACAAAAGTCATCAACCCCTACTACAACAAAACATGCAGACCCATTGGCAGGTTCTTATGCCTTGTTGTTATGACAATTGTTGCAATCCTCTCATGTCAGTCTTCCACCTCTTAAACCATACCAATCTCTCAGACCAAAACTACCTTGGTTTGATGACACTAAAGTTTGTGTGTATCATCGCATGCCAGGACATGACAGTAAGCATTATTGTGCCCTCAAGGTTGTCATTCACCAATGCTTGGAGAAAGACACCCTTCTTCTTGACCATATTATCAATAAACCTTCAACATCATCCCATGCTTTCCATACCTCCTCACCTTCACACTCATCAACTCTTAGATCAAGACCATCTTGGTTTGACAACACTAAATTTTTTCACTATCATCGTACACTGAGACATGACACTGAGCATTATTGCACTCTTAAAGCTGTCATTCATCAGCACCAGAAAAAGGATACCCTTCTCATCAATGATCCTCTTGACTACCCCTTTGCCAAATCTTTGACACCATCACATGACTCACAAACATCATCACCTAAATCTGGATCTCAACACCAGACTATGATCCCTCCACCACTTTTAACCCCATTATTCAAAATCAACACAGTCAACTTGACCACCAGCCCACCAACCCAAAAGGATAAAGGGAAAAGACATGTTTTTATCCCTTGGACATCCCCATCTACCAAGCCTTCACCACAGCCAAAACCCAAGATTACTGTCTTAGGCACATCTCGACCAGCATCCTCAAAGACAATCCCTGACTCTGTGGTGAAACAACCTCACCACACGACCCCTATGAAGATGTCTTTGTATGATCTCATAGAAAACTCTCCACAACATCATCAAACTTTGATCTAAGCCTTACAATCGATGGAGGTCTAGTCTGATGACCCCCAACCATTAGCCACTTTAATCAAATCATTACCAACTATTTCCTCTGTTACCATCCATGATTTTGGGGTTCCTGCCTCCAACTTGGTAGATCAGGATCTCGCCCTCTCAAACTAAATTTGTCAAACATTCTCCCTAACAACTGGGGGAATTCGGCCTTGACCGAATATCAACTGACCAAACATCAATCGACCAAGCCTCGACCAAACATCAACCAACCTTTTAATCATGACCTCAACCAAGCCTTGACCAAACATTAACCAAACAATGACCAAACATCAACCAACCAAACATCAATCAACCAACTTCATGTCCCATATCAACCAACTTCATGTCCAACATCAACCAACCAAACAATGACCAAACATCATCCAACCAAACATGCCAACAACATATCAACCAACTTCATGTCCAATATCAACCAACTTCTTAATCATCTTTAACGTGTGACCAATTTGGAACAAAGCAAAAGGGGCAAGTTTGCTCCTAATTGGCTCAGACCTTACATCATGATGCACAAGCATGGATCAGGGACTTATTATCTATCTTCTCTTGAAGGCTGACTAGAACCTGAGCCTCTTAATGCCTTGCATTTGGACCATTCTACTGTTAGTCAAGTACTCACTCACTTGACATTTAACTTGAGCTTTTCCCTTGAGCAACCCATATCATCTTAATCCTCATTCCTTTCAACCCTATTCCCCTAATCAAACCCTATGTAACCCTTTTATAAAGTATGAATGCTTTGTCTTAATAAAAGGGAGCCCTTAAACTTCTATAGTCTTGTCCATGACTCACAACCCTATCAAAAATAAATATTGATGTCAAAATATCAAAAGGTCACAAACTCTAAAGGCAGACTGCTCCCTCGAAGGACAGCTATACAATCATTGTTGTAGCTAATAGACTGCTCCCTCGAAGGACAGCTATTCAAAGCCCTCAAACATATAAAAAGCAAAAATATAGACCACTCCCTCGAAGGATGGCTATGCTTAAAATCTTGCTACAAAAAGCACTTTCGTAGAAGCTTCCCGCATCGATCAGCTTCATAAATGACCAAAAAACAAAATGACATCTCTATGTAGACTTCCCACATTGATCAGTTTGCCAAAAAAAAAAAAAAAGGTCATGGACTTGGCTTGTAGTCGTCTCAGGGTCTCCTATAAAAAGGGGCAAAGTTATCCCTACTAAAAGGGTTACCCTATCCTACCATATCACATCACCTACTCAAGGGATTTAGAGCTCATTTTAATGTCATAGTGATTCGATTACTTCTCTAACACAACCAATGGTCAACGACGTAATGCATGAATGGGGCTTTTGGTTTGAACAACCCCTATCTATGCTATCATTATGGTTCTTGTCAATGAAAAGGCACAATGCCTTTCACTTCCTTCATACCTTTGGTCACATTCAACCCAATCACATTCAACCAAACCAACCCAACCCAAACCTTTTCAGACCACTAATGTTCCCATAGCCTATTCACTAGTTTCTATGGACACCAATACACATGGAAACTATCGATCACACAATTTATGTTAAGCATAAACCATTAATTGTTAAAGCATAAACATACTCAATTCATTTTTAGCATACATCCATCACTAATATGGAAAATTGCTAGGGATGAAAGACCACATCACCAATGTTACAGAATACACCATCACATAATATGGAAAAGGTTGTAACATCATCTTACCCTCATCATTTCAAGCACGTACCCTCAGACATATGGGAAGTGCTAAACCATTATCCTGACCAAAACCAATTATCAACCACTTTGACTCTTTGCCTGAACTACATTGGTCTGAGGCCCTTCAAACAGGGGCTATGTAGGCAGCACTCAGATTACATGACATCTTCTGGGGTTAGCTCGGCCACATCCATTTGTTCATCTATCTGATGGACAAACTATATTCCCTTTGACCATGACTTAACCTATTCCAAACCAACTATCAACCATTTTGACCCCTAGTCTGAACTACATTAGTCTGAGGCCCTTCAAACAGGGGCTATGTAGGAAGCACTCAGTCAACATGACATCTTTTGGGGTTAGCTCGACCACATCCATTTGTTCATCTACCTGATGGACAAACTATCTTACCTTTGACCATGACTTGACCTAGTCTGACCCCATCCATAACCGGCCCTCTTCTTCCCTTTTAGGGAGAACTACATTGGCCTGAGGCCCTAACAACCAGGGCTATGTAGGCAGCACTCAGTTAACATGGGGTCTTCTGAGGTTAGCTCGGCCATTCCTTCGTCTGTCCATCTAATGGACCAACTATCTCAACTCACCTCGACCACCGACCTTGGAGATCATGACTATCTCTTCGACCACTTCCAAGACAACGTTGCCTTGGTTGTTTTTGCATGTATGCTACCTCACGAATGGTTAGCAAAATTGTTCGCAACCCGCATTTTGACCCTCACAAGTATAGGATTAGGAGCAAGTTGATCCACACTACTTGTGACATTTTCGTGTTTCCAAGAGCACTTCTTGAGCCTAGGATACTTGGAACACGATGACCATTAGAGCTACAACTTGGATCAAATAACCCAATTAGCTATGACTAAATGCTGGGGCCTAGTTATTTCAATTTTAGCACTCCTTGACCTTTGACCTATGACAATTTGACCTGACCATCACGTGAAGTTGTATGCATGCAATCCCAGCTATTATAGCATTCACACTCAACTTCACCATATCCATCAATCTCTCTATCAAATTAGCACCTGATTTCAGGTTCCCTTCCCTCGGCTCCCACTTTGAGGGGGAATACCTCATCCCATAATTGGGGCAACCTTCTCACTTATTTTTGTCTTGCAGTTCATCTAGAACAACCAACAAGACAAAAAGGGGTAAATGTAGACACCGAAATCGTGTCTACTCCCTTGGTCGACTCCCCCTTGGTCCCTTTCCACTTCAACATGCCCCCTATGTCTTATTAATTTAAAATAATTATCTATTTTGAATTAATAATTCCCTCTCTCTCTCCCCATGATACCTCACCCCACCTTGGATACCTCTCCTTAGATCCCTTCATCACCCCATGCCAAATCTTAAATGCTTAAACCCTATTTCATCCCTTCCACTATCCTCTCGTGTTCATTTAACCTGCCTTTGACCATTTTCCCATGACTAGTTGACCTCGAAAGATGGAAGAACAGACAAAAGGCTATTTTTAGCCCTTTTTCCTATTCTTTGGCTGTTGACATCGGTCAGTAGTCGGCCAACGTCGGTGGTATTTCCGACGTCGATTGCCTTCAAAATAGCGTTCTGCGTCTGAAATGTAGATCCTTCAATCTTTTGATCTGTCAATCCTTTAATTTTCCAATTAGCTAACCTTCTAATCTTCTGACCTCTCTCGCTCCCTCTCTCCCAAATGCACAACAAGCATCATAGGGTATAGGTACTCTGCATCAGTCACTCCACTCTACAAGTAGTCTTCTACATCAACATCATTAGCAACAGGTCTCCTACACTTCTTCTTCAGTAGGCAAGAGGTAAGTATTCTTCTTTTATTTCATCTCAGTATTTCAAAATGCTTTGATAATCAGTCCCCATTTGCTACTTCTAAGTGCTATGAACTAGACTTAGCTATCAACAGGCCAGACCTGACTATCTTCCTAGAGAGGCTGATAAGCCTTCCCTCATCCTTATTCCTTCTAACAACCTACCCATTACCCCTTTGTCCCTTTTTAACACTTTGTCCATTGTCTCGCATCCCTATAAAGACTCTCAAACCATTCTGCAGACCATAAACCCATCCAACCCTGTCCAAGGCCATTGCCCTGACCGACACCGGCCACGAGGCCCACTTCCCATATTGACATCGATAGACTAACCAACGTCAGCGACCTTACCCAACCGATGCTGGCAAAACCATCGATGCCAGTGAATGTGGAAGATAGCTTGCCACATATAGGTACACATTTGCTTCTACTTCTTTTGTTCAATCTTTTATCATTTTTGTTTCTGGAAACATTTTATTCTTTATCAATCAGTGGACTGTCATCCCTTTAGGAAGTCTTTGCACTTATGAGATCAAGCTTTGCTTGGTAGTCCACCTTATATCCATCTAACACCTTCTTTGTTTAAGTCTCTTTCTTCTACAGGTGTCATCCTCCACAGTTAAAGAGGAGTCCCTACAACATCTAGATAACAGTGCGCAAACTTCATCCGGGTAACATCTAACCCTAGACCATTTATCTGAGTTTCTTACTTCCTTTGAATGTGAAAAGTGAAAAACTTGATAGAAACAGATGGTAGTCCTAGCCTTAATCTGATCCCACCCTAGGATTCCTTAAGATGTAATGCAATATCTAAGACAACATGCTTCTATTACTAAACTAGACAATGGCATATAGATTAAGGTTCATGAGTTGGCTACCCCAAGTACCACTTTGATGCCATTTTTAATATTAATGGTCAAAGTGAAAGTTTAATTCTACTATTAGAAATACCTAGCTTTGAGGTTGGTGCCTCCATGGTAAGTCATCCCTTAACAAGCACAAAAACTGTAAGTAAAATAAGTACCTTTGAAATAACCCATATAGTCATAGGCCCAACCAACATAGCTGACACAATCACAAGATCTATTACATCAATATAAATTAAAGAGGAAAGCACCTATGCATAGAACCTCATGACCTCTGCTAAAGAAAATAACCCAATAAACAAAGTCATGGTTTAATCATCCCGTGGTTCCGTAAATAACTGTTGAGTGTGACCTACTTGAGATGGGGGTAGAAGAATAGGAAGTGTTCCAATCAATGTTAGAAGACATCAAAATAGAGGTATATGATGTAGAGGAAGAGAATTTTTTATTTTAGAAATTAGTGTGCACTTTCCAAGTGCAAAATCATGTAAGATAATACCTTTGTGTTGATTTTACCCAACCACCTCCTTCTATCATTATTGATACTATAGGAAAAGAAGTAGCTTGGCATAAGTTGGAGGTTGAAATATTTTAAATGGAACCAACTATGAGATCATCCACTACATATGAAGTGGATTTATCTATAGAAGATAGTCCTACATAAACCTTATTTTAGTGACCATGCACACATATGAGTTTTAAGCCATCATAAATGGTGCAGGAAAGGATGGTTTATTTTAGTGAACCTATAGAATAAAGTAGTGTGCAACAGTCTCTACCATCTCAACAACAACCTCAACCCTAGGGTATGAAGAAATAAAAGTAGACCCTCAAGCCTCTAGTGAAATCTAGGATAAAGAAGTTGGTATAAAAATGTTAGCTAGGTGAAGTGCAATAACCCAAGTGGACCGAATCCAATAATGAACTTGAAGAGGATGAGGAACACATAGATATAAACATGACTAAGGAAGTAGATGAATAACAAACTATGTAGGGCACACTTGAACCTAAAGAGATACAGGAGGAATAAAGGACCAAGGAAACATAAGACCAATCAACAATACCACAAGCAACATAATAGGAAACCATGGAGAGTCAACAATAGAAGTAATAAGATACAGACACTGTGTAATAAAAGAAAGTTGAGGAATCAAAGGTTACATAAAATCAAGCCAAATAAGTGAAAGCTATTAAAAGGAAAGCTAAGGAAGCACAAGTTATGCGAAAGCAAGTTGAGGAAGTTACAACCATAAATAAGAAAGTTGAAGAAGTAGAATTCATGTGAAAGTAGGCTAAAAGTGAAGGAAAATAATAAACAATAAGAGGAAGCACAAATGTGACAATAAGAGGTGAAAAATGCACAACAAAAAATAAAAGGATCAATAAGCGAAAGCTAAGATTGAAGCTGAATCCAAAGCTAAGGCTGAGGTAGATGCTAAATCCAAATCCAAAGTTGATGCTCAAGAGAAGGTCAAATATGAATCTAAAATGCAAGATGAAGCTGACATCAAGGTCAAGGTGGAAGTAGCAACCAAGCCAAAGATCTCAAGGATGCACAAGCATAGGTAGAGGTAGCAACTTTAACTCACACTAAGGGCACCAAATAAGCAACATATATCTCTAGCTAATGACTATGGGATGTCTTTACTACATCAACATGGTGGAATACTTTCTTGTTCCCACTAGCTCAATTCACACCTCTTATTGTGACATCTATGACCATGTCCATGGCATTTGCCACTATTGTGATGGAAACATCATTAGATGTGACCCAATTTTCACTCTCCAAATAGATTTAAAGAGTACTCACCTTACAAGAATCCATTGTGTGGAAGGCCTCAAATTTGGAGCATGAAGTCCTAAGGTTGTGGGATGAAAATGATGAAGTAGAAGAGAGGCTAGAGAATGTGAGGAATTTTATCAATAATGCTTATTGTATATTATTAATTTAAGTACTAAGTGATCAAATCATGTCAAAAGATAAATAATGCATTGCTCTATTTACAGATTCACAAAAAGTTGTGGCATTGCATACACAAGGACAAACTCTCAAGATGGAAACAAAGGTCATGTGTCAACTCTTTGATGAGTATGAATAGGTCCTAAACACCACTAAAAATCAAGCTAAGTAGATATCCCAAGATATTCTAAATTAGAGACAATATTTAAATCAATAATTGGGCATTATGAAGCTTGAATTTGCCATTATCAACAAAGCTAAATCCATACTAGAGGATCAAATGGAAACTATGAAGAAAATGAGTGGCACACTCAAAATATTGATGGATTATAGGGATGATGCCATATAAAAGCTAAAATCATGGCATAATGAAATAATGTGTAACACTTTTTTAGCTATCCAAGCCTGGAAGATAGTAAAGAGATTGGATTAGCTCATCTTGGACATTCAACATAAATAATCTAATGCCAAGGCATTGCTTACAATCATAGAAGATGAATATCTAAAAAAATGATGATGATCTAGGTACCATTATGAATTTTAATTGTCATGGTACGTGAATTGATCACTAATTAGAAAATTCTAAAAGAGGATCTCACTCAAGTTGATCTGTCCATTGCCTAGATAACATATGAGCCTCAGTTATTCTTCTGTATCAGCTTCAACAATCATACAAGAGAGAAAGATAGACACAAAGTAATAGTCTTCACAACTACCTTTGGTAATGGATACATTAGAATCCAATGGGTTAGTATCTATACAAACATAATAACCTTCATAGTCACCTAGCCAAACAACCCCTCAACTATAGAAATAAGGTTTGCACACTTCCTTTTTGCAACTTCTATCATATTAATTTTTTTGTAAGATAGTCTAAACATTAGGAGCAAGGTAAGAAAGGTTAAAAACTCATAAAAGGTGGCCACCAGTTATAATAGTCTATTGAAAACCCAAAAGGTTAGTAGGCTAGTGTGGTACTTAGTTAAAAACCTGAAAGGGCAATTAAGTAGTGCACAAAGGGTGAAAACCTGTAAACGATGCCTATATCAATAACTATGATTTTTATTTATGACTTATCTTTTCAACTCAGTTTAGATTAGCCTACAACTTTGTCTTGAGATGAGACAAATATTTAAGTCTAGGAAAGTGTTGGATGAAGCTTGCTAAAACTATGAAGTATATGAGATGAACACATGCTAAGTGTATGATTTTGTATTTTGTATAAATCTTTTATGTATTTGGTCTTATAAGCCTAATTAGGTATTAGAAGAAGAAAATAGAAATTTGAGGTGTTAAAAAGAAGTTAAAGAGTCTTTAAAGAGGAATATTCATAGAGGAAATTAAATTCATTTGGAATCCTTTATAGGCAATTATACGGGAAAGTGAAAATCAAACCATTTTCATGACTAAATTTTATTATTTGGGTCTCATTGATTTTCTTGTTATTCTTTCCTTCATTTGTTTATATTTTCCTATCATTTAATGTGTTTTACTTGAAGTTACTAGTTGTTACATTCTTCCACTAAATTATAGCTAACAATGGTGTGGATGTTGGTATAATGGGTCTTGGGATCTATTTCTCAAAAATTTAGGCATTTCATCCATGCATATGGCATTGATGATAAATGACAAGGTTATCCTTATTAACAAGACAAAGGTGGGTCTGTCCAAAATTTATTTTCCAAATGAAAAGTTCATATTAGATCCTAATGATATATCTTTCAAGAATGATTGTTGGGTGCACTTTGTTGACTATGACATTGAGATGAATATAGTCTAGGTGCTTGTGATTTAGATAGACACATGGTGCTTGATGGGTGCCATGGATAAGAATGACCACCTCATCCAGATGGGTAGATACAATGACAAAGAGTGGGTGGTGTGGGTCTTGGATGCCTACATGGTTGTAAATGGGTGGAGTTACTTGGTACCCTCATAGTTTATCACTCATATATCAAATATTCAATCATTCTATATGAGCATGTCATGGTCATTGACATGCTATATAAATTCAAATATGAATTCATCCTAGGAAAATCTATCATTGAATTTTCCATTCTTGAACATCAACGATAATGTGAGCAAGAATAATATGTATACATTTGTGCATCTCCTATTTGAAGGGAACCTCTTCGTAGTTCACAGATTCTAACAACAGAGAGATTATCATGGGTACTCCTGCTAAGGGTAAAGTTATCACAAATTTGGTCAACATTATGGTTGGAGTGAAGAATTTGAATAAAAGGTGATTTGATAATGATGAAATAAATGTGAATTCTATTGTCATTATGGTGTCAGATTAATACAATAACATCCAGAGACTAGAAGACCCATAGGTGCAGACCATTACTTTGTAGCAGATGAGATCTATTAATTTTCATGAATAAGTGAGCTACGTATTCTATATTTGGAATTTGGTTGATATAACAACTTTGACACATCAACAATATGGGTGGACAAAATTATGACTCTATTGAGGGATAAAATTTCCATTTTCTTCTTCCTCATTAGTGTTTTATTTATTTATTTTCTCCTTACTCACCAAATGGTAATTATATATTGGAAAAGTTTCATGTCAAATGGTTAGAGTTTTGTAAGATGATAAATGTATTTGGGGTTTGGTTAGTTAGGTAGAGTACAAGAGAAAGATCTCTGGTATGAGAGGTCATGGAGAGGAGAAAGAGTAATCTATATTTCCCCAAATGCATTAGTAATGGAGTGGAATTATAAAAACTTGTTTTTTTTTTGTCTTTATGTGTCTCAGGCTGAGACACCTTTTTAAGTCAAGGTCAGTATTAGCATGGATAAGAGACAAGTATATTTAATCATATTTGATATTAGTTTTAGTAAAAACAAAAAAATAGATATTTGAGGTGTCAAAAATAAGTCAAAGAGTCTTTAGAGAGGAAGAGTCAAAGAGGAAAATGAAGTCATTTGGAATCCTTTATAGGCAATTGTATGGGAAAGGGAAAATCAGACCATTTGCATGAATAAATTTTATCCTTTGGATCTCATTGAGTTTCTTGTTATTATTTCCTTCATTTGTTTATAGTCTTCCATCATTTAATGTGTTTTACTTGTAATTATTAGTTATTACATTCTTACACTAAATTACAGTTAACATATTATTAATTTTTTTAGTCATTAAAGCCATACAAAAGGAAGAACATGTTTGTTTTACTCAATTTTATAAATATGTTAAGGACCATTTGTGACTTAGGACACAATAAGCTTAAAGTAATAATTATATTTTGGTTAGTATGGTTTTTTAATTGAAATAAAAATACATTTGAAAGACCATTATTGATTATGGATATGGTTAAGACATTTTGATAGTCCTTATTATATAGTTAATAATTTTAAAACTATGAAAATATTTTGAATATTTTTTTAGTTATCTCATCCTCGCTTTTCATAGTTATCTTGCCCTATGACCCCATAGTCAATTTATACTCTATACTTTGATTTTTTGTCACAATTTTTACTATACTTAGTTTATTATATTATTTGGTTGGTTTTTTGAGAGGCTTACAGAGGTCTTTACTCAATTTATACTAAGTACTACACATGATCTTACCATATGTACTACATAAAAAAAAGTCTTAAAGAACCATATTTTTGGGACATAAGTGATATATATATATATATATATATATATATATATATATATATATATATATATATATATATATATATATATTTCAACCTATTCCTCAGGCTCATCTAGAATCTTGATCATGTTTCATACATTTATTTACTAATTTTGGCAAGGTTAAAACATGATCCACTTATTGGAAGACTTGTTGACTTACTCTGTTAGCCTTCACAACTATTGTATACATCCCTAATAAAGAAGATATAGATGAATCGACTGTGAGTCTCACATTTTGAAAACACATCTAGCCATAGAAACTGTAGAGAGGTTTTCATACTGTATTTTATTTTTAAATGTTTAAGGTAATAATTATATTTTGGTTGACATGGTTTGTTAATTAAAATAAAAATATATATTTGAAAGGCCATTATTGATTATGGATATGGTTGACATTTTTATAGACTTTATTATATATTTTATAATTTTAAAACTATGAAAATGTTTTGAATATTTGTTTTTAGTTATATTATCCTCGCTTTTCATAGTTATCTTTCCCTATGGCCCTATAATTGGTTTATACTCTATATTATGTTTTTTTGTCACAGTTTTTTCTATACTCAATTTATTATATTATCTAGCTAGTCATTTAAAAGACTTACAAAGGTATATACTCAATTTATATTAAGACATATGGCCATCAAATTTAGTCCTTAAAAATAATGAAAAATTAAATCATTAAAAAAAAGAACCAAAAATAAGATCTCAAATTTAGACTTCTCATCCTCTAACTTATTTCTCCATTGGTTTTTTTATTAACATAAATTACCTCTTATAAAATAAATCTACATAATTGATTTAAATTACTTAAAACCCTAGAACCACAAAACCCTAAAACTTAAATTCATATAACTTAATTTTTATTAAATTTTTCTTATTTTGTGGTTATGGGAATCGTGAAGAGAGCAAAAATTGTAAGAGGAGTCCAAGGAGGAGTCTAAGTAGCCAATAATGAAGTACAATCCAAGTAAGAAATACAATTCCTACCTATCTATAAATATTTTCAAACTTTAATTGAATTCAAATTATTGCTATGTTATTTTTTAAAATACATGTGCCTTGGAATTACTTTATGATTTTAAAATCCTCATATTATATCATATTTACAAAATAAAACAAATATTCTCAATTAATCCATGGCTTATGTATCTACAATAGAATTTTATCTCTTTTTGTTTAAGAAAATGAATTTACAAAATTTAGCAGTGATAAAAATGATGCCTCAAGAGTAAAAACTACATCCATTAGCTACATTATGTTAATGGTCATTGAATTCAAGAAATGGAAAATAATTGAAGTTTCAAAATCACATTATCTAATGACCAGGTTGGTCTGATTGCATTATGATTTTTATAGTTGTCTTGCCTTATGGTCCCATGGTAATTTTATTATTTATACTTTATAATTTAATTTTTTATCATAATTTTTGCTATACTCAGTTTATTATATTATTTGGCTGGTCTTTACCACATACTTATTTTTAAAAAATAAGAAATTGCTTTTCTTTGAGAAATAATGGCATGCAAGATACTTATTTTAAATAATGCACAAAGAAAAAATTGAATAAACGCAATAGAGCCTCATGATAATACTATATTTTATTTTTAAATGTTTAAGGTAATAATTATATTATGGTTGGCATGGTTTATTAATTGAAATTAAAAAAAAATTAAAAGGCCAATGTGGATATGGTTAAGATATTTTGGTGGACCTTATTAAATAGTTGATAAATTTAAAACTATGAAAATTTTTTGAATATTTTTTTTAGTTATGTCATCCTCAATTTTTATAGTTTTCTTTACCTCTGGCCCCATTATTGGTTTATACTCTATACTCTGATTTTTTGTCACAAATTTTGCTATACTTAGTTTATTATATTATCTAATTGGTTTTTTGAGAGACTTATATAGGTTTGTACTCAATTTATACTATGTCATATGGCCATAAAATTTAGTACTTAAAAAGAATGACAAATTTAATATTTAAAAAATATAAATTTAATCATTAAAAAGAAATAACTATAAATAAGATCTTAACTTTAGACTTATCATCCTCTAACCTCTTTCTCCATTGATTTTTTAATTAAGACAAATTACCTCTTATAAAATAAATCTACATAAGTGCTTCAAATTTATTAAAACTATAGAACTAAGAACCCCTAAAACTTAAATTCATATAACTTCATTTCTATTAAATTTTTATTCCTTTATGGTCATGGGATTCATGAAGTGAGTGACAATTATAAGAGGAGGCCAAGGAGAAATCTAAGAAGCCAAAAATGAAGTACAATCCAAGTAATAAATTCAATGCCTACATGTTATGGGAATCATGAAGTAAGTAACAGTTGTAAGAAGAGGCAAAGGAGGAATTTAAGTAGCCAACAATGAAGTACAATCTAAGTAAAAAATACAAGCCCGACATATCTATAAATATTTTCACACTTTTAATGAATTTTGCCTATCTTTTAATGGATTCAAACTATTGACATGTTATTTTTTCATCATATCTTTTATCACAATGTGAAAACCCTTTTTTATCTTATATTAAAAGCCTTAATATTAGACATAATTTGGTTATCATGGGGGATTTTTCGTTTAGTAGCGAGATCAATAAGATATTTATGTTTGTTTGGGATTGTTTTTTTAGTAACAAGATCATAAAGACCTTAAAAATCTTATGAATGTGTGTTTGGACATTGATGCAGTGATTACTTTTTTTTTAAAGTTGTACACACCTGTTTAGGGTTTAAGAATCATATGGGTCTGTAGCAGTTCTTATTCATGTTGTTTCTCATGTCTTCCTTGCTTGTATTTATTCATTCAAGAAAGTGTTTGAAATATCTAGAATAGTCCTAATTTCACATGGAAAAGTAAAATATTTGTTTTTAAAAACTTAGGTTATCCATTAATCATAATCATTATTCCACCTCAAGCATATTTGCCCCATGGATGTGTTTGAAGAAATAGGTTTAACTATAAATTTTTTTGCCTTTATTTATTGATTTGAATATTATGTTTAATTCACTATATATTAATAAGTTTTTTGAAAGAGCTAATATAAATCACTAATCAATTTATACCTACATGATGATTTTGTTAGCCAATGGAATTATCCCTGAACTCTAGCATTCAACAAGATTTTATAGTAAGCTTTAAGGGTTCATTATTAAAATTATCTTTGAGTAGTATATGGTATAAAATGTCCTAAAAATAGTCAAGTATACATAAGTGGACCAAGTGTGAAAAAAAAGGTAAAATACAATATGAAAAAGTGACTTGAACCAAAATTAGGTGTTTATAGTATGTAAATGCCATATCTTGAGGTTAGAGAGCCTTATTTTATAACTTCATAAGGATGTTAGGATTCAAATTAGGGTTTGGTAATTTGTATGGTTAAAGTGAAAAGGTTTTAATGTTGGAGATTAGATCCTTCTCTTTTTAGATGAAAATAATTTTTAACTTTTAAGTGATCCTTTTTATTTACTTTTATTTCTTTAAGATTTAAAGTGTAGAGCCTTGTGACCTTAGTTAGACTGTTACCTAATCGAATTGTGATTATTTATTATGTTATTCTCATGTTTATTTTATTCCTAACTCATGTGTTATAATCTATAGTCTTTTTAACCTTAAAATGAAAAACCCCATGTTTTGACTTAGTTTTTTTAATTACTATTATGAGCATTACATACACCATTTCATATTCCGATTTTTTATCTTTTATTTACATTCTTAATATGAATAAACCCAATTTTTATCCAATATTTTCATTGGAAAAACTACATACCTACAACTCCCAAAAGAGAATGAATCACCAATAATGGGAAGGGGTTCATGTAATGGCCAAGATCTATATGGCTTATACTTATAAGTAGTTTTATATAAAGATATTGATTTCTTAGGGAGTTATTTATATCCATTACTTTCCATTTTTTAATTTATATATTCCATCTTCTTTCCTTCTCTTATACATATTTCATCCAAATTAGAATTCTAAACCTTCATGTAATTACTTTCAAACTTTTTTTGATGAAAAATGCACAAGGGATATTACACTAAGTAAAGATACATTAATCATCACATAATGGTTCTAAGGTAATATATAAACTAAATACAATAAATAAAGATATTCCCTACTGCAAAGATGGTATATAATTAAAGTACCTTAAACAATTGATAATTGAAAAAAGGGGTTTTAGAGATGTGCACCTAATTTCCAACTTACTTGAAATTTAATAGTGATTGAAAGCACTAAAAATAAGGTCAAAAAATAGTACATAAAAGAATTTAGGAATATTATTTTGATCATATGAAATGACCAAAATTGGGTTGTCCTGATAAAAAATGACTAATATCAAACTATAATGATAGTGACAGTTTGTCTAAAATGTGGAAATATTGTTCTAACAATAGTTGTGTTAATTATATTAGCTTAAAACTCTACTCCTCAATATAAATATCTCATAGATCAAAAAATGGTTCATGAAACTGGCATAATTATTTTTCCTTTGATCAATACATAATATGAACCATGAAGTCTTGCAAATACATTAAAATTTTGGTTTTTTAGGGGCCTACCTCTTCACCCCATAATTTTTAATAGGTTGGTAGTGAAAAATCATGCATGTCAATAATTAGAACTATGTATATGATAATCTCATCCATTATTCTTATAATATAAGATATAAGATGCAACTAGGGTGATATCTATATGTTACTTCACTAAGTCATTATTTTGGTATAAGTATGTAGCAATAATTCTTCACTACTATAAAAAGAAATTTATAGATGTGGTATCTATTTATTTTCACTATACTTATGATTTGGTGTGAACCTTATTTGATATTAAAATTTTATTAGGGTGCTTATGTATATATAAACTTCTTGAATTAAAATTAGGACCTTATTTGTGCACAAGTAAACATTGTTGAATCAAGAAAGCTAACAATCATGGCACAAAGAAACATGGTGAAATGGATCAAAGGACCAAAAAATGACATGGTAAAAATCAAGATGGCCTAACTATGGTCATGACCATTGTCCAACTATCTTGATAATGGTCAAGGTGATCAAATCTTGGGAAATGAAGATAAATGAGTTTCTAGGAGTGTATATGAGTATTCCAAGGAGAAAAAATGACAATTATGAAGATGTTCATGATCAAATGATGATAATGAAAGGTTATGCAATGTGTAATACATATAAAAATGCAGCAATAAAATCCTAAATTTAAACCAATTATCCATATGTATGAAAACATAATAATAACATTTCAATTACAAGTCTTATACCAGAATTAGGTATATATAATCTTCATCCAAATTACTAAGGGTAACATCCCTTAAATATGCAAGTGGTGAATATGAAGATAATGATTAAACTAAATCAAATACATATTTGTGGTTCTCACAACTCACACTATAAATATATTCCACTAGATGACATACACCATTATTTCCTTTTCCCAAATATCTTTCTTTTCCTCCCTTACCTTATTTTCCACATTTATAAGGAGGTGGTGGTGGATGCATCTAAATAATATATAAAATATTCAATACAAACGTATAATTACATACTATAAAAATTGAATTAAAATTATATACTAATAAATGTATTTCAAGAGAATGTTATCATCTTTTGAATCGCCCCCATATAAGAATAGGAATGTTAGGAATGTTATCATGTATTTCAAGAGAGGTGTGCCTAATATTCATAAAATTCCTCCCTTATTACTTATATGATAATTTGTGTTTCATTGGATTTAATGAAAGTAGAGAGGGAACACATCGATCTCTTATCGACCATTTACTATCAGGAAATTATCTAACCAATCTAATGTGGAAACATGAACATGAACCATCTGATTATCAACCATTCACTATAGGGAAAAAATATAACCTAGTTAGTTTTGGAACTTAAGCATGAAATCAT
The DNA here is from genome assembly GCA_037957365.1 of Torreya grandis. NCBI lineage: Eukaryota > Viridiplantae > Streptophyta > Pinopsida > Cupressales > Taxaceae > Torreya > Torreya grandis. Next base: position 246,367 of record JARHVA010001294.1, on the reverse strand, counting down.
CATCTATTCAATGTCCCTTCCTTCATCTCCTAAACAAATTTTTATGCAATACACTATGTGTGAAAATAGGAATTAAACCTCTTATTTACACACATATAAATAAGTGCTAAAAAATTAAAATAAATGAAAAATAAAAAGTGAAGATTAAATCCTCATTATCACTTTTATAGCCTTTGCACATGATTATTGTCACTTGATATTGTATAGTGTAGATAGTCACCATTACCACTGGTGATCTTCCTTAGCATAGTCATTTATGCATAACTAATTTTCCATTAATCTAGATGTGCAGCCTCATTGCTAGTGACTAATGAGAGGATGTTAAAAGTCCTCAAACCTCTTTCATGTTGCTACTTATTTAACAAACTTTGTATTGAGACTCAATAGTTTCCACATTGTATTTATTTATAATTCTCCCACAATGTGAAATAACATTTTTTATAGGACATTAGATACCTGATAATACATCCTTTTACAAATAATTTATTTGATCTTTTATGATTACAAATTTATTAAAACACTTGACAATCACCTTTTTAATAACCCTACTTTTAATGACATAAAAAATGTAGATGACTAGAACTCGACATGTTTTATTTTGATAATAGTGAAACAATTATAAAAAACCTAATGATAAAACATTGTATGACAAAAATAATGATTAGGAGACTAAATGACACACACAACTTTATACATATACTAAGGCAATAATGTAATAACTCTCACACTTAATACAACCTAAAGATTATAAACCTAAAACTAATGAAAAAGAATCCCACTTACACGTAGAATACATGGAGCTTGTAGATATGAACACGTGGAGAACTCATATCATTCTCAATGTCAAGAAACTCAAATGCATTATGGAAGCTTCCCAAAGACTAACTCATTTGACATGAGGATCACTAGAAATTATGAATATTTTATGAGCATAGGACTATAGTTGTAGTGATGAAAGGTACGCCAATCTTGTAGTGATATAAAATAAACAATAGTGCACCTTAAAAATAGCTAATATAAATTCAAGCTATGAGATATCTCAATTTTGACATAGTTGTAAGGGATAATTACCACCAAAAATAATGGACTAACCAAAAAATTAATAAATATGGTCATATTATTATCAAATAACATGATAGAGATTAAATCAAAAATCAATGATGCAGATAAAGATTACCAAACACACACAAATTCATTAATGGTCAGATCATTCATGGCTATGGATCTAATAATGGTGTCATATAACCTTCATGTGGGTATAATTGATTAACATAATGTGCACAAAGATCATATGTGTCTAGTGATAGATAAGTTGCATGAAACTGTTTCAGCTTGGTAGAGTAGGTGGGGATAAAAAAATATGTGAAGGCTTCAACACACTGGATGGTGAACGGGCTACACATTGAGCTTGGAAGAATTATCAAGCATAACATATTTGGTTCTGTATAGATATTTGATAAGTGCAGTAGGAGAATTATAAACACATGGTAGACTATGCAACATAATAAATTACCTATAAAACTATTCTACAAGCATTTTTATCCCAAAAAAATTGAACTCATAGATTTGAGGCAACAAATCAAGTTATGATGTTGCCTCCTCTCAATCTATTTCTCCATCACATAAAGATCAAACACTACTCTGATACTATTGATAAATTTTCGATGAGTTTATACAAAGAATTGATTTATATGTTGATTATAAAAGTGAATACATACAAAGATAATATTGAACATGCTATGATATTGTATGTTATAATTAAATGGGATGATAAAATTATATAAGAAAGTCATTCCTATATTTATTGAGTTCATATCTCTATCGATATCTCTTTATATCCTTATGATTATTCATAAACTTATTTATATAGTATTGATGTAACTCTCAACAATACCACTAACCATAACAAACCTATTATGTAATATTGTTGTTACACACAATAATATGACTCTCAACTATATCATTCTAACAACTAATACAAGTGAATTATTATTCACATAATTATTCACTTTGCAATATTAATCCAAATTCTATGTGAGGCCTAATATTCATAACATGACCTACTTAAGATGGCTAAATACACAAAAAAATCCAAGTGTCACAAGCATAAGTTAAAAAAATGCAATGAATTGACAAATATGTTAAGAAACACATGAATTTTAAAATTTATGTAAGTTTTAGACTCTATTCTAACTATGTTGATTATTTCTAACATGATTCTAAATTTTTGGACCTATATTATGCTTTGAAGTGAACTAGTGGTTGTATAGGCCTATCCTGTACATGTCCAACCACAGTAAACCTGATGTATTGATCCTATTTTTGTGGCATTGATCCCATATATGTATCATTGACCATGTCTCTATAGGATTTCAAATTCTATTTTTTCTAATGCTTTTATCTTGTGCCTTCTTGAAATTGAATGTACTTTCACTTTACATATTTCTAGGCATAATGTGTTATATGATTGAATCTTCACTTTGACCTATCTTACACACTCCAAATAATAATAATAATAATAATAATAATAATAATAATAATAATAATAATAATAATAATAATAATAATAATAATAATAATAATAATAATAATAATAATAAAGTTAGAAAAACCACCAAACTAATGTTGCAAATATGTATCCCACACACTCAAAATCAAACCTCCATGTAGTTTTGTGGTGTGTGAATATAATAACTCAAGTGAGTGTTTCAACCTTTTCTTCCTTAGAAGTGATCAATTAAAATACTTAAATCTAATTAATTTAATGTGGCACAAGGGAATGTGTAGATAAACTAATATGGATAAGTGTTTAAAGTGTTTGGTACTATGAAATACAACTTTAATGAAGAAGCTTGGCTCTAGGTTTGACCCCTGATGTGATAGATGCTCTCTCTCTACTCCACTCTAGATTCTTGATTTTTCAATTAGCTTGGTCAAACCTTATATTTTTAGGATGATTTAGGATGAATCATGTGTACTATACAAATTTTTAAAATATAAATGGGAAGGGTTAAGGCATAATTGAAGGGATAATAAGTAGAAAGACCCAAAAAACTAAAAGGCACAAACCCCTAGGGATAGGGCTAATCTAGGATGGTCTTGTATAACTATAGGAGATAAGTAGGGTTTAACTCTTGAGGTGGGATTAGATAATAGGTGATAAATAATTTATATGTATTGATAGCTACCTAATAGATAATTACCATGATGTTTTTAAGGCTTAATGGACCAAATAGAAACTCGTTTGGGGTTGGTGTATCCTAGAAGTGGGTTAAAATGTAATTTTTTTCAAAATAAGTCAAATTGAGAATAAAACATAGGAATAAGGATTTTATACAAAATTTAGGTGTTTATACTTTCCTACTTTTTCATGATTTTATGATGCATACATTTAGGTAAGGTTCTTTATGCATGAATCACAATTTTAATTCTTATGATGATTTTCAGATTACAATAGTGTTATATTGATTGTATCATGAGCCCACATAAAATAACTTACTCACCACATATATGTTTTCAATAAAATATTATTGTATGCTAGATACACCAATGATTTTATATGCTAAATTATACATGTTACCTCTAATCACTTTATTTTGAGATGTGTACTTCACATGTTTACCTAAAATCTAAAACTAGGGGCCTATATCCCACTCATAATATTCAAAATATAATTTTGGGATGTGTGTATCATCACACCTAATTTTTAATTACCTAAATTTTATTAACATTTTCTTTAGATGTCACTCGGTATAGTACTTAGGATTTCATTGAGTTTCATTTAGTAATTTTATTCAAGATTTCAATTAGCTATTATTCAAAATGTTACCAAAAAAAATCTTATGATGTGATTTAATATTTTAGAGA